>CM066050.1:126101492-126494889 GCA_033557465.1 Ichthyophis bannanicus
TGTCTGTGACTAGTTTGACTTGAAACCACGTAGTGACCGATATTGGAATGGGCAGGCTATGCACCCCTATGGCGCATAGCCCTGCCTGCCAACCCTTAACCTGGGATATTCAATGATGAGGTCATATGCGGCCCCAGCATTGAATATCCTGGGATCGCCACAGACACTGGAAGCCACAGTTAGCTTACCAGGCAGCAGCAATATTGCATGCTGCCTGGTTAGCCCCTGTGCCTTAAAGATAGGTGAGGATTTTTGCTTTGGAATGCCCCCGACATACCCCAATGCTAACTGAATAGCATTGAGGAGTGTAGGGGAGTTAGGAGGGGATATTCAATGGCACTAACCATTTAAGTGCCGTAGAATATCCCCATCTAAGGCATTTACATGGTTTACTAGGCTGTAAGCCATGTAAATGCCTTTCAAATGTTTAGCTTGATCTATAAAGCAGAAGCATGATACAGAGTGATAAGATGAAATCGTAGAATGTGGCAGTTTTTTTCCTAATAAAAGAAGTCCTGCGGCCATACTAAGATGAGGGATTACAGGAGACTGTTTAAATTTGCAGGCCTGTGAATCTCAAGGCCTTAAGCAGGCTTTTTTGGTATAATTCTGTGTGTGTTTTCATTTCTTCCTCACTTGCACTGAATTTAGAGAATTGGAGCCAAGAGCCAAGGGAGGATTTTACTTGGTGCGCCCAGTCAGGAATAGAACACGCAAACAGTCTATAAAAAGATTCAGAGATAGTCACAATACTGTACTTCCTTAAATAAACATGAGAGTTCTCTGCACAAGAAAAACTAACAAAAGCAGGCTGAAATACTAAAACTAGCTGAGTGTGAATGAAATTCAGAAGGCTTTCTGCCAAAGCTGTGTGATCATAATTCGCATAAATCTACAGTGAGTAATGGATAGTATAATATTTGGCTAAAACCTTTCCCCCCCAAGTACTCCTGATAAGGACAGCATTTTCTCAGAGATCTGGCAACAGAAATCAACCACTTAACTTTCAGTAACATGATTATAAAGTCACAAAACCCCTTGATAGAATTACTCCTGTATAAATGTCCTTATAGCCAGCTGCTGTAATTTGAGATGTCCCATGGTTTTGGAACAGGCTTCTCAGTTTTGGAATACGTAAGGCACTGCAGGGCATCATGAGGCACGAATATGAAGTTAAGGGCTTTCAGACATTAGTGATTCTGTACAGATTGCATCTGAGGTCGTCCTGGAGGATGTTACTGCTCTAATGAAATAAAAAAACACAGCAAGCACAGAAAGGAAGATCACTGAGAAGTGCACGAAGTAATATAACGGTGGGTCAAAAAGTAGCCCTAAAAAATTAATTATGGGGATGGCAATTGTGAGACAGGCAACAGTGGTTGTGGGGGGCGGGGGGGGGGGGGGGAGAGAGGTACCTTGCACCCAAAGGCTTGCAGGCTGTGCTCTCTCTCTTTCAAAATCCCAGAACAGCCACAACTCTGGGAATGTTCTTACCCTGCAGACACAACTTATGCAGGGTAACATACCTGCTGGGATTTCAGAATGAAATCATAGCACATACTTCAAGAGCCTGTGCCAACCCCAACCCTCAGCAATGCTTTTTGCTGTGGACAGCATACACGGTGTTCCCCACAGAAGAAGAAAGCAGTTTTCAAATGTGGCTTTTACATTTAGGGGTCTGTTTAGTAGCCTTTTGCAGCTAACCAGGGGCAATAGTTGCAAAAGCACTGTGTTAGTTGCAAAAGGCCTGTGCTATCTGCCGAGGGCGTTCCCAGTATTTTCCCTGCAGATACTTCCGAGAACAAGCTGGCTTCTCAGGACACACTGCTGATTCAGCTATCTCCACCCATTCAGGTGGTAGCAGCTGCATCCATGAAGCCTGCAGATGGAAGCAGCTACCACCCAAGACAATCGCCCATGGTGGCTGTGACCAGCAGGCCCACCTACACATCACCCACTCTCCACCTTTATCCAGCAATTGCCAGCAGGTACCACAGAAAGTGAAGACATTGCGGAAATGCTCCAAGATGTCTGCATGTTCCCCATGTTATCTGTTACCGCAAGGCAGTATTTCCACGTTAGCCCTACATTTATTCAAAATTTGATATACGGCCTATCTAGAGAAAACCTTATGTGGTTTACAATAGTCATTTTTTTAAACAAGGGGTAGAGTACACACCATAGAGTACAGGTTACGGTCATAAAAAAAATGTATTAAGATACATAAGGGTAAGAAAAGTGATTATAGGTTGCAGAATGCCAAAAGGTGGGATTAGATTGCCATTGATGATGAACCAAGCCTAATATGGCACAAAATAATATGGCTTCAAGGAAGATTCCAGCAGTAGATCTAGAGATAGAGCATTCCAAAGGGAAGAGGCTAGTATACCGAAACAGGAACATCTTATGTGGTCCAAATGAATATGGCAATGATAAGAACTGCTAAGATTTTCCTTTGCAGAGTGAAATGCGTGCTGAGGAGTATAGGATATATGCAAACTAAGTGGAAAAGAGGGCAGACCTGAGTAATAAATCTAGTGTGCAATGGTAAGAAATGTAAATGCAATATGGTAGGGAATGGATAGCCAATGTTCCCCAGTCATTAAAGGGGTAACACAATCATATCTTTTGGCACCTACTAACCATTTTTGCAAGTAAATGCTCATGCACCTACAGATAGCTCTTTGGAAGTTACCCCACATTCAATACATTTTACTTAATTTAGTATTCATTGAAAATAAATGCAACGCTGTTTATTATAGTGAGACATCCTACATCTCCTTAAATACTGTAATCTAGCCCATGTAATGCAGAATTATTTTCTCACTCCATTCTATCTAAAGGGTCAATAGATACTAAAATTTAGTTCTAGCTGAAAAATAATAACTGGGTTCAGGAAACATGCTCACTGTGAAAAGCCATTATCTCCTGCTTTCTCTCAGGTCCTTCCCAACAGCTAGTTAGAAGATACATTGCCAGCTAAGGGCTTTAGAGCCCCTGTTTGATATTTAATGGTTCATTTTCCATTATCCTTTCTCCTTGGCTGTCCTTCCAAGATACAATTTTACAGCTTCTAGTGCAGATGATATTCAGGTTGATATTCAAAGCAAGATGCAGGGTATGTTTACTAAAGGGCACATTAGTGATGCAGAGGCACTCACTAACGTTTGATAGGCTGTGTAGTAATGTGCTGCATCATGCTAACCAGCACATGGGTTGGGTTCACTTATCGCCACCCATTGACATCAGCCACGATACTCTTTCAAGACCCATGTTTTGCCCCTAACCAACCCAGTCCCAACCCAATTGCAGGGGCAGCCCAAGGGGGGTGCGGGGCCATGTGCAGAGACTCGGTGTGGGGCCTACTTTGCATAAGGGGCCTCATTTGCATTAATATTTTCATAATGTTACCATTCGCTAACTTTTAGTAAACATGCCTCTTAATGAGTGTATGGATAAAGAAAGACTAAAAGATTTCTACATTAATCCACTGCCAACTGTCAGACACATTAGGAACTACCACAAGCACTGCCCATTTAGAACCCATAGCAAACCCGCTGTATTGTAACAGCACTACCAGGACTCACAAAGCACCAGACCCTACCTATAAAAAGGCAACACTGCAAATATTATACCAATACATTTCAAAGAATAACAATACATGACCTACTGTGGAAAAAGAACAAGTGGCAATGTCAAATAGGAATTACATAAACAGAATACCTCAGCTCAGTTACACATGCAGATCATAGACCATCACCAAACAAGGAATCACAATTTAGAAACAGGAAGACAATAATTAAACTGGAAACCACAAAAGCCAAACTTGGAATGTACAACAACACTGTAGAAATAAAACTATAAATTAATTTCCTCTTGTACTAAACAAAGCGCAGATGGGGGGTTAGGACTGGAAGTGGGCTGATGGGGGGCTTAAGACTGGTAATGGGCTATGGGGGGGCTAGGACTGGAAATGGGCTGAGTGGAGGGGGGCTAGGATTTGTCATGGGCTGAAGGTGGGGCTAGAAAAGGACTAGAAATGGGCTGATGGGGGGCTGGGATTGGAAATGAGCTGATGGAGGGACTCTGATAGGACTGGAAATGGATGAGGGAGGTAGGACTGGAAATGGGCTGATGGGGGCCTAGGACTGGAAATGGGCTGATGCGGGGACTAGAAGGGAGCGGATGCTGGGTGGGGCTGGAACTAGAAGGGAGCTGATGTTGGGGGAGGATTAGAATGGAATGGGGCTTGGAGAGTGAAATGGAGAGGGGAAAAATATTTTGTCTGATAGGGAAGAAAAATCTACAATTGGCCGGGTATTGGGAGAGTAAGTGGGGATTGAGGATGGAGGGGTTAAATTTGAGTGGATGAAATAGAAATGAGGAAAGAGCAAAAGGAGAAAGATTAGTATGTTAAAGCAGATGTAGAGAAAGAATGGAAAAAAGCTAGAAGAGAGAAGAAAGGACAAATGGACAGCAGACGATGGAGAATTAGCAGAAGACAGGAAGAAACCAGAAGAAAGTGGCTGGAACAATTGCAACTGAAAAACAAAATGCACAAAAGGTAGAAAGATATCTCTTTATTTTGAATTTATTAACTGGAATATGTCAGCTCTGGGAAATGCAGATCATTAACGTCTGCACTTTGTTTAGTACAGTCTATAAAAAGATTCAGAGATAGGCACAATACCGTACTTCCTTGCAATGCATGGCAGCACAGCCGCCAGCTTTTTTTTTTTTTTTTTAATTTACTTTTAATGCAGAATGTTGTTTGCGTGGGGCCCCCTGAAACGCGGGGCCCTGTGCAAAAAACATTCTCGCACAATGGATGGGCCGGCCCTGCCCTATTGCAAGCTACCTAGTTAGTATGGGATTTTTATTGTGGGATCCCATGCTAACCCCCACACTAATGGTTAGCTCACTTTAGTAAACAAGCCCCTATATGTTCACCAGCAGTTTCTGAACTTATGATTTGTCTATCCATGCATATTTTCAAAATATACAGAACCTATCAGGTCATTTAAATTCCTAAACAGCTTGTTTCTATCTATATAAAAAAGAATAGTGTCAGGATGGCTTGAAGGCAGGAGAAAACATTTTCCGGATATTGAATCACTATCTGCATAAGTTATACATTTTTTGGCCTGCCAAATAGCTGACCTAAAGTAAATGGATAATATTGGCATTGTGAGCACCTTATTTATATATCCTGTTATGCTGTCTATATGGGCAATGGCCCCGCATATATGAATTAAGTTGAATACCAGCACCAGCAAAGCAGCTCAGAGTGCACCAGCATTCAATATTTTCCTATATGGTTTGTGCTCAAAATGGATGTCATCGTCCTTCAAAGGTTAAATAACAGATGACTTCAATAGTCAGTAGCTATCACCGTATTGGAGATCTGCTCTAGACACTGGTCAAAAGAGGGATCACTGTGCTGCTTTTTGATTGCTGCCTGACGCCCATCTCCACTAGTCGCATCATACAATAAAAAATCCATTTTAGAAACACATTGAGATTGGAATTTAGATGCGGGGATTAAGATTACTCAATTCTGGAATATTTTATAAAAGTCTGTGTCAAACATGGAGCATTTTGTAAAATACAAATAGGGATGCACAAGAGGAACCATTTTACAAATCTGCATGTAATCAACACAGCAGATTCCACATAGACGTGGCAATTTCACCACCTTCATGGGCCAGTGCCCAGCCTTCTACATGCAGCTGGACATTTTGCAAACCTATATGATGAAGAGCCACCAGTAAAACACTGAGCCCACAATTTTTGTTATTTTCCATTTTGGAAGAGGAAATAAAAAACGAGGAATTAAGGACAACAGCTCCCCTAATCCCACGTGTAAAGCAGTGGTTGAAACTAACACTTCTGAGAAAACTCTTCCTGCTTAAAAGCAGGCACAAATCTTAACTTGGACACTTTTAGACATATGTATGTATCCCTTTGTAAAATGGGGAAGAAGAACATAAGAACATATGATGTGCGTGCTGGGTCAGATCAAGATCCCATCAAGCCCAGTATCGTCTTTCCAACAGTGGCCAATCCAGGTCAAAATACATATGAACAGCCCAAGTCACTCTCAAACCATACGTCCATCACACCCTTTGAAATCTCTACGTAGTGTGGATATCCACACGTAAATAGCGGCTTTCGGAAAATACATTTACACATTTATTCAAATCTCCATATCACAATTTACACATGAAGATGCTTCCAAAATAACCCCTACATGTGTCTTCTACCATCTCTGCTTTATAACAACAACATATATGGAGGTAGGTAACTTTTCTTCCTGGTTTTCAGTCAACCTTGTATGTTTAGCTGCTGGCTTCCATTTCCTTCACTTAAAGAAACCATGCTTTATCTAAGCTGGGTGTTTGCCATTGACAATCATCTTACTAGTATTCTCAGGTTCCTGTAAAACTAGAAGGCATAAAATGAAGCTGCAAGGAGGTAAACTTAAAAGCAACAACAGGAAATATGTTTTCACTGAAGGGTGGTGGATGCTTGGAATGCCCTCCCGATGGAGGTAGTGGCTATCTCCCATTAAGCCATGACTATCTACATGTTCAGTAATTTTGTTCTTTATGATGGTTTCTATCATTTTTCCCGGTACTGATGTCAGGCTCACTAGTCTGTAATTTCCCGGATCACCACTGGACCCTTTTTAAAAATCAGCGTACATTGCCCATCCTCCAATCTTCAGGTATTACAGATGATTTTAATGATAGTTCACAGATTACTAATAGCAGGTCTGCAATCTCATATTTTAGTTCTTTCAACATCATTGGATGTATACCATCTGGTCCAGGTGATTTGCTACTCTTCAGTATATCAAACAGTTGTAATACATCTTCCCAGTGTATCAATATTTCTTTTAATTCTACCACAGCATCACCTTTAAATACCATTTCAGTCATTGGTAACATCCCTACATCTTCCTCAGTAAAGACCAAAGCAAAGTATTCATTCAGTCTCCGCTATGGCCTTGTCCCCTCTTAGTGTCCCTTTTACCCCTCTATCATCTAATGGTCCAACTGACTCTCTCACAGGTTTGTTGCTATGAATGTACTTCAAAAGTCTTTATTATGCGTTTTTGCTTCCACAGCAAGCTTCTTCTCAAATTCACTCTTTGCTTGTGTTGTTTCCAGTTTGTTATTTGGATACTTTTTCCATTTCCTGAAAGATGCTTTTTTAGCAACAACAGCTTCTCTGACCTCACCTTTAAGCCATGCTGGCAGTTTTTTGGACTTCTTTCCATTTTTCTTAAAGCATGGAATATGACTGGTCTGAGCTTCTGAGATAGTATTTTTAAACAACACCCAACCTTGATGTAAGTCTTTAACCTTTGCAACTGCTCCTTTTAGTTTTTTCTTAACTATTTTCCTAATTTATCATAGTCTCCCTTTTGAAAGTTAAAAGGTAGTACTGTGGATTTCCTTACCCTCCCTCCTCCCATTTATTAAATCTAACATGGTCATGCTATGATCACTATTGCCAAGTGGCCCCAACACCCTTATCTCTTGCACCAGATCTTGTGTTCCACTAAGGACTAGGTCCAAAATGGATTCCCCTCTATTCGGTTCATGTACCAGGTGCTTCAAGAAGCAGTCATTTATTTCATCTAGAAACTTTATCTCCTTAGCATGTCCTCAAAAGTGGTATTGTAAGACTCAAGGGTGCAGGGGAGGAATATGTAGAAGATGATAAGGATAAAGAGGAATTGCTTAACAAATATTTCTGTTCTCTGTTCACAGATGAAGAACCAGGAGCAGGACCTCAGAAAACACCCACAAACAGGAACGGAAGCGAGGGACATCTTGAACAATTTTCAGAAGAATGTGTTCGTGAGAAACTAGCTCAATTTAAAGTAGACAAAGTGATGGGACCGGATAGGATACACCCTAGAATACTGAGGGTGTATCCTATCCACTGACTGACCTTTTCAATGCCTCGTTGGAGTCAGGAATGGTTGCAAAGGAATGGAGAGAGGCTCATGTGGTGCCTTTACACAAAAGCGGAAGTAAGGATGTGGTTGAAAACTACAGGCCAGTTTAACTTCAGTGGTGAGTAAATTATTGGAAACACTGCTGAAAGAGAAAATAGTGAGGTTTCTGGAGTCCAGCGGATTAGAGTATCCGAGGCAGCATGGATTCACCAGAGGCAGGTCCTGTCAGACAAATCTGATTGATTTCTTTGACTGGGTGACCAGGGAGTTGGACCGAGGGAGAGCCCTAGATGTGGTGTATTTAGATTTCAGTAAAGCCTTTGAAACTGTTCCTCACAGGCAACTTATAAAAAAACTGAGCACCCTAGGGATCGACCCTAAAGTTACTGCTTGGGTTAGAAATTGGTTGGGTGGGAGGCGACAAAGAGTACAGGTAAATTGAGCTCACTCTGAGGAGAAGGATGTTACCAGTGGTGTGCCCCAGGAATCTGTCCTTGGTCCGATTCTTTTTAACATCTTTGTTAGTGATATAGAGGAAGGGCTGTTGGGTAAGGTTTGCCTCTTTGTGGATGATACCAAAATCTGCAATACAGTAGACACCAAGGAAGGTGTAGATAACATAAGGGGGGATCTAGCTAAGCTTGAAGAATGGTCTAGAATTTGGCAGCTGGGTTTTAATGTTAAAAAATGAAAGGTCATGTATTTGGGCTGCAGCAATCCAAGGGAGCAATACAGTATAGGAGGTGAAGTACTTTTGTCCACTAAGGAAGAGCGGGACCTAGGCGTGGTTGTGTCTGATGATCTTAAAGTAGCTAAACAGGTAGAAAAGGCAATGGCAAAAGCTGGAAGGATGCTTGGGTGCATACGGAGAGGAATGGCTAGCAGAAAAAGGGAGGTGATAATGCTTCTGTATAAGTCTTTGGTGCAACCTCATTTGGAGTATAGTGTGCAATTCTGGAGACCGCACCTTCAAAAGGATGTCAACAGGATGGAGTCAGTACAGAGGGTGGCTACTAAGAAGATTAGTGGTCTTCATTATAAAGCATATGAGGACAGACTTAAGGATCTTAATATGTACACCTTAGAGGAAAGGCGGGATAGAGGTGATATGATTGAGATGTTCAAATACCTCTGTGGCATAAATGTTCAGGGAGAGAGCCTCTTTCAATTGAAACCAAGTTCTGCTATGAGAGGACATGGGATGAGGGTAAAGGGAGATAGATTCAGGAGTGATATGCGGAAATATTTCTTTAT
Source organism: Ichthyophis bannanicus (assembly GCA_033557465.1). Classification (NCBI taxonomy): domain Eukaryota; kingdom Metazoa; phylum Chordata; class Amphibia; order Gymnophiona; family Ichthyophiidae; genus Ichthyophis; species Ichthyophis bannanicus. The sequence goes on from CM066050.1 coordinate 126,110,716, forward strand.
GGAAAGAATAGTGGATCCAGTGGAGGTGGTAGAGATGAGGACAGTAACTGAATTCAAAAAAGCATGGGACAAACACAGAGGATCTCTAAAGGTAAAAATGGGACTGTTGTAGTTGTTGATATGGAAGGACAGACTAGATAGGCCATGTGGTCTTTTTCTGTTGTCATATTTCTATGTTTCTCCCATGACACTGACCCAGTCGATACCAAGGTAATTGAAATCACCCATTATTATTACTGTGCTGTAACGTTTGTTAGCTTCCCTGAGGACTTATTAAAAGCTGGCTGCTACACAGTACCTTGTCCTGTGCTTCTAAGGTAATCTGTGACTAATTTCTTGGGTGATTCACACAGCCCTTGCTTGGATAGAGGGAGTCTTTCAAAATGGCCCTTTGATCTGTCACTTGGCTTTTACACCTATTTAAAACAATTTCATAGGTATTTGCCCTCTATCTCAAAGGACTCTTTGTAAAGGTACCTAGAAATAATTTATTGCTCAAAGAACACTGGCCCTGTTTTTTCTTTTATGCTAAATTATACTCTGATTTGGTTTAAATTAAAGTTCTTTCCTGATGCCAGGCCCTGACTATTACATTTAAACTAGCAGATCTCTTCTGAGTTCTAAATTTAACAAGAAAGCTCTCTGTTTTAGTTTTAAATTTAAACTGAAAGCTCTTTGCTGCTGCTAGGCCCTGACTTAGTGTTACATTTAAACTAGAAGCTCTCTGCTGGGTTCAAAATTTAGCCAATACAAAAAGAGTCACCACGTCCAAATACTAAGCGATGAAGGAGAGGTGATGATCAAACTTTCACAATGCCTAAACACATAAGAGACAGCCAACTAGAGAAATCTACCAATATTAATTAAAGGCCTCAGTCTGGATAGGGTGTAAGAGAAAAGTTAGCTAAATATCATTCGCAGGCCAAAATGTGTTTAGAAGTTTCTAAATGCAATTTAAAACACTAGAAAACACTTAGCTTAACGGCAGTATCTCTTAGAATGCTGAATTCACTCTCTTCAAAGGCTAGATGTTTAGCTAGCTGGACAAGCATTGGACTTGAGTTTCGCCCGTCACTGCTATCCTGGCTGCATCAGGACAGGAACGTGCCATCTTCTTAAGAATTCCTTTTAACCAGAAAGCCCTCTGCTGTGTTTTAAATTTAAACAGAAAGCTCTTGCTGCTTCTAGGCCCTGACTGAATATTAAATATAAACTAGAAGCTCTCTGCTGGGTTTTAAACTTAAATAAAAAACTCAACAGGTAGCTTTCAGTTTAACTAAAAAAACTCTTTACTGATACTAGGCCCTTACCAATTTAACAACTATACTTGATTCGCAGGTGAATCAGTTTTAATCTAAAGCAGGGGTACTCAAATCCAGTCCTGGAGGGTCACAAACCAGTCGGGTTTTCAGGATATCCCTAATGAATATGCATGAGATATATTGCATGCAAATATATCTCATGCATATTCATTAGGGATATCTCAAAAACCCGACTGGTTTGTGGCCCTCCAGGACTGGAATTGAGTACCCCTGATCTAAAGAATTCCTTTTTCCAAGATTTAGAAAAATTCCCAGAAGTAAATACTTCCAATTGTAGATCTCCCTCCAGAGGTAGCAGTCCCTTTTTGTAGTCCTTCAAGATTCATTAGAACCAGGAAAAAGATTTAGATGTCATCATGGATAACATATTGAAACCCTCCGCCCAGTGTGCAGTGGCAGCCAAGAAAGCAAATAGAATGTTAGGAATCATAAGGAAAGGAAGAGAGAATAAAACAAAGGATATAATGGGGCTTGTTTACAAAGCCGCGGTAGCGGTTTGCGATCGTAATCGGAGCCGCGGCCCCATTGATTTCAATGGGGCCGCGGTTGCGATCGCGATCGCGAACCACTACCGCGGCTTTGTAAACAAGCCCCAATGTCTCTGTATCATTCCATGGTGTGACCTCACATCGAATATTGTATGAAATTCTGGTCACCATATCTTAAAAAGAATATAACAGAATTAGAAAAGGTACAGAAAAGAGCCACCAAAATCGAAAAGGGGATGGAAGGATACCCCTATGAAGAGAGGCTAAAAAGGTCAGGGCTCTTCAACTTGGAAAAGAGACGGCTGAAGGGAGATATGATAGAGGTCTATAAATTAATGACTGGAGTGGAACTTATAAACGTAAATTGATTATTTATGCCATCAAAATTTAGAGAGACTAGGGAACATACAATGAAGCTACAGTTTAACCCATATATGACTAATAGGAGAAAAAGTTTTTTTTACTTAATGCATAATCAAACCTGGAATTCGTTACCAGAGGATGTATTAAAAGCTGGGCTTAAAAAAAGGTTTGGACAAGTTACTGGAGGAAAGATCCATAAACCATCATTATAGGGGACCTGGGAAATCCACTGCTTGTCCCACTACAAGCATTGTGGAACCTGTGTCTTTTGGGGAAACTGCTAGGTACCTGTGACCTAGATTGGCCACTGTTGGAAACAGGATACTGGGCTTGATGGACCTTGGTCTGACCCAATATGGCGTATCTTATGTTCTTATGTTGTCAGCTGCCAGTATTCTTCTGTCTCAGGAATGGGATAGATGTGCCTCAGTCTATCCAAGGCCCCTTTAGCAGTCTTTCTGCTTGGCAAACATCAGAGGAATTTTCTTTTTAGAAATTTTGCCCTCAGTGCTTTAGAATGTGGATGCTACTGCTCCGGTTGCTTTTCTCCTCTTAGTGCCTTGTCATGTTGTTATCACTGTTGCTGCTGTCTTGCACATTACCCAATTTTATTTATTTATTTATTTATTTGTGTGTTTTCCTATACCGCCCCTTCCAGAGATCAGGAGCGGTTTACAGAAAACATGACAAAATATAACATTAACATTACATGGGACATTAACAGTGTAAAAATTAGTTACATAGGAAACTAAAAATATAATTATAAACGTATTAACTATTTACATTGGTTGAAAAACCTTAATCATACTGATGTATGTAGTTTAATGACAGCCATAGAGATTATCTAGTTTAATTGTTTACAATTTGCTTGAGAGAAATTAATCATAGTGAGGTATGTAAAATTCAACAGCAAAGAGATTATCTACAATGCTTTGGGATGTTGATGCACAGTATTTGTTCACGCAACCTTTCCCCTCAGTCATTGTCCTGGGATTCCGATGCCACTGCTTTTTTCATCCTGTCTCTTGTTTTGTGCCTTGGGAATTTGTTGCCTCTTCTCCAGCCACTTTGTCTCTCAATCAACGATTTGGTTGTTGGAATTTGGTATAGATGACATAGGTAATATATGTCCTGAAGCTTTTGAAGAAATAATAGAAGCCTTGAGTTTAGCCATGGCCATTTTGATGAGGTCATCACTTTAGTCAACCCCCTAGTGCATAAATTTGAATAATTCCTGTAGAAACATAGAAACATGATGGCAGATAAAGACCATGCAGCTTATCCAATCTTCCCTTTCATACTACAGTTCCTTTTTTGACTTTAGAGTTTTTCTATGTTTGTCCCATGCTTTCTTGAATTCAATACTTTTCTTATCTCTACTGGGAGACTATTCCACGCAACTACCACTCTTTCTGTAAACAAATATTTCCACATATTACTCCTGAGTCTATTCCCTTTCACCTTCATCCTATGGCCCCTCATCGCAGAGCTCCCTTTCAACTGAAAGAATCTCCCCCTGCGCATTTATATGATGGAGATATTTAAACATCTCTATCATATTGCTCCTCTCCCGCCTCTTCTCCAAAAGGATCTAGCCATTCATCTCCGTATGCTTGGGTGCATATGGAGAGGAATGGCTAGCAGAAAAAAGGAGGTGTTAGTGCCTCTGTATAAGTCTTTGGTGCGACCTCATTTGGAGTATAGTGTGCAATTCTGGAGACCGCACCTTCAAAAGGATATAAACAGGATGGAGTCAGTACAGAGGGTGGCTATTAAAATGGTTAGTGGTCTTCATTATAAAGCAAATGAGGACAGACTTAAGGATCTTAATATGTACACCTTAGAGGAAAGGCGGGATAGAGGTGATATGATTGAGATGTTTAAATATCTCCATGGCATAAATGCACAGGGGGAGAGCCTCTTTCAACTGAAAGCAAGTTCTGCTACGAGGGGACATGGGATGAGGGTGAAGGGAGATAGATTCAGAAGTGATATGCGGAAATATTTCTTTACGGAAAGAGTGGTGGATCCGTGGAATAGTCTCCCAGTGGAGGTGGTAGAGATGAGGACACTATCTGAATTCAAAGAATCATGGGACAAACACAGAGGATCTCTAAAGGAAAAAAGGGGGCTGTTGTAGTTGTTGATATGGAAGGATAGACTAGATAGGCCATCTGGTCTTTTTCTGTTGTCATATTTCTATGTTGCTATGTTTAAGTCTGTCCCCATATGCCTTAGGACAAATTCCACTGATCATGTTAGTAGCCATCCTCTGCATCAACCTCATCCTGTTTATACCCGTTTGAAGGTGTGGTCTCCAGAATTGCATACAATATTCCAAATGGAGTCTTCCAAAGATTTATACTGAGGCACTATCACCTTGTCCTTCCTGCTGGCCTTTCCTCTCCCTATGTACCCAAGCCATCACCTTCTCTATCTCTTTAGCAACTTTAAGATCATCAGAAACAATCACCCCCAGGTCCCATTCTTCTTTCATAGACAAAAGTACTTCACTTCCTATATTTTACCACTCCTTTTGATTTTTTAAGCCCTGTGTTTTTTAGTATTAAATCTCAGCTGCCAAATTATTAATCATTCTGCAAGCTTCATGTTATCTAGTACTTCCTGGGTATCTACTCCATTTCAAATTTTGGTATCATCCACAAAGAGGCAAACTTTACCCGACAGCTTGTCTGCAATATCACAAACAAAAATGTTAAAAAGAATCAGACCAAGGACAGATCCCTGCATCCCACCACTGGTAGCTTCCTTCTCCTCAGAGAGAGCTCCATTTATTTGTACCCTTTGTTGACTCCCTCTCAACCAATTTCAAACAGAGCCAGTCATTTTAGAGTCCATCCCTAGGGTGCTCAATTTATTTATAAGACAACAGTATGGGACAGTGTCAAAGACTTTACTGAAATCTAAGGGGTATGTTTACTAAATCGTCTTAATGTGCGCTCTGTGATGTTATCGCACGATAAGGTACCTTATCGTGCGATAATGGCGCTTTATCGGGCGCAGAGGTACCTTAGTGTGCGATAATGCGCGCAGCGGCGCAAACGAGTGCTGAAGGCGGAGAAAGGCTCCCGGAGGGCGGAGGAAGGCTCCCCAGGAGCAGAGAGAAGGGGTCAATGGGTGGAGAGTGGGAGGGGAGAGGCTCCCCGCACACTAACGCTGTGAAATCCGAGGCTGAAAGCTAACGCCAGTGAAACCCTGGGGAAGAGAAACCATTTCCGTCAGCAATGTACAGCAAAATCAGGGAAACCAACAAAAAAGTGATAAGTGTGATACATGTGCACGGAACAAAAGGGCAAATAAGCATTGAAAATGAACAGAAGAAAATGGAAAAATAAAATAACCAAACTGGGCAATAGTGATCTCAATGGGATACATCAAAAAACACTCCCAAGAAAGCACCAAAAAAAGGATATGAATTCTGGAAGAGTCGATGCTCCGTCCCCATACAAGGTGAATGAGCCCACAGTGAAATTGCGCTGTGCAGGGTTTTCCTCTCCATCGGACAGGTTTCCTATGGCATGCACATGTGCGGCAACAGCAGGGCGGGCATGTCGGAATGGCCAAATGGACAGATGCTTGAAAATGGGATACAGAGGGCTACAGGCGGCAAATGCTGTGGTGCAGCTGGGGCAAAGTGCGGACTAGGCAGATGCCTAGGTGGCACTTAGGAATGCTGAAACTGTACAGCAGCCAGACAGCAACTGATGAGGGCCCAACATGGGCACGAGTGTGTTTATCACAGTGTCACAGGGGATAGTACCCAGCAGGTACCTCCAAGGGCACAGACCATTGGCAGGCGGTGTTGGGGGGAAACATGGACGTTTATGCAGGCACCCCTACCCCAGAACACGCACCATAGGCAGCCACCTACCTGCACACTGGATGGCCTGAGACTGCGCACCACCAGCACCACCAGCAGAAGGGCATGTCAGCATGGTGGCAGAGGGGTACTGGTGGTGGAGGGGGGCAGTGGCAGCTGCCCAGAGCAGACCATGGCCTAGCCCTGTGTAGGTGGGTGCCATGCACTGCAACAGACAGGCCCTGCCAGATGAACAGTCATGGTATCACCAGGGAATGCACTGTCTCTGTGGCAACACAGTGTTGCAGTGCACACAGCCAGTGTGCTCAGAGGCAGAAGGTCACAGGTTCAAGTCCCAGCTGTGGTTCCTGCCAACCCAGCTCCCATATTTTGCCCACTACTAAAATGTGCTAATACAGACAGAACCTGTAGTGCAGATGATATAGACATGCCCAAAACACCTACATTTTACCCTACAGAGCACAGACACCATAAACATGCGCATTACCTAGAGCAGAATCTCCCAACTGCAGTCCTGGAGGGCCAAACATCATTCAGGTTCCATGCTGCCTCTAATAAATGTGGCTGTGCTGCATTGCTATGCACCGCCCCCATGGTATGCAGATTTATCTCATGCATATTCATTAGGGACAGCATGAAAACCCGAACAGTGTTTGGCCCTCCAGGACTGGAGTTGGGAACCTCTGCCCTAGAGCAGTGGTTAACAGGGGCAGACACACCCGCACCCACAGGCTCCATTATCCCAAGCCTCCTGGAGAGGCAGGATGTTGGGCCCTGAGTGCATCTCCCCATACTAGCACTTGCATACCTTACCAATGCCACCCTAAACATGGGAAAACTGTACACAGCTATCAAAAGGTTGCTATAATAACTGGCAGATAGCAATTCCTACGTTAAACACAATTGGCTGATTGAGCTGCATCATAGCAACCTTTCTGATGTCTGTGGAATGTGCCTCAGGTCTGGTGTCTGACAGAGTGACCCCAACAGTATTGCGTACCATAGCCATGCCTGCACTGTGCCCAGGACTGGTGTGATGGCCAGGGCTGCCAAACACTTCTATAGTTGCACAATGCTGGCATAGGTGTGTGGAGTGTGTGTCTGTCTATCCATTGTTCTGTGGCTGCCCACACTTCACTGGACCCAAAATGTCCCACTGTTACCAGTGTTAGCCTGATTAGATGCATAATGAGGAGCAAGGTATTCTGGGTATGGCCTGGACAGGGCAGATTGGCCAGGATGCATCTTCACATGGTGTGGGGCAATGGCTAGGACACTGTAGTGCCTGACCACCACCTGCACCTGGGAGGGCACCACCTGCACCTGGGAGGGCACCACCTGCACCTGGGAGGGCACTCACTCTAAATGAGCAGTGACCATGGCAGGTCTAGGTTCCCACATAGCGCTCTACACTATTTGTCTCTAGTGATATATTTGTGTTTCCCAGTGCTGGGGTCCCAATCACTGAGATGCACATAGTTTCTGGTGCACTTTCTGCAGTTAGACTGTGCATGGTCAGAACACCTTTAAGGTACAGTCTGACTGTGCTGTTTGCTGGTGACTGGCAGACAGTGGTGGGAGGCACTTGGGGTTTCCAGACCTAACCCCAGCATTGCTGCTGGTCTGCCACTGTCTCAGTCATAGGTTTGGCTCTGGCCCACCAACCCTAGAGGGCTGTCTTGTACAAACAAGATGGAGGTTGCTTCTCTGGGGTGGGGGCACTGTTCTTTACCTACAAAAGGGTGATGTGGGCCCTTTGGGGTATGTAGTGTATACCACTGTGACCTATGCAGCCACTGCTACACACGCTTCATGCAATTCTAGGAACCCCTCTGCCCTGATAACAGCTGCCCATGTCAGCCAGACCCTCGCACGGGGTACACACTAATCTGGCTAGTGTCTGGTCCCACAGGGCCACATTTGACTGCAGGATACAGATGGACACCAAATTACCTTCGGCTGCACTACACGGAACACCTGTCACACACTGGTAGTGATGGGGATGGATAGCAGGACCAACCTCTAGCACCACATGTACTGTGGACCTAGTGCTGGGCACCAATCCTATCCCTCAGGGTGACCACAGAACCTGCACAATGGCATGGTCTGTAGCTACTCTGTGCCAATATCACACACTGTCAGTTCGTCTTTCCCAGCTGAGGTACCGGAGAGGTGCAGACCCCATTTGGTGATCAGCTGTAGACAGCTATTCAGCATGTGCATTGCATCATGGGTACTGCTGTGACATACACCATGGAGGTATAGCCTACTGGTTAATACATTGCCATTCTTGGCAGTGTTCATTGGTTCAGTTCCTCATTGTTCCCTTCTCTCATGCCTGTCCTACTCAAATAGTGTGCATGCCTGTAGAGGTCATATTTTTGCAGATCTGCACTTCCAGCCCATAATACCCTCGCCACAATTGCCAACATTCCCTCGGTCCGTCTATCTGCGTCTGTCAGCTGTGTAGAGTCCTGTCTGCCTGTGCAGGCTGCTAGCCCATGTCCTGCACTGCTACCCTTTCCTGCATTGCGCCTCATCGTGCTTGCCTCACCTGTGCCTGATCTGCATGGCACCACCACTCCTCTGTCCACCCATCATTGTAACTATCCTGCCACCTTCGCCTCCACTGGGGGACACGTATTCCCATCGTCTGCCACCAACTGTTTTTACGGTACTTTACATTGCCAACACCCTGTGCTGTGGTAGAGCTGCCCCACCATGTTTGTCATCAGTACTGGCAAGCACATGGGATGCCCGCAGATATGGCAGGTCCAGCGGCTCCCACTTCTCCCTCCTTCACTCACCTGTTCATTGCCTTTCCTGAGTGCTCTATCTAGTGTTAGGGCTACATCTGTCTCTGTTCCGCACAGGTCATGCATGTCATCCTGAGGCACCTTGCAGTCCCTAGGGCACACTAACCTAGGACGCCATAACCTTGTTAGGCCACCTTAACCTATGGTTCCATAGCCCAGGGTGCCTTCTGCGGTGACTTATCCAAGGGTGCCTAATATGGCGCTTAGCCTAGGAGGCCCTATAGGGCGTCTTCTCAGGCACCTTACAGGGTACCTTACTAGGCACCTTACAGGGCACCTTACAAGGCGCTTTACAAGGTGCCTTGTAACGCGCGTTCTCTGTCAGCTTGCTGTAATGATGCACCGCCCATGCCTTTATATGGGCATCTCTACTTTACCGTGGAACCTACCATGAATGACATTACCGCAGTTTAGTAAACATACCCCTAAGTGACGCCTTTGTTCCTGGTGAAAATGTTACCGTGGATGAGCAACTGCCTACATTTCGTGGCTGTGTTCCTTTCAGACAATATATTCCCAGCAAACCTGGGAAATATGGCATAAAGCTATGGATGTTGTGTGACAGTGCAACATCATATGTTCTGCGCCTTCAAATATATACAGGAAGGGAACTCGGACAAAACAGGGAACAGAATCAGGGTGAAAGGGTTGTGCTGCAACTCAATGAAGGAGTGACGCGATCTGGCAGAAATGTTACTGTTGACAATTTCTTCTGCAGTTTATCCCTGTCATGGAAATTGCTAGAAAAACAAATGACACTTTTGGGGACAATTCTAAAGAACAGAAAATAATTACCTCCAGAATTTGTAACAGCAAAGGGCTGAGAGGTATTCACTTCACCGTTTGCCTTTTGCGATGACGCCACTCTGGTTTCCTATTGCCCAAAGAAAGGAAAAGTGGTTGTTCTTCTGAGCAGTTTGCATGATCAAGAAGAAGTAGATAACACACGTCCATACAAAAAACCACGCATGATCTTGGACTATAATTCTAGTAAAGGTGGAGTAGATACAGCAGATCAAATGTTGCGCACGTATATCACAAAATGAATGACAAGACGCTGGCCAGTGACAATCTTCTACAACATGTTGGACATCAGTGCTTTGAACGCCTTCATTGTTTGGATGTCAATAAATCCAGAATGGCAATCCAAGTCAAAGCACAGACGTCGACTATTCCTCTTGGAATTAGGAAAGCAGCTGCTTCAGAGTAATTGCAGCGAGACTTCTTCCAGCATTGGAGAAGCCACTGAGGCAGTTTGCAATGTCGGGATCCCAAAGAAAAGGGCAAGGTGTCACTGCTGTTCCAGAGAAAAAGACAAGAAAAGCAACATAGTTTGCACCTCCAGCAAGGGCAGTGTTTGCAAAGAATATTCAGAAATTGCCTGTGTCTCATGCAAATGACTGTAGTACTTTACTGTGTTCATCAAGTGCATGCAAAAACTGCTTTCCTGGCAACTCTTCTTCATGTACTTTTATGAAAAAGCATTAAATTTCAAAACATTTAACCTTCATATAATAAATAATTAATCTGGAATAATGTTTTGTCTCTTTAGTTTAAAATTTTCATGGTTAACAATTAAAATTCATCATGGGGTCATTTATGACCCCAACGGTATTCAGTGTGTGCAAAAAATCTCGGTAATTCCAGAGTTAATGAATTTGATATACTCCCTCTTTCAACTATAACAACTTTGAGGTGATTTATAATAAAAAAAGTTAACTTCAAGAGAGACAGGAATGAAGAGAAAAACATTCAGAGGCACGTACCAACACATTGCTTTGTTTGTTTATTACCAATAAATGAGATGTACTGACACTGATAATACACAAGGAGCTAATAGAAAGTCACATCAGAGCTAGCCCTACCCTTGTGCTCAAAGTGAAACAGGAAGTTTTGGGCAAAAACCATAGGGAAAAAAAAACCTTCCAGGGCTCTGAAACCCACAACCCAACTGCCTCACTAAACTGCTCAAAGGGTCAAACGTTCATCAAGCCCTGCATCCTGTCTCCAGCAGTGGTCAGTTCAGGTCAATCTCAGCAGACTGTCAATCATTCTGGAAATAGGTAGAGTTCATAGGCAAGCAGCACAATGAGAGACACAACACCTAACAGCATGATCATCCCAAGAGCATGATCCATCAGGAGAAAGTCTAAGTTTAGTCATTTGGGTTTCAGGGAACATTTTAGTTGTATTTCATGCAAAATTGACTGGTGTGATCTCTTTTTGGTCCGTAGTACTCATGGTAATCTTCTTCAACACAATTCAATTGCATTGACCTTTTTCCCTGTATCTTCTCTTCACTGTCCAGCTTTCACAACCATGGAAGGTAATTGGACAAGCTATATCTTTGTGTTTCATGACACATTCATGCATCTGAATATTTTTTCCATGTCCCTTCGTAGCTGTTCTCTCAAGTGTGATTCTTCACCAAATTTCTTGACTTCTCTTTGTTTGCCTGGTGACTATTGATCCAAGTAAGCAAAAACATTCAATTACTTCAGTTTTTTCTCCATTGATTGTAAAATTGCTGATAGATCCAGTAATGATTTTTTTTTTTTTGCACATAAAGGTGTAATCTCGTCTTTAGATTCTGATCTATGGTCATCATAATATGGTATTTGAGGTATTTCCTTTTCTGCAAGCAACTTTGTGTCACGTGCATACCGTAGGTTGTTGATAGAACAATACTGAGGTTAAACAGTGCATTGGCCATAGTAAATTGTCTTTTGCAGTTGTTAGCATCAATTTATAATGTGCTCTTCAGAACAACATTCAGCAGGTGTGTCATCTACTACTACTACTACTACTACAATTACTACTGAACATTTGTATAGCACTACAAGACGTACACAGCACTGAACAGACACATGTAAGAGACAGTCCCTGCTCATCAGAGCTTACAATCTAGTCAAGACAGACATCACAGTAGCTGTAGACATGGGAACATCTAGGGAGAATGGTAAGGAAACACAAAGGAGATCAGGTGAGTCAGGATCTGAAAACAGCAGCGAAGAGGTGAGTTTTCAGCCTGGATATGAAAAGGGTCAGAAGGCGTCTGACGTACAGACTCAGGTAGTTTGTTCCAGGCATAAGGAGCAGCAAGATGAAAGGAGCATAAGAACATAAGATATGCCATACTGGGTCAGACCAAGGTCCATCAAGCCCAGTATCCTGTTTCCAACAGTGGCCAATCTAGGTCATACGTACCTAGCAGTTTCCCCAAAAGATACAGATTCTGCAATGCTTGTACTGGGTCAAGCATTGATATCCTAGGTCCCTTCTTAATAATGGTTTATGGACCTTTCCTCCAGGAACTTGTCCAAACCTTCTTTTTTAAACCCAGCTACACTAACAGCCTTTACTACATCCTCCGGTAACAAATTCCAGAGTTTGATTACACGTTGAGTGAAAAAATATTTTCTTTTATTAGTCTTAAATAGTTTACCCTGTAGCTTCACTGCATGTCCCCTAGTCTTTCTAAGGCGTGTCTGGAGCAAAGTCTGGAGTTAGCAATAGAACAGAAGGGCACAGATAGAAGTGATTTGCCAGAAGAGCAGAGTTCCCAGGGAGGGGTGTAAGGAGAGATAAGAGAGGAAAGGTAGTGAGGAGCCGCAGAGTGAATGCACTTATAGGTCAGCAGGAGAAGTTTGAACTGGATGTGGAAATGGATAGGGAGCCATTGAAGTGACTTGAGAAGAGGGGTATTATGAGCATGACAAGGCTGGTGGAAGATTAGCCATGCAGCAGATTGTTGAATAGATTGAAGGGGAGAGAGATGATTCAGAGGGAGACCAGCAAGGAGTAGGTTACAATAGTCAAAACGGGAGGTGACTACAGAGTGCATACGTGTCTTAGTAGTGTGTTCAGTAAGGAATGGGTGGATTTTGTTGATGTTATAGAGAAAGAAATGGCTTGTCTTAGCTATCAGATAGATGTGTGTGGAGAAGGAGAGAGAAGAGTCAAAAATGAACCCAAGGTTGCGAGCCAAGGAAACAGGGAGGAGTAGAGAGTTATCCAGAGAGACTGAGAAAGAAGGAAGGAAATAGGAGGTTTTAGGGGGAAAAATAAGAAGCTCAGTTTTGGCCATGTTCAATTTCAAGTGGCGGTGAGACATCCAAGCAGCAATGTCAGAAAGGCAAGCAGAGATCCAGGCCTGGACTGCCGGAGAGATTTCAGGTGTGGAGAGGTAGATCTGTGAGTCATCAGCATAAAGACTGTACTGAAAGCCATGGGAACAGATGAGTGCACTAAGGGACTAGGTATAGAGAGAGAAAAGGAGTGGACCCAAGACAGATCCTTAGGGTACACTAACTGAGAGCAGGATAGCAGCAGATGAGGATCCACCAGAAACAACACTGAAAGAGCGATGAGAAAGATAAGAACCAGGATAGTACAGAACCCTTAAAACAAAGTGAAGACAAGTTATCAAGGAGAAGGTTGTGGTCAACAGTGTCAAGAGCAGCAGAAAGGTCAAGAAGGATGAGGATTGAGTATTGATAAACATCCTCAGTGTTTATCCAAGGCATGACCCTAAGAGAGGAGTGGCCTAGTGGTTGGGGCAAGTTATGGCTGGCCTGAGGGCTAAGGGTTCAAATCACACTAGAAGACAGCAATCCTGGGGCTGAAGGACTGGGTTTTCTAGTCCTACAGGTGCTCCTTGTGGCTTTGGGCAAGCCACTTAACACTTTGTTGCCTTGGGTACAAAAACCTAGATTATGAGCCCTTTCTGACAAGGGACATATAAAATATATATGGTACCTGAACGTACACCACTTTGACTTGTTGAAAAGTAGTATATAAGCCTAGTTAAATAAAATGAAGAGAAGAATGGATAAGAAGCTGGATGCAAGGAAACCTGACACAGTGGTAAAGGAGAACAACAGAGAGGCATTGATATTAGAGGTGTCAGTTCAAGCAATTATTTTGTGAATTGTATGGGAAGGGAGAAGATCCTGAAATACCAATACTGAGATCAAGAAAATGTGGCAGAAACATACAGAAATGTTTCCCATTGTATTGGGAGCCACAGGCTTGATTAAGAAGAATTTCCAATTGCCACCTTGACAAGTTGCCGTTACATGTTATGAACTCCAGAATGAAGCTCTCTTTGGCACAATGCAAGTGCTATGCTGAGTACTAGCAGTAAATTTGAGAGACCGAGATCGTGCTCCACATAACCTGGCTTAGGTGTGAGGTCCATGACTGCCATGGTATGCCAAAACAAACCCATTTGGAGAAATTGCCCCAGAGAAAATAGCATCCATTTTATAAGTGATATCTGGGCTCATACATTCCTCTCTCGCCCTGATGACATATTCACAGCCAATGAGTAAGGGACAAATAGCAACTCTAGTGGGGCACACCATCAGTGTTCAGGAAGGGATGCGCAGAGCCATAACAAAAAGTTCAGATCGTTTTCATTTAAAACAAAGCTCTAGAGATTTTCCCTGTGGGTTTTTTTGTGGTTTTATATATATTAGTCTTAATTGCAAGCTTTCTATTTCTTTTTTTGTGCATGTAAATCACTTGTATGAGTATTATGCACACACACAAGCAATTTACATGCGCTTTTCATTTTTAGGTACCAAATGTTCAAATGAGTCCAAAATGCACATCTCTAGGTATAGCTGGTCCATGCTGAATTCCTGGATGATGACTCAGAGCCATACCTTGGCTCATATCTTAGAGGCAAGCAGGGGAATAACAGTGGGCTACCTAGGCCAGAGAGAGAGAATGTAAGAGCACAAGAACATATGATGTGCCATACTGAGTCAGACAAAAGCTCTATCAAGTCAAAGATCCTGTCCCCAACAATGGACAATCTAGATCCCAAATACCTAAAGGGATCCCAAGGACTAAATCCATTTCCTATTTGTTATACACAGAGATAAGTGGTAACTTCCAAAGAGTGCAGGGTTCCCTGCAGAAACTTTATAAAACCTTTTTAAACCCAGCTATTCTTCCTTGACCATATCTTTCTGCAGCAAATTCCACAGTTTAATTGTACATTGAATGAAAAAATAATTTCTCCCATTTGTTTTAAATGTGCTACCTATTAGTTTTATGAAGAAGTGTCTCCTAGCTTTTGTGCTATTTGATAGGATGAAAAAACACTTTCTAAAACCATTCCACCCTAATCATGATCTTATAGACCTCTATCATATGTCTTTTCAGCTATCTATTCACCAAGTTGATGAGAGTTAATTTATTTATCCTGTCTTTACAGGTAATCCATTCTGCCCCTTTATCATTTTGATTACCTTTCTCTGCTAACTTTTCCTAGTTCCAATATATAGTATTTATTTATTTGTGTATTTATTTATTTATTTTTTCTTATATACACAACACTTCCGTGGATGAATGCGGTTCACAGAGAACATAAATCAACATTACATGAAATGGTAAACATTTTTACATGGAACTATATACATTTAGAGAGTTGCTACATCTGAATGTTTCTTGGGTGGGAAAAAGCAGGGGTAGGAGGAATAAGGTGATAAGAGACGGGTCATGTAATGCCGGCAAAATGTTCCTTAAATAGGTGGGGTTTTAAGCAGCTTCCGTAATGTTGCTAGATCATGAGTGTCGCTGATATGGTATGGTAAGGCATTCCATAGGCGAGGGGCATGACGGGAAGATGGTGGCATTTGGTTAATACTGGAGGGAGGATTAGAAGGTTTGATGTGATGCTTCTCCTTTGGTGATTTCCTGGGGGTTTTGTTATAATTCACTGAAGATATTTAGGGGATAGTTGGTGGATTACTTTGAAGATCAGCAGACATAGCCAGTGTGATTCTTTTAGAATTGGCGCAATATGATTATTTGTGTTGAGCTTGTCAGGATTCCCGCAGCAGTATTCTGAACAAGCTGTAGAGGGTGAAGGGTGTTTTTCGAGAGACCTTGAAGAATGGCATTGCAGAAATCAAATTGCGGTAGTATCATTGCTTGGAAGACCATCCAAGAATCATGTGGCTCGAGTAGCGGTCATAAGTGGCAGAGTGTCCTCAGCTTGTTGTATATGCTTTGAGTTACTTTGCTTATATGTGGTTGGAAAGTGAGATGTTGGTCAATGGTAAAACCCAGGTATCTCACTTCAGACTTAACTTCCAGGTTAGTGTTGTCGAATTTTAAAGACTGTTGGGGGAGGGGGGAGAAATGAATGATTTCTGTTGAGGAATATAACCTCCATTTTCTTGAAGTTGATGCTTACTTTGTGTTCTGATAGTCATAGGTCTATGACATTGAAGCAGTTTGTAATGGATGAGTAGTTTTATTTATTTATTTATTGCTTTTATATACCACACTCTTTAAAATCAGTGTGGTTTACAGATAACATTTTGTACAAATCAGGAGGCCTGTAGTGCACTTACATTGAACGAGTAATACAACTTGGATATCAACTGGGGAAACTATCTACAGCTATCTACAATATAAACATGAGTTGTCTGTTATTTACAATTGGCTAGCTGGGTGTAAGATGGGTGAGGTTGAATTGCTGGGCTGTGAGTAGTGTAGGAGGAAAAGATGGTGTTTTAGTGCTTTTCTGAATTGAGCAAGGTCAGTGATTGCTCGGACGGTCGTTGGGAGCGCATTCCAGCAGCTGGGAGCATAGAACTTAAAGGCTCGGTTCTTTGTTGCTTGGGTGCATTTTGTTATTTCCTTGGGGGTCTGTAGTGTTGGTGGTGGTGAAAGTCCTCCTTGCTCTGTTTGCTGGAGTGGGGTAGAGAAGATCCATCAGGGAGGTGGTGGATATTTTGTTGATGGCCTTGAAGGTCATCAAGACTACTTTATAGGTGAGCCGGCAGTAGATTGGTAGCCAGGGCAAGTCCTTTAGGATTGGGGTAATGTGGTCTCTTCTAGAGGCCCTGTGAAGGAAGCATGCATCTGCGTTCATTGCCAGCTGTAATGGGTTTAGTGTGTTTTTGGGTAGTCTGTGCAGGATCACGTTGGCGTAGTCAAAGTGGGGAGTCACCAGTGCCTGAAAAACTGTTCTGAAGTCATCTGGTTGCAGCAGGGGTCAGAGATGTCGCACTGTTTGTATTTTGTGGTAAATTTTCTTGATGGTGTTGCTCATGTGTGCTTTAAATTTGAGGTGCTGGTCTAGCGTAACACCTAGGTAGCGGATTGTGGGTCTACTCGGGAGCTCAGCATCTCTAGTCTTTAATGTCGCCGGTGGGGAGAAGGATTGATTTCTGGTAATGAACAGTACGTCCGTCTTGCTGAAGTTTATCTTGAGGCTCTGTGAGTGGAGCCAGTCAGTTACGGCTTCAAAGCATTTTACTAGTGGGGAGAAATCCGGATGGTCAATCATGAATGGGGTGAAGAGTAGTACGTCATCCTATAGATCAGACATGAGATGTTATGGGAGCAGATTTCACATATGGGTTGCATGTATATATCGAATAAGAGGTCATAGAGCGAGGAGCCCTGAGGCATGCCATGTTTTTGTTAGAAAGGCTTAGAGGTCGTGGAACCTATACGTACCTGCTGCCATCTGTCCGTTAGATAGGATTTGTACCATCTCCATGCTGAGCCGTTAATTCCCTTTTCCTGAAGCTGTATCAGGAGTTGCTCATGCTTTACGGAGTCAAACGCAGCTGCAATGTCCAGGAAATTAGGGCATATCCTCGTTTGATGTTGTCGATTCCCGTGATCAATGTGTTGATGAGCGTGGCAAGGAGAGTTTCAACGCCATGTGATTCCCTAAAGCCATGTTGGCATGGGTCGAGGGGAGCTGTAGAGTCAATGTGATCCTGTATTTGGCATTGGGCCACCTTCTCAATTATATCCGCTAGCAGCGGGATGCTTGATATTGGTTGATATGATTCTACCTTCTGGGGACTCAGTTTGGTGTTGTTCAGAAGGGGCCGGATTGACGTCTGCTTGAGGCATGATGGGAATAGTCCTGTGGAAAAGGACAGGTCCATGATCTTGGCTAGTATAGGGCTGATTTCCTTATGCAGTGATCTTATCCAGAATGCTGGACAAGGGTCGTTCGGAGCAGTGGTGGCATTGATGACTGCAATGATGTCCTCAATACCTGCGGCCAATGGTGTTATGAGAGAGGTAAGCGGCTTCAGTTGGGCTGGGTTGTTACTAGGGCTGGACAACGTGGATTTGCTGATGTTATTGGTTTTGGCCAGCAAGTAGTCTGCGTATTCCTGAGGGTGTATCTTGGCTGGTTGGCACTGTTCCCTCTAAGCTGTGCGCGTGTGCGCATGCACACACCTCGCCGAGCGAGCGCACATACTTTACAACAGAGCGCACAAAAATTACAGTTCTGATTCTGATAGAAAACAACATAGATGTCTTAAAATGTAAAAGTTGTGATTGTAATTACTAGAAATTTTTTGCTTCATTTAGTAATCGTCTATTTTCATTTAATTTGATTAAAATCAATGTGATGTACATACTGTATTCTGACGTGTAGTCAAATTTTAAAGTATATAACTCCGAGTATTGTTATGTGGCGCACAAAAAATGAACCTTCCTTCAAAAGCTGCACAGCTGATATTTTATGCGCACACAGCCTACAGAAAATTAGAGGGAACGTTGCTGGTTGGGGGGGAGGGGTGAGGGTTCCTTTGCTAGGGTCTTCACTAAATTGAAAAGCTCGTGGGGTTTGTTCAGAGAGTGACTTAAGAGTTCGGAATGATGTTCTTTCATTTTTGCTGATATTAAGTTCCAGTGTATCTTCAGGTGGGAGGTGTAGGCTGTCTGGTCTGCTGGGGCCCGTGTTTGTCGCCATCATCTTTCTAGTTTCCTCAGGAGATGTAGTCAGGTTCGTAGCTCAGCAGTGTACCAGCATGCAGTTTTTCTAATTCTTGGCTTATCTGGGGCATGTGGCTTGACTGGGGCAGGAATGCATGCAAAGGAGCTCAGGCTGTTGTTCCATGAGGCCATTACCTCCTTGAGGTTCGGCGATGCCATCCTGATGTTAGGAAGGATCTCTTTGATGATGACCTCTTTGTCAAAGAGTCTGAAACGTCCTGTGGGTGCTGCTGAGTTTTCAGTTACTTTCTTTGTCTGTTTGCTATCCCGATGCATAGGTATCCGGAATTTGATTAGATTGTGGTCCAACCATGGGATTGGGGAGATAACTACGTCGAAGTCATAGTTCATGCTCACGTCTGGTCGAGGGATGAAGACAAGGTCTAGTATGTTTCTTTTCTGATGGGTGGGTGCATCCACTATTTGGTCATAGCCTAGGTTGTTGAGTGCACATGGTTGCTGCACATGCTGGTAAATGGAGCATAAATCATAATAGCATCTGTATACAAATGGTAGTTGATGTTAAATGACTTTATGATGTCACAGGCTGATTGTATATACATCTTAAATAGTAATGCAGTGAGAGCAGAGCCCTGGGGAACTTCTTGTGTCTGAGAGAATGGTTTGGAGGGGTTTTGGCCATTTTGCACAAACTGGCTGCGATTTGTGAGGTATGAACAAATCCATTTGAGGGCAGTGTCAGATTCCTATATTAAATAGGTGCTGGAGGAGGATGTCATGGCATATGATATCAAATGCTGAAGCAATGTCCAGAAAGATGAGGATGAAACCTTGTAAATTTTCTCCGCCCTTGATGAATCTGTTGATTAGGGAGAGTAAAGTTTCCACTCTGTGGTGGTTGCGGAATCCATGTTGCTGCCAGTCCAAGGGGGCACTTATATCAATGTGGTTTTGCAGTTAATGGAAGATTACTTTCTCAATAATTTTTGCAATGAAGGGCAAGCTAGAAATAGGTCTGTAAGAGCTTGGGAGGTTCGGATCAAGTTTGGGGTTTTTGAGTATTGGGCAGATGGAAGCAGTTTTGAGGTATTTTGAGAAGTAACCTTGTATGAATGAGGTTGAGATTAGTTTGAGGAAGACTGGGATGAATTCTATTCTTGTGATCTTAAACCAGGAAGAGGGGCATGGGTCTAGTGGGGAGGTTGAGGTGTTGATTATGTTCTCCAATTGTCCTGGTGCAGAAGAAACATTTGTCCCAGCCCTGCATGTCATGTGCAGTGTTCCTGTTTCTACTGTCAGGGGCATGCCAAGCATGTCACTGGCAGGTAAAGAGGAGCCCATACTGTGTGTGGTGTTAGCACAGGTGCATGTAATGCAACCTACTGAACTGCTGGTAAGTGATCCTGTGCTAAGGTAGGTTGTACCTGGTGAGAACTTTGTGCCAACTGTGCAGATCCCAATATACCTACACTGTGCCCCACCCTTCCCACTTGCAACCTAAACATTAGATGTACAGTTTGTGTGGAAATGTCCTGCACTCTCAGCGGCCCATGCTAGCTGCCAATGTGTGTCCTAATGCACAGTCAGCGTTCACCAGAACATGTATACTCGGAAAAACCCTGTAGTCAAATGGCCTCTATGGCAATGCACATAGCAATGCCAATGGCACAAGTCCATTGCATGGGAGTGAGGCAGTGAACTGTCTCTGCAGGGGCAACATGGTCACAGGTACAGTGGACACCCCCCTCCCCCCTTCATAGGTTGTGGTTCACCATGTGCAGGATCAGCTGTCTGCAGAGTGCTCGTACTTGCGTCCTTGCAGAAGGCAAGTCCAAGGTAGAAAGCAGTGTATCATATGAGATACAGCATGGGTGGCATTCTCTCCTGCTTTCCACTCTCCTCCGTTCACTCTCATGCTCTGTCCCACAACCATGCACTGCCATGCTCTCTCTGCTAGAAGGAGCCTGAAAGTCAGCTCTCCAGTTTTCAGCTAGCAATCCCTGTCAGCGCTGAGGAGTCGACTCTCCCAGGTCTTCAGCTGGCGGGGCTTCGAAATTCCCACCAACATTTTCCCTTTTGGCTATGTCCCTAGGGCTGCTCTTTACCAGCACAACAAGCTAGTTCAAAACACATGAAGGATACTTCCTTTATGCTGATCTCACATATATTGTGACACAGTAGGCAGTATAGAGCACATGGAGGTAAGAGAAAATGAGGAACTTACCTCAGATTTAGCTGAGCAGCAAATAAACTCAGTACACGTAGGAACAGCTGAGCAGCAAATACATTCAGCACAGGAGAAGCCAAAAGGCATTAGAATGAATTTTCCTGGTGATAGTCCTGACGTAGTTAGAAACAGAAAGCCTCATCAGGAACACCTGTTCACAAAGACCCACGTAGCGTGCAGAGAAGGGAAGCATATAAGTTGCTGGCTAGAACCAGGAAAGGCCAGCAGGGGCAGCGACTCAGGAGGACTGAGCAAGCAACCAGTGAGCACGTGTCATGCTGAAGGAAGTTTGCCGGGAGAAGGAAACAGTAGGTCTGACCCCAGAGCAGGAAGCACTCAGGGACGTGGCCAGGAGCCTGCTAGGTTTGATGGTGGTTGGAGAGTCTGGGAGAGAGCTGTCAGGAGCACAGAAACAAGAACCAGAAACACAGTTAAAAGGTGGGAACCTTGCTTTTCTGAGGAAAAGGCTAAAAGCTCTGTGTGTTTTATAGGGAAAGGGCGTGGCACTGGAAGTGACTTTGATGTTGAAAGATATCCAGTGATTCCACCAGGTTGGAAGAGAAAGGAAAGCCAGAAAGAAGCTATCACCATACCAGGCATTCAGAGCCCTAGGTTTAAAGAGCACTTTTTGGGAAAAGTAATCCATGCACCACAGGAGGGTTTTCAGGAAGCCAGCACATGTAAAGAATGTGACCCTTATGCTATCAGGAGTGAATCCGAATTAATGCAGTGGGAGAATAACAGCAGTACTCCTGACCCGGTCCCTATGGATTGCACAATATGTTTTTCAGATGATGTCATATCTTTATGTTAAGCCTGTGGAAAGCAGCCATGTGCTAGTATCAAAGAAAAAGAAGATATTTTTCTTTGTAGCAGTTTCTTTTTGTTTTTCTGCTGTTTTGTTTGTGTTTTATCCAAAGAATATCCGTTTGGGAAGGGGAATAAAGCCCTGACATTCTTTTGCCTTACCATTTGACTGCAAGACTCTTTTTGGTAGAAAGGCATCGTGAACTTTAAAGCCCTAGGCAGCCGCCTAATAGGGTTCAGAGAAGGTCTATCTTACAGACCCCTTGACAATATATACAGGAAGTATCATCCCCCCCCCCTTTTGAAAAAGCTGGCTGTGCAGGCACAGAACAATGGTCAATCAGGACAAATTTCAATCAGGAGTCACATTTTGGAACTGTCCAGGAAACTACACCATTCAGGAGATTCATAGCATGGGTCCTGTGCTAAAGATGCCCGTTTCTTGCAGTCAGATTCCACTCTAGTTAAAAGGGAAGCTATGCTTTCAGAATTGTCTCAACTTTCCCCAAATATTGCCCAGTACCTAAAAAAATATAACACTTTCTCCCCTGCACCATCAAAAGCTTAGACTGCTTCTAGCATCTTTTGTATAGAAATCAAAATATTTCTGATAATGCTACTGTTCATGTTCTGCATTTTAATTTTGCATCTAAACCCCTAAATTTGACTTACAAAATCTCCTTAATATACCTTTCCTTTGTTGTCAGCACTATCTCCGCATTTTCTGAATCCTATCTAGATGATGTGTGAGGTCCTATGCATTAGGTAAACCTATTACCAAGCCATCTCCATGCCCATGATCCATCCAGCTAGTTACCTTCTGGGGATATGCATAGACCAGAAAAAAATTAGCAGTTTCATACTTTCCTTTTATTAGCAAACTTTTAGTGTGAACTAAATTGATTTCACATGCTCTAACCAGTGATGAAGATGATTGATGTGAGTTAAATTTATTTAGCGTACACACTACTGAACTAATGCATTAATGAATGCACACTCCTATTATTTCGCTAGTGATCAAAATGCCCCAGTGGCTTTAATGAAAACAGCTGAGATATGTATTTGTTAGCATGCAGTTTATTGGTGCATCTTGAAAATTTACTGCGTGCTTAATTGGTTTAACACACATTAGCACAAGTTAAATTGATTAGAATATGTTCAAAAGCTCTAACATTAAAAGATTTGTACTAAAATGAATGTGCAAAACAAATATTAAAAAAAAATCAGAATACTGGAAAAAAAAACCCCCAAACAGATAGAAAATGAATCAAAGATGCACATCCCTAGAAAATAACACAAACATGCATGGTGAAACATGAATCAGAATAAAAATGACAGTACCGCAAAACATTTTTTTACATGAACAGTCCTAGATTAATGCAACTTTTCAGCAGGTATTCACCTGTGTCATCAGAACCAACCGAAATGATGGCAACATTAAAATTCTCATGCAGCCCTACTGTATGTAATATTTGTTATCCTTTAAAGGCAAAATGACATTGCACTTAACAGAATTATTTCAGTTATTCCCTAAATGATTTTTCCTTGTGCTTTATTGGAGAGTTAATCACAGAAAGCATTCACCTTAGCAAGGAAATCAAAGATCTAGAAAACTTTTGATGGAAAAGAGAAACTGGCTTAACTTCATATACTGTAGATTAAATCAGTAAAACATATCTTTAGGAAATTCTTTTTTGCCTTTAAATTGTATATAATAGTACAAGATCTTTTTTCATGAGCTCTGTGGTCTGCGGTGCTAAGTATTTATAAGGACGGACGTCTGCGGGCAGTCTGCAGCCGGTGATGGGTAGATGTATTTATTTCAATGCAACTATGAAAGACAATGAGTACCTTCTGATGCCTTCCGCTTATCAGAATTCTGGAATGCAGTCAGCTCTTTGATGCCCTGTATCAAAAAGCTGATTTAAAACCAGATTGAGAGTTACGCTTTTTGAATTCTCCAAAACCTTGCTTTGAGTGACTGGTCTATCGCTTTTCTTTGGGATGTTTATTTGGAGACAGCTATACTAAAGCCTGCAAAATGCATTAAAAGGAAAATACGTAGCCCTTCATGATAACAAAGCCGATGTTTCTTTTCATTGTCTTCTTAAATACCAGCATAGAAGCACAGCCCACACTGTTGCAATTTGACTTAAATTAAGCTAGGAACAAAGCCAGTGTTTTTAATTAAAATAGGCTGGGTGTCTTGTGGAGTTTAACAGCTTGCACAGGTGTTTGATTGGGTTGAATGACAACAATCAACACAACTGTCTGATATTTTATTCAACTCGCTTCTGGGGTTATTATACAGAAAGATGTGCTGTCACTGTTTATCAAGCAGTCAGCTTGGGTGAATAATTGCAATGAATGGGGAGAAATATGGCCTGTCAGTCATCTCTTCCGAATGGATACTTCCCGTCTCTATAGGTAGAGACAGCTTTCAAGCACCGTGACATCTGTCCTCGTTCTGCTTTTTGAAACCTTTTAGAATCTGTGTGATGTGCATCACCACCTGTAGACCATTTAACTCAATGCTAGTCAAGCGTTATATATATTTATCAATGCCCCTCAGAGTACAGGATAGCAAATAACATAAGGAGGGTTATGCTGGGCCAGACTGATGGCCCATTGAACCCAGTATGCTGGTGGCCAATCCCAGCCACCTGGAAGTACCCAATAGATCGAGATGGGGAGATCCTTCCCCTGTACCTCATTCCCAGAATTAAGGCATGGCAGTACTCACATCCATCTGGCTAAATGTTGCTAATGGATCTGTCCTCAAGAAACTAGTGCAAATCTTTTTACTTTTTAAACCCTGCTATATTGTTAATCTTAATGACCTTTGAAAATCTTGTTGTTTAGGAAGGCATTTGGGGAGGAGAGTGAGGGAGGAGGGGACTAATGGTGGGGGATGTGAGAATTTTGGAAAGGAGAGTAGGTTGGGGGTAAGGTTGTAGCTGAGGGGGACATGTCTTGTTTATTGCATTTTGATGTGTTTTATTTTACAACTGCATTGGGCAGCTTTTGATTGTGTGATTTATAAATGTAACTAACTAAATAAAATTAATTTAGCAACAGATTTCATTGTTTAATTATGTGCCGGCTAAAAAAATACATATATTTTATGTTATTTATTGCAGCTTGGCTATTGGAATTTTTTATGGAGTGAACCCTAGTTATACTACTATGAAATGGTTGGACTCCATGTCTCACATGTAACATGATTTTTAAACTGGCGCTGAGCTACTCATGCATCCGAGAAGCCGTTCTATAACAGACCGTATCCTGGTGGGCTTTACTAATATTATGAAATGGATGAGGGGCATATTCAATTTATGTGATCTGCAGACTTGTAAACAGCATAATTCCCACTGACTGAGATAGTCAGTGGAACCGAGATTTTCAGCAAACCCTAAGTGATTTAAATACCTCAGTGCTACCCGGATTGCATCAGGGCATTCTGGGAGCTGAGCAAGGGTGCCATAGTTAGCTAGCTGGTTAGCAGGGACATTCAACTGTCACTGGTTAGCTAAACCACATAAAGACAGGGCAAGTGAAAGGCCGTCCTAACTTTAAGGGGTTTTGCAATCCAATTAGTGGCTGAAGATCACTGCTAATCGGCAGGGCTAGCGCAAGGGGATGAGATGCCCTAGGCGAACATTATCTCTTCTGCTCCCCCTCTGGTGCCCATTGTTGCCGCTGTTGCCCCTCTCGGGACAGGAAGCAGTGGCAATGGCCGCAAACAGTCCCACTGCACTTACCTTGAAACTTTGGCACCATGGGGCTAGTTATTTTTGCCCTCTCTCCAATGCCTGATGCCGACTTCCTCACTGCAGCAGGAAGTCTGCATTGGGTGTCAGAGGGGTGGAAGCAAACAGCCCTGTGGTGCCGAAGTTTCAATCTAAGCGCCGCGAGGCTGTTTGTGGTTCACCTAATCAGACTGCAAAAAATCTGGCAAAACTGGCTATTCAGATATGCATTGGCACCGAATATTTGGGTTTAACTTAAAGTGGCGACAGTCTGCCATCTTAGCATGACTGCTGAAAATGCCCTCATATAGGTTTGAAAGATTAATTACATTATTTCAAAGTTTTACATGGTTTCTGTTCAGATCGTTTTACTATAAAATGTATTATACAGTAATCACTGATCGGTAAACTGTAGGTTAGTCACTGTAGCAGACCCGAGTCAACTTGATAATTCAGAGAAATCTGTAGCAGGCAGATAGCACGTACATCAAATTTAGTAACTATATTCAAATTTTTCCCAGATACACCATTATAATTTTGATGGCAAATCTGGGAAAGATATGTAACCTAACTGTTGAACTTGGAAACAGGCTGAAATTTGTACACCTTTACTTATAACAGAGGGTTGTTTTTCCATGTGTGCCTCTTTTTATTTGCATTTCACTCTTTGCATTTCATCCTGTTGTTCCTTTTCTCTCTTCCTCTAGCACTTTCTATATTTTTCTTTTTTTACGCTATGTTCTTGTGCATCATTAACAGGGATATGAGGACAAAAGTTTGATTCATTGAAAACTCCAAAGAATGGGGTCTCTCTGCCCAGGAGTAAAGCTCTGGGGACCTTTTCCTAAGGTGCAGTAAGTTTTTGCGCTTACTGCACATTTTGAATAAAAATTAATGCACAGTTAGTGTAAGAGTCATCTGCTGTCTGTTGAGGGTGTGCCCAGCATGTTCCCAGCAGTTACTGCACTGAAAAGTACCCTAATGTGCGGCAGCGGCATTTACAGTTAACGAGAGTGGACTTAATACTACCCATTGAGGTGACATATGGTGCAAGGAGCTCTTTGGTCTCAGGGAACGAGTCCAATCTCTGGAGGCTAGAATAGCATACTTGGAGGATATAATGAAGACAGAGAGGTATATAGACGAGACCTACAGGGACATAGTACTGAAGTACCACTTCCAGTCTGGCAGCCTCCCTGTTGCCATGGAGGCAGGGGCGGTTTTATAATGAGGCGTCATGAGACAGCCACATCAGGTGGCAAAGTTTTGAGAGCGTCAAAAAATGCCCCCAAAACATCCACGTGACTGTTGCCTCACTCCACCTTCTAAATTGTAAAAATAAATAAAGAAATTGGACAAGCTGCTGCCGCCGCCATGTCCACTTCTCCCAGTCGGCAGCAGCAGAATCAAATACCTCCACCACAGCTGCCCCTGCCCCTGTCCCAGATCTGAGGACACAGACAGCGGCAGTGAAAAAAAAAAGCCTAAATCTTTCGAAGACTCTGGCGCTGGTAAGCCCCTGCAGGTTCCACCCTCTCTGATGCTGAAAGCAACATCAGAGGAGTCGGGACCCATCAGGGTCTTACAAGCATGCTGGAGTCACAAGAGCCAGTGCTTTTGTTTTCCTTTTCTTTTTTTTCAAAATTGATGTGTAGTTAGCTATCAACTTTGAAAAAAAACAAAACTAGAAAGCAAAATGCCGACTCTTGCGACTCCAGCATGCTGTAAGGTGCTGATGGGTCCCACCCCCTCTGATGATACTTTTGGCTTCGGGGGGGGGGGGGGGGGGGAGGCAGAACTAGAAGGAACTTACAAGCCCTGGAGTTTTGAAAACCCTGTGCTTTTTCTGTTCTGATGATGGAAAGGTGGCTGGCCAATGTTGAACAATGGAGGAGGGGACAAGAGGATAGACGCTGGACAATGGGGGGGGGGGGGGCAGGAGGGCAAATGCTGGACAAAGGGGGGCAAGAGGATAAATGCTGGACAATGGGTGAGAGATAGGAGAGCAAATGCTAGACAATGGGGGGAGGGGAGAGACAGGAGGGCAAATACTGGGCAAAGGGGAAACAGGAGGATAAATGCTAGACAACAAGGGGAGGGACAAGAGTGCAAATGCTGGACAAGGGGGGCAGGAGGATAAATGCTTGACAATGGGTGAGGGACAGGAGGGTAAATGCTGGACAACTAGGGGAGGGGGCAGGAGGACAAATGCTGGACAGCAGGGTGAGGGATGGGAGGAAAAATGCTGGAAAATGGGAGGATGGCACGAGGACAAATGCTGGACAATGTGAGAGGGGCAGGAGGACAAAATGCTGGACAATGGAAGGTGGGGAAGCATGAAGACAAATACTGGACCACTACCCGGTAAGCAGGGTAAGCACTTCTCTTCAATCCTCCCTGTTGAGGGTAAAGGCCAAGGCAGAGAGGCTCGCATCCTGGAGATGAATGCATGGCTGCGTGGATGGTGTCATTGAGAGCGTTTTGGTTTCCTAGACCATGGGATGCTGTTCCAAGGGTTGCAGAGCAGAGATGGCTTCCATCTGTCCAAGAAAGGTCAACGCATCTTCGGTAGTAGACTGGCTAATCTACTGAAGAGGGCTTTAAACTAGATTCATTGGGGATGGTTGAAGAAAGCCCCCAGGTAAGTGAAAGCCCCCAGGTAGGTGATACATTAAATACCTTTATGGAAATGGGTAAGAGGGGTAGCATATGGAAAGCAGTGTGTATAAATGCCCGTAGCATGGTAAATAAGATCCCTGATGTTGAAGCTTTGGTGGGAGTGGCTGACTTGGATTTAGTGGCAGTTACAGAAACATGGTTCACAGAAAACCATGATTGGGATGTAACTATACCTGGCTATACTTTATTCAGAAAGGACAGGGTAGGAAGAAGGGGAGGAGGAGTGGCACTATATGTAAAAACTACTATTAAAGCTTTGGAATTACAGAGCTTAAAAGGGAGAGAGGAGGAATTGTGGGTTAAACTAGAAAGAGGGAAAGAGAAATCTATTTGCATTGGTGTGATATACAGACCTCCCTCACAAGAGGAAGAGGTGGACAGAGAGTTAATTGAAGACATACGCAGCATTGCTAGGAAAGGGGAAGTGCTACTGATAGGAGATTTCAATATGCCAGATGTTGATTGGCACATCCCTGCTGCAGTATCATCTAGAAGTAAGGAGATCCTGGATTCTCTACAGGGAGAACTATTCAGGCAATTGGTAACAGACCCCACAAGTGAAGGGGCCATACTGAACTTGGTGCTTACCAATGGTGAAATGTTTCTGATGTTGTAGTGGGAGATCATTTTGCATCCAGTGATCACCAGATGGTGTGGTTCAGTATTAGGACTAGGGCTGTTAGAATCCATTCCAAGGTGAGGAGCTTAGACTTTAGGAAGACTAACTTTGCAAAGATGGGCCAATACCTCAGGGAGTTGTTAGTGGGATGGGAACAGCTGGGGATGTAGAAAAACAGTGGGCAAAACTGAAAGGGGATATTTTAAGGGCAACCAACCTTTTTGTTAAAATAGTAAATAAAGGCAAAAGGAAAAGGAGACCGCTATGGTTTTCGAAGGAAGTAGCTGAAAAAGTGAAGAAAAAGAGGGAGGCCTTCATGAAATACAAGAGATCACAGAGGGAGGAAGACAGGCATCTGTATTTGGAAAAACTTAGAGAAGCTAGCAAAGTAGTCAAGAAGGCAAAGATTCAAAAGGAGGAGGAAATAGCCAATGCAATAAAATGGGGGGATAAGACATTTTTCAGATATATTAGTGAGAAGAGGAAGGGCAAAAGTTGTATTGTCAGACTCAAGGGTGCAGGGGGGGAATATGTAGAAGCTGATAAGGATAAAGCGGAATTGCTTAACAAATATTTTTTTTCTGTGTTCACAGATGAAGAACCAGGAGCAGGACCTCAGAAAACACCCACAAATAGGAACAGAAGTGAGGGACATCTTGAACAATTTTCAGAAGACTGTGTTCATGAGAAACTAGCTCAACTTAAAGTAGACAAAGCGATGGGACCGGATGGGATACACCCTAGAATACTGAGGGAACTTGGGGACGTTCTAGCAACTCCACTGGCTGACCTTTTCAATGCCTCGTTGGAGTCGGGAGTGGTGCCAAAGGACTGGAGAGAGGCTCATGTGGTGCCTTTACACAAAAGCGGAAGTAAGGATGTGCTTGAAAACTACAGGCTGGTTAGTTTACCTTCGGTGGTGAGTAAATTATTGGAAACGCTGCTGAAAGAAAAAAAATTGTGAGGTTTCTGGAGTCCAGCGGATTACAGGATCCAAGGCAGCATGGATTCACCAGAGGCAGGTCTTGTCAGACAAATCTGATTGATTTCTTTGACTGGGTGACCAGGGATTTGGACCGAGGGAGAGTTCTAGATGTGGTGTATTCAGATTTCAGTAAAGCCTTTGACACTGTTCCTCACAGGTGACTTATAAACAAACTGAGCACCCTAGGGATGGACCCTAAAGTTACTGCTTGGGTTAGAAATTGGTTGGGTGGGAGGCGACAAAGAGTACAAGTAAATGGAGCTCACTCTGAGGAGGAGGATGTTACCAGTGGTGTGCCCCAGGAATCTGTCCTTGGTCCAATTCTTTTTAACATCTTTGTTAGTGATATAGCGGAAGGGCTGTCGGGTAAGGTTTGCCTCTTTGCGGATGATACCAAAATCTGCAATAGAGTAGACACCCAGGAAGGTGTAGATAACATGAGGAGGGATCTAGCTAAGCTTGAAGAATGGTTTAGAATTTGGCAGCTGGGATGTAATGTTAAAAAATGTAAGGTCATGCATTTGGGCAGCAGCAATCCAAGGGAGCAATACAGTATAGGAGGTGAAGTATTTTTGTCCACTAAAGAAGAGCGGGACCTAGGCGTGGTTGTGTCTGATGATCTTAAAGTAGTAAACAGGTAGAAAAGGCGACGGCAAAAGCTAGAAGGATGCTTGGGTGCATACGGAGAGGAATGGCTAGCAGAAAAAAGGAGGTGATAATGCCTCTGTATAAGTCTTTGGTGCGACCTCATTTGGAGTATAGTGTGCAATTCTGGAGACCGCACCTTCAAAAGGATGTGAACAGGATGGAGTTGGTGCAGAGGGTGGCTACTAAAATGATTAGTGGGCTTCATTATAAAGCATATGAGGACAGACTTAAGGATCTTAATATGTACACCTTAGAAGAAAGGTGGGATAGAAGTGATATGATTGAGATGTTTAAATACCTCCATAGCATAAATGTTCAGGGAGAGAGCCTCTTTCAATTGAAAGCAAGTTCTGCTACGAGGCGACATGGGATGAGGGTGAAGGGAAATAGATTCAGGAGTGATATGCGGAAATATTTCTTTACGGAAAGAATAGTGGATCCATGGAATAGTCTCCCAGTGGAGGTGGTAGAGATGAGGACAGTAACTGAATTCAAAAAAGCAGCATGGGACCAACACAGAGGATCTCTAAAGGTAAAAAGTGGACTGTTGTAGTTGTTGATATGAAAGGACAGACTAGATAGGCCATGTGGTCTTTTTCTGTCATCATGTTTCTATGTTTCTATGTTTAAGCACGGAAGGGGGACCCAGATGTCAGGAGGGTTCCGTCACTAGCCACTACCACCCACTCCCCATTCAGGATGACCTACGGAGCACTGTCAGCTAATGGACAGCCTGCCCATAGGACACACTGCTGTCATTGGCAGAAGGCTGTGAGAGGCTGCAATTGCTTCTTACAGTCTCATATCCCATGGGCAGGCTCTCTACTAAGCTTATGGCACTCCATGGGTCATCCTGAATGGGGAGGGGCAGCCAGCAACAGTGCCATCCTAACATCTGACCTTCAGGCAGAAGAGTGTGGGAGGCAGTGATCGTGGTCCAGAGAAGCAGAGCATGCCCAACAGAACAGCATGTCCTGTGAGCAGGGGCTATTCAAGACCAATTGTGCCCTGTCTCCCTGGGCTGGGATCATGGCTTGTACAGCCACTGCCCATGGGAGGTGTTGCTGCATGGATAGGCTCTGCCCCTTGTACATACAAGGGGTGGACATGGGGGGGCATTGAAGGGGAAAGTGGACATGAGGGGACATTGGGAGGTGGATGTGGGTGTGCACAGGGAGTCAGAAGGGAGATGCTGGGAGCAGGGGGGAATAGGAAGGCAGCAGGGATAAGATTAAGGTGGGGGGCTAGAGAGATAGAGATATTGGACATGGAAAGGGACCCTGGGAGAAGCAAGGAGAGGATGTAGAGTGGTGATGTTGGCCAGGGGGTTATTGAGAGACGAGGAGAAAATGCTAGACTTGGGAGGGGGGGGGGGGGGCAGATGCAGATGCTGGATACGGGTTAATAAGGGGGAAAGGAAATGCAGGACATAGGGAGTAGGGAGAGAGATGGGAGAAGATGGACATTGGATAAATGGTTTGAGAAAGAGATGGAGAGATGCTGGAAATGGGAGTAATTGGGAGGGCAGGGGATGGTATGGTATAGAGATGGGGTAGATACTGATTGCAAGGGGATAGGAAGGGGAGATGCAGACATGTAAGGAAAGAGAGGGTGGAGGTACAGAATGGAGGGAAAGAGAGCGTGAGAGACATTGGATGGGGGGTGAGAGATGTTAGACGTGGAAGGGGAGAGAGAAAGACTAGGTAATAATGGACCAGGGAAGGACTAGGGTGAAGTTTGAAAAGTGGTAGGTAGATGGCATAAAAAAAAAAGGGAGACTGAGAACTGGATAGTAAGGAGTAGTAAAATCTGGGTGGACAGAGAGAGAGAGAGAGAAATAAATGGAAGAAAACTGAAAGGAAAAAATAGCAATATCCAAGATGGAAGGAAGTCAAGAAAACAAAAGGAGAGACAAGAAATTGCAGATGGACTAGAGACTGTAGAAAGAGAGCTAAGAGAAGACAGAAGAAAGCAGAAGCCTCAGATTTGGACCAGCATGATAAGAGAATAAAATGGTCAGACAACGAAGATAGAAAGAAATAATTTATTTTCAGTTTAGTGATTGAACTTTGCTCAATATTTAGATTTTACACAGAATAGGGAACTGCATCTCTTTAATTTCTCTGGTGTTGCTCCTCTTGTAGAGTCTGGCTTCTTGAGGTTTTAGTTTAATTTTTGTCTACATATTTTTATTTTTACTTTAGGTTGTGGTCATTTATTCTGTACTTGGTGAGGGTCTGTGTTCCGAGTGTGTGACCAAGGCCAGGCATTATGAAATGTTTAAAGAAAATCAGGGAAGCTAACAAAAGTTACAACACAGTAATAATAATGGCTGTTTTCAAATACTCTGGTATCAAATGGGTCAGTGTCATGGCAGCACATGCTAGGGAGATAAAGTTTCTAGATGAAATAAATGACTGCTTCTTGGAGTAGCTAACTCATGAACCAACAAGAGGAGAAACTATTTTTGGACCTAGTCCTTAGTGGATCACAGGATCTGGTGCAAAAGATAAGGATTTTGCGGTCACTTGGCAATAGTGATCATAGCATGATCACATTTGAAATAAATGGAGGAAGGACAGCAAGGAAATCCACAGTACTATCTTTTAACTTTCAAAAGGAAGACTACGATGACATGAGGAAAATAGTTAAGACAAAATTAAAAGAAGAAGATGCAAAGATTAAGGATTTACATCAAGCATGGGCATTGTTTAAAAATACTGCCATCGAAGGCCAACAAACTGCCAGCATGTTTTAAAGGTGAGGTCAAAGACACTGTTGTAGCCAAAAAGTATCTTTCAGGAAATGGAAAAAAGGAGTCAAATGACGAAAATGGGAAACATAAGCACTGACAAGTTACTGTAGATGCAAGGCATTGATAAGGCAGGCAATGAGAGAATTAAAAAAAAATCCTTTACCATGGAAGCAAAAATGTATAATAAAAACATTTTCAAGTACATTTGCAGCAAACCAAAATTGTGAGAGAGTCAGTTGGACCATTGGATGATAAAGGGATAAAAGGGGCACTAAGAAGGGACAAGGCCATAGTGGAAAGACTGAATTGATTCTTAACATCGGTCTTTACTGAGAAAGATGTAGGGAAGTTACCCATGACAGAAATAATGTTTAAGGGTGATGCACTGGAAGAATTGAAAGAAATATCAATAAATGGTGAAGATGTATTACAATTGTTTGAAAAATGAAAGAGAAGCAAATCACCTGGAACAGATGGTATACATCTGAGGGTATTGAAAGAACTAAAATATGAGATCACAGATTACTAATAGTAGTTCTGCAAACTATCATCAAAATCATCTGTAGTACCTGATGATTGGCGAATGGCCAATGTAACGCCATTTTTTAAAAAGGGTTTAAGAGAGGATAGGGAAAACTACAGACTGATGATCCTGATGTCAGTACAGGTCAAAATGGTAGAAACCATTATAAAGAACAACATTTTTGAACATGTTTAATGTGAGAAAGCCAACATGGATTTAGCCAAGAAAGGTCTTGTCTTACTAATCTGTTATATTTTTTTGAAGGTGTGAAGAAACAGTTAGAGAAAGGTGAGCCAGACATTATAGTTTAGCAGGGTTTTTAGAAAGCCTTTGACAAGGTCCCTTCATGAGAGACTCTTGGTGAAATTAAAAAGTCATGGGATAGGAGGCAGTATACTGTTCTGGATCAAGAACTGGCTAAGAGATATAAAGAAGAACTTAGGACTAAATTACCATTTTTCTCACTGGAGAAAGGTGAATAGTGGAGTAGCCCAGGGACTGTAATGCGCCCGCTGATTTTTAATATAGCCATAAATGACCTGGAAATGGGAATAACGGGTGAGATGATAAAATCTGTAGATGATACAAAATTATTCAAAGTTGTTGAAACACAAGAGGATTATGAAAAATTGCAAGAGGACCTTGATAAATTGGAAGACTAGATGACAGAAGAAATTTAATGTGCACAATTGCAAATTTATGCATCTAGAAAAAAACAACCCAAACAATGGTTCATAATGCAAGGAACCATCACCCAGGAAAAAGATTTAGGTGTCATCATGGATAACTCATTGAAACCCTCCACCCAATGTGCAGTGGCAGCCAAGAAAGCAAATAGAATGCTAAGACTCATAAGGAAAGGAATGAAGAATTCGCCAAAGGATATTATAATGCCTCTGTATCATTTCATGGTGCAACCACACCTTGAATATTTTGTTCAATCCTGGTCGCTGTATCTTGAAAAAAGATATAGTGGAATTAGAAAAGGTACAGAGAAGAGCCACCAAAATGTAAAGAGGATGGAAAGATACTCCTATGAGGAAAGGCTTAAAAGGTTAGGGGTCTGCAACTTGGAAAAGAGATGACTGAGGGGAGATTCCAGCATGAATGAAGTGAAACAGGTAAACATAGATCGTTGTTTATGACATCAAAAGTAGAAAGACTAGGGGGCACGCAATGAAGCTACAGTGTAACCCATTTAAGACTAATAAGAGAAAATATTTTTTCACTCACCATCTAATCAAACTCTGGAATTTGTTACCGGAGGATGTAGTAAAAGCTGTTAGTGTACCTGGTTTTAAAAAAGGTTTGGACAAGTTCTTAGAGAAAAATTCCATAAACCATTATTAAAGAGGAAAATATATTGCTTGCCACGGGACAAGCACTGTGGAAGCTGTGTGTCTTTTTGAGAACCTGCTAAGTACTTGTGACCTGTATTGGCAAGTGTTGGAAACAGGATACTGGGCTTGATGGACCTTGATCTGACCAAGAATGGCATATTTTATATTCTTATGTACATACTAATTGCAACATTGACAAGAGAAATCGTTGGAGGAAGACATCATGCTTTAGAAGGTTGAAGGTCAACGTAAAAGAGGAAGGCTAGCAATGAGATGGCTCAATACAATAGCAGCAACTATGAATGCCACTCTATCAACAATGAGCAACCTGTATGAAGACCAAACACAGTTTAGGACAACTATCCAGAGGGTCACTACGAGAGCATGTACCTCCTGGCTAATTGCAATGTGCAGTCTGTGCTTACTCTTCAGCCCGGACCCACCCATTTATCATTCCAATGTGTAATGTGTAGTTAATGTGGAAATTAGCACCGCTCTCATCTCCAATCTGCGTAGGACGGCGTCTTTCCGCAAGTCCGACAGATTATTTGTGGCCTTCGGGGGTCCACGAAAGGGGGAAGCGGCGGCAAAAGCGTCTATCTCCCGTTGGTTGAAGGAGGCTATTGCATCGGCGT
Organism: Ichthyophis bannanicus; assembly: GCA_033557465.1. Lineage (NCBI taxonomy): Eukaryota > Metazoa > Chordata > Amphibia > Gymnophiona > Ichthyophiidae > Ichthyophis > Ichthyophis bannanicus. The sequence goes on from CM066050.1 coordinate 126,146,245, forward strand.
ACCTCTTGAAGGGTAAGGTGGTGCCGGCGGGTATTCGTGCGCACTCGACTAGGGCGCAGGCTGCGTCTTGGGCGGAGTTCAGTTTGGTGCCGGTGGCAGACATTTGTAAGGCGGCGACTTGGTCTTCATTGCACTCTTTTGCGAAGCATTATCGGCTTGATGTTCAAGCAGCGCGGGATAGTCGTTTTGGCTCCGCGGTCCTTCAGGCTGGGCTTCATCAGTTAGCATGGGAAAGTAGTAGTAATAGTTTCTGTGTTCTAATTCCTGCGTTTACTGCTTAGTGCACTTCAGTAAAAGGGCCCCTTTGTCTCTGAGTAAAGGAAATATGTTGTGAAAATGATGGTAACCCCTAGGATGAGCCAGGAATGGTTTTGTCTGGCCTATGACAAAAGTAAACATAAAAATGTGATATCCATTCCCCATAATGACGTAGGAACCTTTTCTTTAATTTGTCATGCTTCTATTATGGATTTTAATGGGCTCTCTCATTCTTTTTACAGCAAGGAACTAGAATTCTCCCCTCTATGAAAAGATCACTTCTAAAATGATTGCCTGTCCTGTTAGATGTGCTATAAATATGACCGTGGCCTTCAGTCTACAATTAAGTTATTAACAGCCTTGGTATTAACAGCTGAGATGATTGAACAACTCTCATATTAACAGAAGGTCTAGCGAGAGTCACAGGATTGATTTGCACCTTAACGGGACTCTAGAGTATACACAAGCCCTTCACAACTGTTATACTGGTGTTTTGTCACATATGGAATAAGAAAGATGAAAGATTGACTTGCTGTAACAAAATAGTTTCTATATTTCTCATGCTTTTATTTTTGTCATGGCAAAAAATTTACTTGAAAAATGCTATAGGCTTGTGAAAGCTATTTGTTTTACAGGCCTGAAATTTTAGCATTAAGAATGGTTCATATTTAGATTGAAGATAATTATGCTTTAAAAATAGTTATATTTCACCTATCTATAAGTAGCTATCTATATCTATAATATTTGAGTGTAGGTGTATGTGTATGAGCTTTTTAGCATGTGTGTGTGTTGGACTTGTACCAAATACAATGACTGGGTAGCTGTAATTGGGCAATTCTAAAGATATCCTTTTTGTCCTTCCATATGTTGACAATTCTGTAGGCTGAAATACATATTTCAGAAATGCTGTAGCACTAAAGGGTATTGGGGTTGCATGATTTTACTACAGGTAGCTGTGTCAGATGAATCTGATTGTTTTCTTAGTACTTGTGGTAAGGAGGGTGCAGCCCAGCTAGGGAAAACTGAAAAAAAGAAGGATTTTTCTTCTTTGCGGGGGATGGGTGCACAAAATCACATACTCCATACTAGAAGCCCTGAAAGGAACCTAGGGGGCAGAGCTAAGGATAAGCCAATCCCAGACCACAGGACAACCCTGCATAGGAGTAGGAGGTCCAAGTGGGAGGAGCCAGGAAGGGAGTTGCCCTGCTCAGCAGTTAACAGGGAAAAAACAAACACAAGAAGGAGAGCCAGTTTGAGTTTGGAAGGGGCTGTGAGAAGAAGGTCCAGGAGGAGTGCAAGAGCAAGCACAAGTGGCAGCTGCAGTTCAAGGCCTAGCCCAGGTTCGAGTCCAGTTCCCAGGAGGCACAGACAGGAAAGATCTGGGGCCAAGCTGAGGAGAACCTTTGCAGCCAAGGAGAGCAGCAAAAGGAGGAACCATTATAAAGGCAGCCAAGAAAGGTACGCAGGGAACAAGCATTGCCAGCAGGACAGTTCTTGCTCTGACTCAGAGGGGACTAGCATACCCCAGAAGGCTCAGCACAGCAAGAAATATCTCAAGAGGGAAGTTAAACAGGAAAGACCCCCAAGAGACCGGCCTGGAGAAGGCAAGGCCAGGCAGTGGGAGAGACTGTTTAATCTTGTGAAGACTCTTAAGGAAAAGACACCAGAGCACTTTCAGGAAGCACCCAGCTGTAGCTCAATTGAGAGCATGGAGGTAGGCCCTGAGGAAAGTGTTATTGAGTCTGAGGTCTCTGAGATGGAATGTGAGCTGTGCACTAAGATACACTAGTAATGTGAGCTAGAAACAGTGGAATATAAAAAGAGGCTGTTGCAATTCAAAGACAGTTTCAGAAGCTGGAAGAGAGGAGTAAGCCTGAAGGAAAGGGTTAAGAAGCTCTCCTAGGAAGCTAAAACTGCAGAACCTCAGTGAAGGCCCAAACAGCTGAAACTGTTTGTGTGTGTGTGGCAACAGCAGGCTTGAAGCTGATAACCCATCCACTGTGTGAAGAGTTTTACAAATGTTTTTGTTTTATAATGTTAAGCAATTGCAGTGAGGAACAGAAACTGCTATGAGTTTATTCCAAGTTACAATGTTTTGGACATTTTGATTTCTGGAGAAGTATCCTGTATTTTCTTTTGTCTGGAAAAAAGTTATGCTTGAAGAAATTTTATGTTCACCACTTACCAGCCTGGAAACCGAATAAAATTTCCTGTGCGCTTTAATAACCACTTGGCTCTTCCTTTCGGACACAACTACACAAAAATCCTAGAAGGGATATAAGATGGCCAGTCATCCCTACTAGGCAGCCGCCTGGTAGGGGCGCGAGCGTCACATACTGAATAGGAAAGTGTTCTTTTAGTATTTTGCTAATCTACTGTGCCCCCTTCCTCCAGAATATCCAATGAGATACCACCCTTCAAACCCTTCTAGACTTATCAGTTTCCTCTCCCAGACTCCTTATGATGGGGGATTTCAATGTTCACAACTTTCCTAGGAAACCCCATGAAACATTGTTGCTCAATTTCTGAGTAACCATGGCTTCCTCCAGCATGTTCATCAACATACACTTAGCAGGCCATACCCTAGACTTCCATCTTACTGAACAGGACTTCTATCCCCTGCCATCTTCTGTGGTCACTATTCCATTTCTCTGGTCTGACCATTATCTCATAACTTTTCAGGTGCACTTTACGCCAGTGTATAACTATCAAGCCCCAGTTACTAGTAGTCTCAGTCATTTCTGTCCCTCCATTACCTCTGCCATACTAAGCATTTTCCCCCTGTTGATACACTTTTCTTCAAGAAGTTCCACTTTCTTTCAATAGACAATCAGGTAGAGACCTGAAACTCTTCTCTGTTCTACCAATTGGATGTTCTAGCCCCACAAGTGGCTTCTTCTAGGTCTCCCAAGAAGAAGCCTCCTTGGTAACATAAGGATCTGGTGTTATTGAAATGACAGCTCTGAACTGCCTAGAGAGATCCCAAATTTTATCAGCTAAGCGTAAATATTTTTCTGCCTGGTTAGTGATTCTTCTTACTCCCACAGAACCATTTGTTTCTCAGCTAGCTATCCTTAAGCCTTCATCAAACCCCAATCACATATGTTTACTTTCCCTTGATACTCTTGTGCAACATTTCACCACAAAGGTAGTCATTGCCCGAAAGGGCCTGCCTATGGCCCCCAACCTTTGTCCACTTCCTGTACAAGTTTGTCCATCCCTTATTATGTCTCATATTTAGATCAGTTTTGCCTTAGTGGAAAACACTCAGCAAGCTGAAAAAGACTACTTGTGCCCTTGACCCGATCCCATCTGGCTGGCTCTCTGAAAATGAACTGAGTTCAATCCAATTGGCACAATCAATACTATCCTTACTTCTGCTTTATTTCCACATGTATGGAAAGTAGCTGTAATATGCTCTGTCTTAAAGGGACCTAAAATGGAGCCATTGGATTCAACCAATTACTATTCTATCTCAAATCGCCCCTTCTTATCCAAACTAACTGAACATTTCATCTTATCCCAACTGGAGGACCATGTGGAACACACTTACACCTTGTATCTCCTCCAGTTCGGTTTCCGCTGGTACGACAGTACTGAGACAATCATTGATGCGGTTCTTAGTAAAGTCCATTCAGCACTGGACCGAGGTCAGTTCCTCATGGCCATCTCACTTGATATCACAGCTGCATTTGACCTAGTAGACCACAATCTTCTCCTCAATCATCTGCATAGCATTAGTCTTCATGATTCAGTGCTCTCCTGATTTGTCTCTTACTTGTCTGTTAGGTTCTTCCAAGTAACATCTAACCATGCACTTTCCACTCACCAAATCCTTTGCTATGGAGTTCCCCAGGGTTCAGTCTTCTCCCCCCATCTCTTAAATAATTTCCTTTCCCTTCTGGTGATACTAATCCAATCCCTTGGTTTTTCCTGTTTCTTTTAATAGCCTTCTCCTGGTGCAAACCGATAGTCCGTCCCCCCAGATCTGACAGAAATAAACTGTTTTCTGACTGGGGTAGCTGGTTGACTACAAGAAAGTGCTCTGCAACTGAACTTGGCAAAATCAACAGCTATGTGGTGTGGTAGTGTTGCTTATGGTGGGAAGAGCTTTTCTTTTCAAACACAGTACAGACAGTAGTTCAGGGGAAACAAAATCAGCTTTTATTCTGTCCCAGCTTGTCAAACATCCACAAAGTTCAGAACTCCTCTGCACGGCTTGCCTTGGAAGGACTTCTGGCTCCACAGGTCCTCTCTCCTTCTTGCAGCCTGCTGAGTTCTTAATCTCTCCCTGAGAGCCATGCTCTTCCAGCCCTGGACTCTGGGCTGCAGACTCTCCTAAAAGGGACTATTGATAATCCCTTTGGAGAAGAAAGGGTAACAATATACTCCATCCTCCATCCTCCTCCTCAGCTCACCCATGCCTCAATGAGTGCCTTTCTCACCTGGAACCCCCCACCCGGGAAAGTAAGTCCATGTTCAGGTGAGTCTGACCAGTCCTATGTCAGACCTGGAACTGATAGGGTTGGAGATTTTAAAAAACAAAACAAAACACACTGCACAACACGGCCGTTGGACTGCTTATGTCAGGCCAACCACTTGAGTGGTTGGCAGCCACTTATCAACGTAAATGAGTACCCGAGCAGGTAGTATTTGAAGGTTTCAAGAACCCACTTGATGGTCAGGTCCTCCTTCTCGATCACCGCATAATGCTTCTCCCAAAGAAACAGTTTCTTGCTGATGAATGCTATGGGATGTTCTTCATACCCAACTTCCTGAGCCAGAATGGCTTCTAGGCCCACCTCTGAGTTATCAGTTTGCACAATAAATGTGCTTCTCCAGCACATTACCTTTCCAACTCACTCTGCTGGTTATACTCTCGACCTCCTTCTTTCTCCCTCCACCTCTTTCTATCTCTTGCAGTCCTTCCACGCTTTTCCCCTTCCTTGGACCGATCACCTCTGCATTATGTTTCAATGCCTTCTCTCCTCCCCCTCCTCCCCCTCCACACCCTTCAGCCCCCCTCCCCCTGCTCCTCTTTTCCTCCTTCCACTAAGGTTTTCTATACTCGCTGTATCACCTCAGAGACCCCCCAACACTTCCCCCCTGCATCCAATCTGCTCCCAACCAATTTCCCCCTCCTCTCCCCTTCCTCACAGGCTTCCATCTGGTCCTCCTCCCTCTCATCCGCCTTAGATCTTATTGCACCTCTTCGCCCCCGGTCATCTGCCCCCGTCCCTCCCAGCCCTGGTTTCACCCTGGTCTCTTTCTTCTCCGATCTTAGCTCCGTTGTGCGGAACGCCGATGGCGCAAGGTCCCTTCCCCACTCACTCTCTCCCATTTCCGCTCTGCTCACTCCTATTATAGAACCCAGGCGCACAAAGCCAAGCAGACTTATTACTCTACCGCAATCTCTTCTGCACCAAACCAGACCCGTCATCTTTATTCCGTCCTTCGCTCCCTTACTTCACTTCAGTCTCACACTTCTCCTTCCCCCCCTGCCCCTTCACCTACCTCTTCTCAACTGGCAATTTACTTTAGCACCCAGGTATCTGATCTCCGACATTCTCTCCCCCTTTGCCCTCCTCCTATTTCCAGTCCCCCTCCATGCTCTCCTCCACCTCTCTCCCAATTCTCCAATACCTGGCACTCTTTCCATCCACTCACCTCCTCAGAGCTCCTTGCAGTTCTCTCCTCCTCTAAGAAAACCTCTTGTGCTCTTGACCCCATCCCATCCTCCTGGCTACTCATTCCCTCCCTGGCCCTCCTCCCCCAAGCTCTCACACTGATCAACACTAGCCTTTCCTCCGGTGTTTTCCCTCAACCATGGAAGCATGCCCTGGTTCGCTCTATCCTAAAAAAGTCCTCACTTGATCCGCTTGTTCCTGCACACTATCGCCCCGTCTCTAATCTTCCATTCCTATCAAAGATCCTCGAGAAAGTTGTCTTTTCCCAGCTATCCTCCTATCTTGACTCTACTCACTTTCTGCACCCTTGTCAATCTGGCTTCCGACCCGGTCATAGTGTTGAAACCGTTCTCTTGGGCTTTCTCAATGAACTCCACTCTGCTCACAACCGGGGTGACATCTCGGTGGCGGTTTCCCTTGATCTATCAGCCGCTTTCGATCTTGTTGATCACTCCCTTCTTCTAGCTCGCCTCCGTGAAGCGGGTCTATGCAGCACAGTCCTTCACTGGTTTCACTCCTTTCTTCACTCCCGGTCCTTCTCTGTTCACTCTTCCTCCCCTACTGCTTCCGAGCCCACTCCTCTTCTTTGTGGGGTCCCCCAAGGCTCAGTCTTAGCTCCCCTTCTCTTCAATATCTTTCTCACACCTCTTGCCCTCCTAGTCCAACAACACGGGATATCTGCCTACTATTATGCCGATGACTTACTTCTCCTCTATCACACCTCCCCCCTTTCATTTGACCTCTCTCCTCTCAACACCTGTCTTACCGCTGTCGCCAATTGGCTCACTACTCACTGTTTGCACCTCAACCTCACCAAAACCCTTGCCATGTGGTTCACCCGTGATGCCTCCCCGCCCACACTTTCCCCCTCTTTCTCTGGCTCACCGGTTCCCATAGTCTCTTCCCTTTGCTACCTTGGCGTTCTCTTTGACCCTGCTTTAACTTTCCGTGATCATGTTGCACATATCTCACGACTCTCCTTCTTCCATCTCCGTCAAATCCGGGCTATCAGACCTTTCCTCTCTATGTCAGCCCTCACCACTCTCCTCCTCTCACTCGTTATGTCCCGCCTTGACTTTTGTAACTCAGTCTTAGCCGGCCTCCCTAATGTCCACCTCCGTCGCCTCCAACTTATACAAAATACCGCAGCCCATTTACGCATAAGAACATAAGAACATAAGATATGCCATACTGGGTCAGACCAGGGTCCATCAAGCCCAGTATTCTGTTTCCAACAGTGGCCAATCTAGGTCATATGTACCTAGCAGTATCCCCAAGAGACACAAGTTCCACAATGCTTGTACTGGGTCAAGCATTGATATCTCTCTCACTCCTCCATCCGTGATCACGTCACACCTCTCCTTATCCATCTGCATTGGTTACCTATCAAATTCCGTATCCACTATAAAATCCTGGTACTTCTTCACCGAGTCATTCACACCCACACACCTCAGTATTTGTCCAATCTTGTACACTTACATGCCTCCGCTCGCTCTCTCCGTTCTTTCCACCTCAACCGCCTCTACCTTCCCTCACCCTCCGCTGCTCAACTCCAGTCCACCTGCTCATCTGCATTTTTCTTCCTGGCCCCCGCCCTGTGGAATTCCCTGCCTTCCTCTATCCGACTTGAATCTGAACACTCTACTTTTAAGAAAAACCTCAAGACTCACCTCTTTGCCTGTGCCTGCGACCTGTCCGATCCCTTTGTGTGACCCGCTCTTCTCTGTCCTCCCTTCCTCTCCCCATCCTGTCCTGTTGTATGACTCTGCTCGTTTGCTTTCCTGTCTCATATTGTAACTTCCTTTCCTTTCTGAGCCTATTTTTACCATGTAAACCGCTGTGATGTACTTTCCTCAGCGGTATATCAAATCTAATAAACATAAACATAAACATAGAGAGAAACCAGGGCTAATTAGGATTCACACAGCCTTCTTGAGACCCTAGAAGGCCAGGTCCAGGTCCCATGACCACTGAATTCATTTGGGAGCTCTCATCCAGAGGAAATTAGTTAATGGCTTTGCCATCTCTGCAGAATTAGGGAAAAACTGGAGGTAATAGCCATTCAATCCAAGGAAGCACAGACCTCTTTCTTCAATTTCTGGGTGGGGACCTGGGCAATAGCATCCACCTTCCATAGTTGAGGTTGTATCTGCTCATTCCTGCTTATATATTTCAGGTATTGAATGTCCTAAACTTCCAGAAAGCATTTCTTGGGGTTGGCCGTCAACTCGGCCTTCCTCAAACTGGTCAAAATATCTTGTACTTGGGTTAGATAAGAGGTTCAGTCTCGGCTGTAGATGACAATATCATTAAGGTATGCAGCCATATACTCCTTGCGTAGTCTCAGCATGTGGTCAACTAGATATTGAAACATGGCAGGATCCCCATGTAATCCAAAGGTCAGCACTATAAACTTTGTGAGATCAAAAAAATCAGTCTTATCTAAAATCATCTCCCTGTACCATCACAGCCATCACTGGAGTCCACTTTTTCAATAAGCTGATATGATACATTTTGGATCTATTCTGTTTATATGGCTGGGCAGTCTTGTAGCTAACAGAACCTACTTTCTCTTCCACCGCATTGGGTCACTGCCATTTACGGAGTAACTTGCTCTCGGATGAGGGCAGTAAGACTAAAACTTTGTCTCTTGGTTGGAAGATGCGGTGCATGACTGTCTCCCGCTTGTAGCACTTGGCATGCTTGGCTTGGGCTTTTTCACAGACTGAATTTTCCTCAGCCGGTCTTGCATTGGTAAAATGTACTCCACCAATTACGCCCGGCACAGGGTTCTTCTTCCCAGGTTTCCTTTACCACATCTAATATGTCTCTTCTTTTTACATCCTTTGCAAAATACGGTCTCCAAACACAGTATTCCAAGTGAGGCCTCACCAGAGACTTATACAGTGTGTGATAAGGAAGCTTATCATAGTTCAGGAAGAAATAATACAAGAGGTGAATTGGCTCTGAATAAGCAACCTGTGCTGGCTGGTAAAAGCACTAAAACAGAGTGTTTACCTAAAAGACTACCAGACCCAGAATGCACTGGTTTACAGAAAGCCTCTAGGAGAGCTGAAATAGGGAAACGGGTGCCTAATCAGAGAAGCAATGATGTAATCCCTAATCACCCATCTCCTAGGGCAGGGCTTGATTCAGAACACCTGGACTGTGCTAGGGTGGAGTGTCCATCTAGGCACTTTAAAACTAGAAGAAATTCTTCAGACAGACAGAAAGAGCAACAGCAGAGAGAACAGCAAGGCTGGCAAAGACGGCAAGAGAAGGAGAGACGGAGCCTGAACAGAAGGAAGAACAGCAAGACGTCCAGGAGGTCTAAGAAAGGAGCCCAAGGCGGTACGTATGCTGGGAGAGATTCCTGGGGCAAGCATTCTTCATTGGACTGGAAGAAACCAGAGGCTTGGAGATATAGAGTGGAGGAGTGGCCTACTGGTTGGGGCAAGGTACTTCAGGCCGGAAGGTCGGGGGTTCAAATCCCACTAGAGGACAGCAACCTTGGGCTGGAAGGACTGGGGTTTCTAGTCCCACAGGTGCTCCTTGTGGTCTTGGGCAAGCCGCTTAACCCTCCATAGCCCATGTTCCCTGTAAAATAGTTATCTCCAAGTTATAATGCCCTGTTCAATGTAATTTCAGTTTGTTCAATGTAAACCGCACTGATGCAGAATAGTGTGGTATATAAGAGAATGTAAATAAATAAAATAAAATAAAATATACAGCCAGGAACCCTCAGACAGCACCTGTAAAGGAGATGGCTGCATCTACAGAAAGAAGGAGCTCTAATACCTATTTAAGGAGGTATGGGAAAAGAGACCTAAATTCCAGAGATTCTGACTGGAGAGCTGCGCACAGAAGCTTTGCTACCTACTGGCCAAAATATCCAGAGAGGAAACCTAATGACAACGTGATCTCAGGTATGAACTCTGATCTGTTCCCTAGCTTTGCACAAGGAAGACAGCAGGGAAACAGTTTCTATCCTGGTAGAGATCAGTTAGAGAATTCCTCTGAGCCAGTGTATGAAAGTGATCCTATGATATTTCAAGAGCAAGGGGAAATATCAAATGAGAAAGTGGAATGCATTGATTGCTCTTTTTCTAGGCTGCTGTTCTAAAGTAATCCTTAGCTAAGCATCAAACACCAAAAGGAACTGTACTGTTTTTTTAGCTTCCCAGAATAGTTTCTTTGAGAGAAAGCTTTGGGGAAAGCTGGAGCCACATGGAGAGTGGACCAGTAATGGTTTGAAGCTGGTTAAGCACCTGTGATTAGAGCAAGGCACAAGTACACGTGGGACTTTGGAAAGAAAACTTCTTCACTGTGTGAAAGGAAGAAAGTTGTTTTTTGATAAAGAGATTTTTCCTTTTGGGTTTATTTTTCATTCCAGCACTGCTAAGAAAGTTTATTAGCAGGGGCTAGAAGAAAGACCTTTTCTGTTCCATCAAGGTCTTTACTAAGTTGTTGCATAAGTAATTCAGTTGCCTTATTTGTTTTGTTACCAAGCATATCTGTGCGAGGGAATAACACCCCATAAATAAAATCTGTTTTCTGCTTTACACTCGAGCAGCTACAATTCTTTATTCTTGTTGAACGGCTGGTTTTGTGTGATTGAACTACAAGACCCACAATCCTTTGCAAGTCAAGTAAATTCCTGTCTTTGCCAAGATTGTGGAACTTTCACAACAAGCACCCCCATTTACAAGTGGCACTAGACCCCTTCCTTTCTGCTGGTAATTCCTCTTCGAATGCAGCCCAACATCCTCCTGGCTTTTGCCACCGCCTTGTCGCACTGTTTTGCCACCTTGAGATCTACAGAAATAATCACACCAAGGACTTTATCCTGCTCCGTGCACACCAACCTCTTGCCCCCTATCGTGTACACTTCCTTTGGATTTCTGCTATCCAAGTGCATGACGTGTCTTGTGTGGTTCATATCCGTGCCCCCCCCCCCGCCCCTGCAATTCTGAGATTAGCCAGGTTGCTTGCTTCTTTTTTAACTGCCATGTCTTCTTCCCCTGCTCTTGATAAGTAAGAACATAAGAACATAAGATCATAAGATATGCCATACTGGGTCAGACCAAGGTCCATCAAGCCCAGTATCCTGTTTCCAACAGTGGCCAATCTAGGTCATACGTAATCAGGGCCGGATTTACCTTGAGTGAGGCCCTACGCCAACAAAAATTGTGGGCCCCCAGCAGGGGCGGCCCAAGGGGGGTGCGGGGCCTCATTTGCATAAGGGGCCTCATTTGCATAAATATTTGCATAATGTTACCATATACTAACTTTTAGTAAACGTGCCTCTTAATGAGTGTATGGATAAAGAAAGACTAAAAGATTTCTACATTACTATAATCCAGTGCCAACTGCCAGACATATTAGGAACTACTACAAACACTGCCCATTTAGAACCCATAGCAAACCCGCCGTATCCTAACAGCACTACCAGGACTCACAAAGCACCATACTCTACCAATCAAAAGGCAACACTGCAAATATTAAACCAATACATTTAAGAGAACAACAATACATGACCTACTGGGGAAAGAGAACACGTGGCAATGTCAAATAGGAATTATATAAACAGAACACCTCAGCTCAGTTACACATGCAGAACATAGACCATCACCAAACAAGTAATCACAATTTAGAAACAGGAAGACAATAATTAAACTGGGAATCCCAAAAGCCAAACTTGGAATGTACAACACTGTAGAAATAAAACTATACATTAATTTGCTCTTGTACTAAACAAAGCGCAGAGTTAATGATGCACATTTACCAGAGCTGACATATTCCAATTAATAAATTCAAAATAAAGAGATATTTTTCTACCTTTTGTGCATTTTTTTCAGCTGCAATTGCTCCAGCCACTTTCTTCTGGTTTCTTCGTGTCTTCTGCTAACTCTCCATCATCTGCTGTCCATTTGTCCTTTCTTCTCTCTTCTAGTTTTTTTCCATTCTCTCTCTACATCTGCTTTAACATACCAATCTTTCTCCTTTTGCTCTTTCCTCATTCCTATTTCATCCACTCAAATTTTACCCCTCCATCCTCAATCCCCACTTACTCTCCCAATACCCGGCCAATTGTAGATTTTTTATCCCTCCCACACAAAATAGTTTTCCCTTCTCCATTTTACTCTTCCAGCCCCATCCCATTCTAATCCTCCCCAACATCAGCTCCCTTCTAGTTCCAGCCTCACCCAGCATCCAATCCCTTCTAGTCCCTGCATCAGCCCATTTCCAGTCCTAGCCACCCATCAGCCCATTTCCAGTCCTAGCAACCCCCCAACCCAATACCAGTCCTAGCCCCCCATCAGCCCACAGCCCATTACCAGTCTTAACCCCCCCCAAAGCCCATTACCAGTTCTAACCCCCCCCCCAACAGCCCATAGCCCATTACCAGTCCTAACCCCATCAGCCCACCTCCAGTCTTAATCCCCCAGCCCATTTCCAGTCCTAGCCCCCCCATAGCCCATTACCAGACAGCTCCCATCATCCCACAGCCCATTACCAGTCTTAACCCCCCCAAAGCCCATTACCAGTTCTAACCCCCCCAACAGCCCACAGCCCATTACCAGTCCTAACCCCATCAGCCCACCTCCAGTGTTAACCCCCCCAGCCCATTTCCTGTCCTAGCCCCCCCATAGCCCATTACCAGACAGCCCCCATCAGCCCACAGCCCATTACCAGTCTTATCCCCCCCCAAAGCCCATTACCAGTTCTAAACCCCCCCCAACAGCCCACAGCCCATTACCAGTCCTAACCCCATCAGCCCACCTCCAGTCTTAACCCCCCCAGCCCATTTCCAGTCCTAGCCCCCCCATAGCCCATTACCAGACAGCCCCCATCAGCCCACAGCCCATTACCAGTCTTAACCCCCCCATAGCCCATTACCAGTTCTAAACCCCCACCAACAGCCCACAGCCCATTACCAGTCCTAACCCCATCAGCCCACCTCCAGCCTTAACCCCCCCAGCCCATTTCCAGTCCCAGCCCCAGCCCCCCCCAATAACCCATTACCAGTCCTACCCCCCCCCCATCGGCCTAAAGTAAAATTTAATTAAAAAAAAGAAACTGCTGGCTGCCGCCGCGGGGCCCCCTCTGCTGCCGTGGCAGCATGGACTGACCCGCGGGGGCCCCTCTGCAAGCTGAATCAATCGGTCCATACGGCTCTCCCTCCCTCCGTGCAGGCTTTGAGAGGCGCAAAGGGAGAGTGTCTCCCTCGCGTCTCTGTTAAGCCCGCAGGGGCTGATGGGAAATTTCCCATCAGCCCCTGCGGGCTTAACAGAGACGCGAGAGAGACACTCTCCCTTCGCGCCTCTCAAAGCCTGCACGGAGGGAGGGAGGGACGGACGGACCGATTGATTCAGCTTGCAGAGGGGGCCCCGCGGGTCAGTCCATGCTGCCGCGGCAGCAGAGGGGGCCCCGCGGCGGCAGCCAGCAGTTTTTTTTTTTAAATTTTATTTTTAAAAAAAGCTAATTTGTTCGATTTTTGTGGGCCCTTGCCAGCTGTGGGCCCTATGCCACGGCGTAATGGGCGTATAGGTAAATCCGGCCCCGTACGTAATTGTGTTTTGTTAACCTGTGCAAGTGAATGATCCTATCAGTCTCCATTGCCTGGAGTTGTGCTTAAAGATATTTTTGGCACCAGAGGAAGCATGCTCCCTTTGTAGCCTCTCTATCTCCTGCAGCAGTCATTTGTGTTCCCTGTCCCTTTCCCGCTTCCGCTGGGTGGCTAGTTGTATCAGAATCCCTCTCAGAAAAACTTTCCCTGCATCCCACAGAATCCCCACAGAAACATCGTCCATGTCTTTAGTTTTAAGATAGTTTTGCCATTCTTTTTTTCCTCTGCCAAGAATTTCATCTTGTTGCATTAGAGAGACATTGGCCACTACCCACTGTGTGTTTTGCAGCCATCCCTTCCCTTGGGTATCCAACGAACCTTTACCATCCCATGGTCTGCCACCATGACAGGGTAGATCCTTGCTTCCCCAAACTGTTGCAGCTGGTTTTTGTGAGCTAGCACATTATCTAGCCTAGAGTACGTGTCTGATCCTAGAGAGCAGCAAGTATACTCCCGACTCTTACCATTGTGGACTCTCCAGACATCCTCTAATTCCCACTGCTCTATGGTGGCCCTCAACTACTTCCCCTCCTGGCAATGGGCTTTGGCCGAATAATTGCTCCGGTCCGTCTCTCCCAATGCATAATTCAAATCCCCCTCCCAACAATCCAGTCTCCCTTCACCTTCTTTGAAAATGTCCCAATCCATTCCTCAAAGAATGACCCTTTATGCCCATTGGGAGCATACATATTAAGAATAGATACTTCAGCAGTCTCTATCCAGCCTATAATCCAAACCACTGTCCCCTTCGTGTCCCTCTCCCCCAAGGTGTACAGAATGAAAGGGTCTCGCTTGTGAATTAAAATGGCTATCCCTATTTTTTTGTTTAAATTAAAGCGGAGCAGAAAAGCTGCTGGTAGCCCCTAGCCTGTAACTTCTGGTGTTCCTTCTGCATCAAGTGAGTTTCCTGAAGGAGCAAAATATCAATGTGTGTTCTGCTAACCATTGTGAATATCCGTTTCCTTTTCACCAGTCCGTGCAAGCCCCTAACATTCAGGGAGGCCACTAAATACCCACCCTTCTCATAATTACTCCCCATATATGTCGCTTTGCAGCACCCCTTTGAGTCCCTGTGGGCAAGATCGCCATCCACGCTTTATCTGTGTAAAACCCCGGTCATTGCACAGCACAGCAGATCCCCTAAACAAATCTCCCAACCCACATCTAGTACTCCTCCACCTTTCTTCCATCGTACTTTTCTCCATATTATGTTTTTTTTTCTTCCCCTAGTTCAGCATGTTCTCTCTCCAACTCCCTGCTCCTGTTGGCCATTTAAATCCCCCTTAGTAACTATCACTCCCATCTGCCATTTTATCCCCACTTACCCTGAGACCCCATCCCCCCATCCATGTATCTTCCCCAAGAAATCCCCTGTTCCCACCAGAACTCCTTCACCTACTCACACACTCGTCCAGTCAATTAGACCTGGTCCCCTCATTCAGTCCCATTCAAAGCCCCTACCCTCCAGCCCTTTGAATGTCCGCAAAGTCTTTTGTACCCCTCTGTAGCTATTCATGTCATCTTGCCTCCTCTGCAGCTTGCCATTCAGTCATGGGCCGCCTCTGTCCCAGGCTGGCTCTGTGTATCCTTCAGAGTGGGGGCACGTGCGACCTCTTCATCTATGTGCTTTCCTGCTGCTGCCGGGGGCCTCTTTCATAGCTTCTGTTGAGGAGCTTTCCATGGTCCGTGCTGATTATCCTGGACATACGTTGTTGCTTTTGCTTTTTACACCAGGATTATCTCCCTGCTGCAGTCTATTCCTTCTCGCCATGGATTTTAAACAGGCCATTGCCACGTCTGGGGTCTGAAAAAACATCCAAATCCCATTTATGATAATGAAGTCCAAAGGCCTCTATTCAGTTCTTATTCTTCTTTGCCTTTCTGCTGCTTTTGATACTGTTGATAACTACTACTACTACTACTACTACTACTACTACTATTCAGCACTTATATAGCACCACGCATACAGCGCTGCACAGCTAACCTAGAGGAGGCAGCCAACATGTAAGAGACAGTCCCTTCCCATCAGAGTCAAGCTCATCAGAGCTTACAATCTAGTTAAAAGAACACAGTGCAGTCATAAGTTAGATCTAAATGCAACGGTGAAGAGGTGAGTCTTCAACCTGGATTTGAAGAGGGCCAGGGAGGATGCCTGGAACACAGATGGAGGTAGGCTGTTCCAGGCCTATGGTGCAGCAAGGTGAAAGGAGCGCAGTCGGGAGTTTGCAGTGCGGGTAAAGGGCATTGATAGGAGTAATTTGTTAGCAGAGTGCAGATTGCAAGTGGGGACATAGGGGGAGATAAGAGATAAAAGGTATTGAGGGGCCATAGAGTGAATGCATTTATAGGTAAGTAGGAGAAGCTTGAATTAGATGCGGAGTTGGACAGGGAGTCAGTGAAGCAACTTGAGAATAGGAGTAACGAGGGCATGGCAAGGCTGGCAGAGGATCAGTTGAGCAGCATGATTTTGTATGGATTGAAGAGGGAAGAGGTGGCTTATGGGGAGACCAGCGAGGAAGATGTTGCAGTAATCAAGGCGAGAGGAGATCAAGGAGTGGACAAGCATTTTGGTAGTGTGTTCAGAGAGGAAGGGGCAGATTTTGCTGATGTTGTAGCAAAAGAAGCGGCAGGTCTTAGCTACAAGCTGGATATGAGCGGAGAAGGAGAGAGAGGTGTCAAAGATAATCCCTAGATTGCGGGCAGAGGGAACAGGAAGGACGGTAGATCCATCCACCTGGACTGAGAAAGGGGGAATTGGGGGAGAGGAGTTGGGTGGAAAGACAAGGAGTTCAGTCTTGGCCATGTTCAGTTTCAATTGGTGATGAGACATCCAGGCAGTGATGTCCGAAAGACAGGCAGAGATCTTGGATTGGGTTGCTGGAGAAATATCAGGTGTAGAGAGGTAGATCTGGGAGTCATCAGCATAGAGATGATACTGAAAGCCATGGGAGGAGATAAGCACGCCAAGGCCTTGGGTATAGAGAGAGAAGGAGGGGGCCCAAGACAGATCCCTGGGGTACACCTACATGTAGTGGGGTAGGGGAGGAGAAGGATCCACCAGAGCATACTCTGAATGAGCAATGGGAGAGGTAGGAGGAGAACCAGGATAGTATGGAGTCCTTGAAGCTGAGCAAGGAGAGAGTGGTGAGGAGAAGGTTGTGATCAACGGTATCAAAAGCAGCAGAAAGGACAAGGAGGATGAGGATGGAATAGAGGACCTTAGATTTAACCATGAACAGGTCATTGGTGACTTTTGGAGTGCCATTTCAGTGGAATGTAGGGGATGGAAGCCAAATTGTAGTGGGTCCAGGAGATGAGAGAAATCGAGGCAGCGATGGTGGACTGCTTGTTCCAATAGTTTGGATAAGAAGGGAAGGAGGGAAATGGGTCGACAGTTAGAAGGGCATGTGGGATCAAGTGAGGGTTTCTTGAGGAGTGGTGTGACAACGGCATGTTTGAAGTTGATGGGGACAGTTGCCATGGAGAGTGAGAGGTTGAGGATATGAGTGATTTGGGGGGCAATGGTGAAGGAGATGGAACATAGGAGATGGTTGGGGATAGGGTCAGATGAACAGGTGGTGGGTTTGGAGGAGGAAAGGAGGAGTGTGGTTTCTTATTCAGAGATTGGAGGGAGGGAGGAGAGGGTGGCAGAGGGAGTATGGATGGGGGAGGAGAAATGGGGAGGAGGGGAAGTAGATGAGGGGGTAGGGAATTGGAGGGTAATCTTGTGGATTTTGTCATGGAAGTAGTCGGCTAGGGTTTGGGCAGAGAGAGAAGGCAGGATTGGGGGTGGGGGGACCTTGAGGAGGGAATTGAGGGTATTAAAGAGATGGCGAGGGTCAGAGGCAAGGGAGTTGGTCAAATGGATGTAGTAATCTTGTTTGGCAAACGCTAAGGCTGACTGGAAGGAGCCAAGCATGAAGGTCTTCCCGGGAGCGGAATTTGGACCAAGCTCGTTTGGCAGAACGGGCACAGATGCATAGATAGCGGATTGTGGGTGAAAGCCAGGGTTGGGGAGTAGATCGTTTAACTGGACATGAGGTGGGAGGGGCAAGAGTGTCAAGGGCTGAGAATAGTGTAGCATTGTATGAAGATAATGCCTCGTTGATGGACTTGGAGGATAAAATGGAGGAGAGAGATGGAGAAATGGAGTCATGGGATCAATATTATGAAGTTCTCTAAATAGGTCGGAGGAGACAGGATGAGGTTGGGATGGTGGGAGCTGAAGAGTAAATGTTAAGAGGTGATGGTCAGATGAGCGAAGGATTGAATTGCGGATGTTTGAGGAAGAGGTATTGGAGAAGAGTATTAGGTCAAGGCAGTGGCCGTGTATATGTGTGGGGGCAGTGGAACAAGGTTTGAGGTCGAACGAGGAGGTAAGAGTGAGGAACTTTGAGACAAGGGATCGGATGGGTTGTCAATGTGAATGCTGAAGTCGCCAAGAATAAGAGTGGGGGAGGAGGGGTCCATAAAGGCAGAAATCCAGGAGTCGAAGTCGGTGAGGAAGGTTGATTTGGATTTGTCAGGTGGGCTATAAATAACAGCTACTCGGAGGGGGGGGTGGAGTGAGGAGGCGAATGGAGTGGATTTCGAAGGAGAGGGGAGAGTGTGATTGGGGTGGTGGGAGGCATTAGAATTGGCAGGAGGGAGAGAGTAGGAGGCCAATGCCACCACCGCAACCAGGGAGTTGCTCAGATGGATGTAGTAATCTTGTTTGGCAAGCGCTAAGGCTGACTGGAAGGAGCCAAGCATGAATTTGAAGTGTAGAAGGTCTTCCTGGGAGCGGGATTTGGACCAAGCTCGTGTGGCAGAATGGGCGCAGATGCATAGATAGCGGATTGTGGGTGAAAGCCAGGGTTGGGAGTAGATCGTTTAACAGGACATGGGGTGGGAGGGGCAAGAGTGTCAAGGGCTGAGAATAGTGTAGCATTGTATGAAGATAATGCCTCGTTGATGGACTTGGAGGATAAAATGGAGGAGAGAGATGGAGAAATGGTGGAAGAGAGAGTCGAAGTCGGTGAGGAAGGTTGATTTGGATTTGTCAGGTGGGCGATAAATAACAGCTACTCGGAGGTGGAGTGGAGTGAGGAGGCGAATGGAGTGGACTTCGAAGGAGAGGGGAGAGTGTGATTGGGGTGGTGGGAGGGGTTGGAATTGGCAGGAGGGAGAGAGTAGGAGGCCAACGCCACCACTGCAACCAGTAGATCGTGGTGTATGGGAGAACTGGTAACCCCCATAGCAGAGAGAGGCAATGGATGTGGTGTCGTCAGGGGAGAGACAGGTCTTGGTCAAGGCAAGAAGGTGTAGGGCATTAGAGATAAAAAGATAGCAAATAAAAGGGTTTTTTTTAACGACTGAGCAGACGTTCCATAGGGCGCATGAGAACGGGAGGGCAGAGGGGTAGGGGGTAGAGGAGAGGAATATGCATAAGGTTGGATAAGTTACGTGTGGATTTCTTTTGAGAGTAGCGTGGGGGTCTATTTCTCTGTAAAGTCGAGATTTAGAGGGAGCAGGGTGTGAGTGGGTATGTCTGGGTGAGTGTGCTCTCCAAGAGGGACATGGTGGAGGGGAAATGAGGGGTAGGTTGATGGTATCGGGTAGGTTATGTGAGGGATTATTTTTAGGGGTAGGGTTGGAATTGATATCTATGGATGAGTAAATGTGGGATGAGTAAGGGAGGGCAGAAGGAGGGAGGAGTGGGATGTGGATGAGATAAGATAGGGTTCGTGGAGAACTTTTTTAGTGTGAGAAGGAAGTCGGGGGGCAGGGTTTGGGTTGATATTACCTGATGAGAGAAGGAAAATGAGTATTAGAGAGCGAGGTAAAGTGGAAGTACGGCGGAAGCGAGGGTGGGGTTGCTTTAAAGAGAGGGGGGCTGGTTGAATGTGGGGGATGGTGTGAAGAAGCTCAAGAGCAAGTGCTAGGCTGGGGTGCAGAATGGAGAGAGAAGTGAGGAAGGTAGAGAGGGGGCTGGTTGAATGCGGAGGATGGTGTGAAGGTTCAAGGTTGAATACGGGGGATGATGTGAAGGCTGTGACATGGTGGATTCCTCCAGCCCTGTAGAAAGAGCCAAAAAGGAGGAATCAGAGGCAGTGCTGGAGTATAAACAAAAGCACATGGCTGGTAGTTACCAAGGAAACCAGAGACAGGAGGAAGAAACACGCCCTTGCTACCGGTTAGCTCAGGACTCAAGGGCTGATTCAGAGCACCTGTTAGGGGGAGGAGTCAGGCACTGCCCAAAAGGACAGATACATAAAGAGGCCTCAGTAGGAAAGAGAGGAGGTCCATTAGAAGCTGGAAGAGTGTCTCCATTAGAAGCCGGAAGAGAGTCTCCTTTAGAAGCTGGAGTGGGTTCTCGGTTAGGAGTTCCAGAGAAAGTTCCAGCACAGGCTCAGCTGAAGGGTTACTTACAAGGCCAGCCGAGGGTTCCGGTGAGAGGCCAGCTAACAACCCAGGAGGAGGACCAGGGAAGAGTCCAGGTTACAAGCCCAGGGCCAGAGCCAAGTTCAGAGATAAAAGGAGATCCGTTTACAAAGCTTTATTCAAGAAAAGGATACGGCAGAAGCAAGCCAGGCTCTCTGCAATATCCTGGGGATTACCAAGAGGAGAGAAAGCCAGGAAGGCAGTTTCAACACTCATTGCACAAAGCAGGTGTGGAATACACAGCCGGGTCTAAAGCCCAGAGAAAACCATTTACAGCCAGGCACAGAGGTAAGCCCAAAGGCTGGGATTTTTATAATCAAGGTGATTCTACTTACCCAGAAGGTTGGGGCATTGATTATAATGACTGTAATGAAAATTACTGTTTTAAGCAATATATGATTCAAGAATATAAGACAAAGGTTAAAGCAGAGAGGAAGGGCGGAGCCCAAGAAACAACGGTACAAACATTTCCTACCTCTCAGGAGGACTTAATGGAAATAGAGCCAGGTTTTGAAAGTGTCTCTGAAGATTTGATGGACTGTACGATTACAATATCTGATGAAGTATTATCCTTGCGCTGAATGTATGCCTTGCAGAGAAGACACAGTCCACAGTGTGACTTGAGTGGAAAAACACTTTAGTGTTACAGATATCTAAAACCTATTATACAACCCGGGTTGTATAATAGGTCTTAGATATCAGTAACAATAAAGTGTTTTTCCACTCAAATCACGCTGTGGACTGTGTCTTGCTACTACGTGATTTTCTGCCCCATTTGTTGGACTGCCTTGCAGAGAAGTACAGAGGTATTGAGATAAAAAGTACAGAGCTGGGAAAACAGAGCTGTTTCATGCTGATTGCTGAGAAGCAAGAGTTTTGTGCTGAAGTAAGCTATTTATGTTGGAAACTTTACTTTGTCCTTTTGCCAGAGGTATCTGGTTTTTGTTACCTTTATTTCCTTGCTGAAAATCCGCCCCGGGAGGGGAAATAAATCCTTGTTGCTTTAACCACTTTCTGAAGTCACACTACTCTTCCTTGGACAGTGAAAGAGACTACGTTTCCCAAGAGGCTTTGCTTTAGGAACTTGTAGAGTAGCTGTTCAGGAAGAAAACAACCCGCTTAAACCCTACCTGCTCTTGCTGGGGTCACTAAAGAAGCGGGGTCACAAGGCTCAAAGGCAGATGCTAGGCTAGGGGGCAGAGTGGAAGGAGAAGTGAGGGAGGTAGGGGAGGGGAGGGGGAAGAGGAGGGAGGGTGTTGGTAGGAGGGGAGGGGAGGAAGTTAGGAAGGATGAGGAAGAAAAGGACAATGAGATGTGGGGCCATGGTGGCAAGGCCCTCAGGCATGGGCCCGCCAGGTGCGGGCATGCCTGATGGTGCCCTCCTCATTATGGACTGCTGCAGCTGGGCGGCAGGAGGAAGGAAAGCAGCATGGTGAGCCCATGCCCGATGGCACCCTCCTCGTTATGGGCTGCTGCAGCTAGGCAGCGGGAGGAAGGAAAGCAGCGTGGTGAGCCCGCGTCCGATGGCGCCCTCCTCATTATGGGCTGCTGCAGCTGGGCGGCGGGAGGAAGGAAAGCAGTGTGGTGAGCCCACACCCAATGGCGCCCTCCTCATTATGGGCTGCTGCAGCTGGGCGGCGGGAGGAAGGAAAGCAGCGTGGTGAGCCCGCGCCCGATGGCGACACATTATGCTCTCTTGGTTTTAGACACATTATCCTCTCTTGGTTTTAGAGATTCTGTGATGTCTTGGTTCTCTTCTTATCTCTCCAATTACTACTTCAGTGTTTGTTCTGGCGGTTCCTCCTCTACTGCAATCCCTTTCTCAGTTGGTGTACCCCAAGGGTCTCTTCTAGGCCCTCTCTTTTTCTCTCTCTACACCCAGTCACTTGGTGCCCTCATCTTTTCCTCTTTTCTAGTCACCCTCAGTATCATCTTTTTCCTCTGCAATCTATTCAAAACTCCACTACATGGCTAGTTCTCCGCCAGCCACGTTACATTCACATTACTCCTCTTTTAAAGTCCCTTCACTGGCTCCTTATCCACTACCGCATTCAGTTCACGCTACTTATCTTGACACATAAATGCATTCACTCTGATGCTCCTCTTTACCTTTCTTCTCTCCTCTCTCCCTATACCCCCTGTGATCTCCATTTCTCATCTGCCTTCCTTCTCTCTATGCTGCTCTCTTCTTTGGCAAACTTCAGGCTTCGTTCCTTTAACCTTGCTGCTCCATTTGCCTGGAACAACCTTCCCCTGTCCCCCTTCACCCTCTTCAAGTCCAAGCTCAAGACTCACCTCTTTGAGGTGGCTTTTGATTCATAATTTCCCTCCCTTGTGTTTCATCTTCTTATTCCTATTGTATTATTTTGTCCTGTATGTTTGTCTTTTAGATTGTAAGCTCTATGAGCAGAGACTGTCTACTTATGTGTCTGTGCAGTGCTGTGTATGCTTAGTAGTGATATATAAATGCTTAATAATAATTTTTATGCTGATGACTCTCAAATCTATCTTCACCTGACATTTCTCCTGCACTCAAAGCTCATATCACTGCTTGTTTATCTGACATCGCTGCCTGGATGTCTCACTGCCATCTGAAATTAAACATGGCTAAAGCCAAGCTTCTAATCTTTCCAGCTAAACCCTATTCCCACCTTCCTCCTTTTTCCATCACTGTTGACAATACTCTTCTTCTTCCTGTTTCCTTAGCCTGTAACCTTGGGGTTTTCTTTGACGCCTCTATTTCCTTCTCCTCACATATTCAGCAGATTGCTAAAACCTTTCATTTCTTTCTCTATAACATTAACAAAATGTGTCCCTTCCTCTCTGAACACACAACTAAAACTCTTGTTCACTCTTTAGTTACCTCCCATCTTGACTACAGCAACCACCTCCTTGCTGGTCTTCCTCAGTGTTATCTCTCTCCTCTTCAATCTATTCAGAATTCAGCTGAGCGGTTAATTCTCCGCCACCACATTACACTCATATAACCCCTCTTCTGAAATCACTGGCTCTCCTTCCATTTCTGTATCCATTTCAAACTTTTTCTTCTAACCTATAAATGCATTCACTCTATTGCCCCTCATTACCTTTCCTCTCTCTTCTCTCCCTATACCCCTCCTCATGAACTTCGCTCCTCCTCTGGCTCCCTTCTCTTTATGCCCTTTTCCTCTAATGTCATCTCCAGACACAAGTCTTTCACCTTGCTGCTCTTTATGCCTGGAACAAGCTTCCCCTATCCTTACATTAAGTCTCATTTCTCTCTTCATTCAAATCCATGCTAAAAGCCTACCCCTTTGATGCTGCTTTTGGATTCTGATCTGTTTCTCTTGTGTCTCCTCTCCCTACTGATCCCTTTCTTTTCTTGTATTGTGCTGCCTGTCTTAACTAGATTTTAAGCTATTCAAGCAGGGGCTGTGTTCTTACATTTTTGTACAGTGCTGCATATGTCTTGTAGTGATTTATAAATGATTAATAGTAGTAATAGAAGTAATATAGTCATTCTGACGGGGTACCATAAAGTATCTTTGATGCCCCTCTATGGCAGTTGGTTTTGACATTTGAGCAGGTCCCTGTGATACTGCACAGTCTCAGCTGCCATATCGGGAAACACCATGACCCGCCACATTTTATATTCCACCTTCCTAACCGTTCTGATAATAAATTCTCTGTCCTTATAGCGAAGCAGCTTAGCTATAAATGCTCTCAGTCTTGCAGTAGCTTCAGGCTTGGGCCTCAACTCTCTATGAGCCAGCTCAAGTTCAA
The DNA here is from genome assembly GCA_033557465.1 of Ichthyophis bannanicus. Taxonomy (NCBI): domain Eukaryota; kingdom Metazoa; phylum Chordata; class Amphibia; order Gymnophiona; family Ichthyophiidae; genus Ichthyophis; species Ichthyophis bannanicus. The sequence continues at coordinate 126,170,005 of CM066050.1, forward strand.
AATCACTGGGGATGGGACATCTAGAGAATCAATCCTTTAATAATGTTCTGATGAAAGCATTTATGTAAAACCAGGGGGTGCCACAGGGCTCGTCACTGTCTGCATTGATGTTCAACATCTATATGCAGCCTATATGCGCACTAATACGCTCGTTCAAGGTCGAATGTCTGGCATACGCAAACGATATCCTGCTGTACATCCCATTCAGGACCAACCAACCAGAATTCTCCCCTCTACCAAGATGTTTTGAAGCAGTAGCAGACTGGCTCATCACGCAAAATCTACGAATCAATTACAGCAAAACAGATGTTCTTTTCATTTCAAGAAACCAGAACTTCACGCCACCACCCTCTTTGAAAGTCAGCAATACAGAACTGACAACTAAGCCCACAATCCGCTACCTTGGCGTCACCCTGGACCAACAGCTAGACTTAAAAACCCACATAAGAAACACCGTGAAAACAATATATCTGAAAATAAGGACCATAAAACACCTACGACCACTACTCGGCCTCAGCGACTATCGATCAATCTATCAAGCCTTAATTTTACCACACTTCGACTACGCCAACATAATTCTACATGGTCTCCCTCAAGCAACACTAGCCCCGCTCCAGCTTGCGATGAACACTGCCGTGAGAGTATTAACTGGAGTTTCACGGAGGAAGCATATAACCCCAGTCTTGATGAACCTCCATTGGTTGCCTTTTCAAGCTAGAACCCTCTACAAAGTATTAACCCTGACCTTCAAAGCCTTGAACTATCAGACCTCCACAGCCATCAGCAAGATGATACAAAAGGTACCACACAACAGAAACAGAAGACCCACAATGCAAAACACCCTAGAGGTCCCAAAAGCAATGACGAAATGCACAAAAGTGACAATGAATAGGGCCTTCACGATTTATGCACCTAGAGCTTGGAACGCCCTTCCCACATATATCCGAAACATCACCAACCTAACCCATTTCACGAAGGCACTAAAGCATCACCTGTTCACTAGATACTACCCCGAATCCAGCCTCAGTAACCAAGCAAGACGCACATCAGCCAATCACCCATTGCACCCGTCTAACCAGACCCAACATGAAAAAGGATAGTCAGCTCGATCTCCCAACAGTACTCCCTAAAATAGACTTCAGGCACCCAGCATAAATAAGTTTTTTACCAGTGTAAATATGATGTAGATAGTTTCCCTCAGTTACTTCCAAGTTGTTCTCCCCGTTCATTGTAAATACAACGCAGAGTGCCTGCATTGTATAGATGTTGTTTGAATGTAAACCGCACTGATCTAAATAGCGCGGTATAGAAGAATTGGTAAATAAATAAATAAATCTGGTGGGACTCTTCCTCTCCCTCGGGGATATCAAAAGTCCAGAGGTTTGACCTTCAGTCTCGGTTTTCCTGGTCCTCCACCTTCTTGCTCATCCCGGCCACTTGCTTTTTTCAAAAAAAGAATATCACCCCCCATGATCCTCCTCTGTCCATTTGATTCTGCTCTCTGCTTCCTCTAGCCAGGTTCCGAGTCCCACAAACTTCTCTTCAATCTTTGTGAGCACCGTTTTGACAATTCCTTTTTTTGGAAATTGTATTTCTTTGAGCACCATCAAAAAGGCTGATTCCTGGTCTAATTCATTCTTGTCCATCTCACTCACCACTGAAGAACATGGTGATGCTACTTGAGAATGCACTCCCACAGTTTTCACCACCTTCACTTTCGCTTCATACAGGTTCCAGAGGGTTTTTGTGGCTTTCATTTTGACCATTTTCAACATGATTCTGTCTTTCTGGCCATAAACCAAGGAAGAATTTGAGATTTAATCAGCAAATTTGATGGGTCAGGAGGAAGTTCAGCTCACTGTCTGCACCGCTTGCTGTCCAGACTGGAAGCTCCATGAGGAAGGATCTAGCAAAGCTTGAAGAATGGTCAAAATTTGGCAGCTTTGAATCAAGGCTAAAAATTGCAAGATCATGCGTTTCGCCTGAAAAAATCTAAGGGAGCAGTACAATATGAAGGTCATTCCAGAACACAAATAAAGAGTTTGGACTGCAGCGGGGACATTTATCTGCTAAAAATGTCCTCAGCCATATTCTGAAATATTGCTGTTGTGCACATCAATGGCGATAGCAAAGGGATCTCAGAACAAACCCAGAAGGGGCGAAATGGGGGCATAGTCAGCCACACAGACATGCATAGCATATTCCAGAAAGGCCCGTTTACATTCTGTGATATCCTGCAGATGTCCCCGTATTCCTGCTGCAACGTAGAATAAGGTCAAGTCTTAGATAATATTTTGCTGTGCTCTTCAATTCATCCTATATTGAAGAATGGTTGTTACAAGTATGTGCTGAACTGGTGTGATTGCAGTCTGGCAAAACACAAGATGCAGTTGTGTAGCAGCCCTCTTTTAATAAGTGTCATTTCCCTCTCTCCCTCCCTCACTCCCCAACACCCACCCACACCTGGGATAATCATAGCTTTATAGGTACTTAAACATCTTAAAGGAAAGAAGGTGCTCTCAGGTGAAGCTTCTTATCCAAATCAGTCATAAACTAAGGACCTGACATTAATTAAGCTTCAGGTGAACAAGGTATATTAAACATATTAGATACAGTTTTATTAGTATAAATATCCATAGCAACCCTTAGTAAGTAAAGAACTTAAAGATCTAAACACAAGCTTAAAACTAAGATGCAGACAGCAGTCCAGCAGTGAGATGGGGGCTTTCCAGTCTTTTGCACTGAGTGTCACATGTATGATTTTCTCCCAGTTGGTGAGAAGTCTTGCGTGTGCACTAGGTGCAAGGAGCTCTTTGCTCTCAGGGAATGAGTCCATTCTCTAGAGGCTATAGTAGCAGACTTGGAAAACATAAGAAAGACAGAGAGGTACATAGATGAGACAAGGTCCCTCATCAGAGACTTTTGGCAAAACTAAAAAGTCATGGGATAGGAGGCAGTGTACTATTGTGGATCAGGAACTGGTTAAAAGATAGAAAGCAGAGGGTAGGGCTAAATGGCCAATATTCCCAATGGAAAAAGGTGAATAGTGGAGTACCCGGATCTGTACTGGGTCTGCTACTTTTTGACATATTCATAAATGACCTAGAAAAGGGAATAACTAGTGAGGTTATCAAATTTGCAGACAATACAAAACTGTTTAAAGTTGTTAAAACCCAAGAGGACTGTGGAAAACTTCAGGAGGATCTGGATAAATCGGAAGACTGGGCATCCACATGGCAGATGAAATTTAATGTGGACAAGTGCAAAGTTATGCACCTAGGAAAGAACAACCCACACTATGGTTACACGATGAAAGGTTCCACATTGGGAACCACCACCCAGAAAAAAGGTTTAGGAGTCATCGTGGATAACATGTTAAAACCCTCCACCCAGTGTGCAGCGGCGACCAAGAAAGCAAATAGAATGCTAGGTATCATAAGGAAAGGAATGGAGAACAAAACAAAGGATATTATAATGCCTCTGTATCGTTCCATGGTATGACCGCACCTTGAATATTGTGTGCAATTCTGGTCGCCGTATCTTAAAAAGGATATAAAGTTATTAGAAAAAGTACAGAGAAGAGCCACCAAAATGGTAAAGGGGATGGAAGGCTACTCCTATGAAGAGAGGCTACAAAGGTTAGGGCTCTTCAACCTGGAAAAGAGACGGCTGAGGGGAGATATGATAGAGGTCTATAAATTAATGAATGGAGTGGAACGGGTAAATGTAGATTGATTGTTTACGCTATCAGAATATAGAAAGACTAGGGGATATGTAATGAAGCTACAGGGTAAACTATTTAAGACAAATAAGAGAAAATATTTTTTCACTCAACGTGTAATCAAACTCTGGAATTTGTTACCGGAGGATGTAGTAAGAGCTGTTAGTGTAGCTGGGTTTAAAAAAGGTTTGGACAAGTTCCTGGAGGAAAGGTCCATAAACCATTATTAAAAAGGGACCCAGGATAATCAATGCTTGACCCAGTACAAGCATTGTGGAACCTGTGTCTTTTGGGGATACTGCTAGGTACGTATGACCTAGAATGGCCACTGTTGGAAACAGGATACTGGGCTTGATGGACCTCGGTCTGACCCAGTATGGTGCATCTTATGTTCTTACCTACACGGATATAGCCCTGAAATCCCACCTCCAGTCTGGCAGCATCCCTGTTGTCATGGAGGAGAGAGGTCACGTGATAGGAGAGCATCACCCTGGTGTGGCAGAAAGTGATCCTGTAACTAGGACCTGTCCTTCAGGTGATGTAAAACCCTCTCGCATCGAGGAAGTTTTTCCAGGGCTATGTGCCCATGAGGAAAGGGTTAGGACAGCCGTTATAGTTGGTGATTCGATCATTAGGCATGTAGATATCTGGGTGGGTGGTGAATATGAGGATCGCCTGGTAACATGCCTGCCTGGTGCGAAGATAGCGGACCTCTCGCGCCACCTAGATAAGGTGCTGGGGAGGAGTCTGCTGTCTTGGTACATGTTGATACAAGTGACATAGAAAAATGTGGTAGGGAGGTTCTGGAGGCTAAATTTAGGCTTTTAGGTAGGAAGTTGAAATCCAGAACTTCCAGGGCAGTGTTCTCTGAAATTCTTCCCGTTCCATGCGCAGGACCCAAAAGGCAGGCAGAGCTCCGGAGTCTCAATGCGTGGATGAGACAATGCTGTAGAGATGCCGGTTTTGGATTTGTTAGGAATTGGGGAACATTCTGGGGAAAGGTGGGGCTCTTCCGAAGGGATGGACTTCACCTTAACCGGGATGGAACCAAGCTGCTGGCATTAACCTTTAAAAAGGAGATAGAGCAGCTTTTAAACTAGATGATAGGGGAAAGCCGGCAGTTGCCCAAGAATGGATGGTTCGGAAGAATATATCCTTGAAGGATACTACCAAAAGCAGAGAGGCTCCAAAAAAGAGTAAAGTAGCCCAAATGCCCTCTAGTATGGAGCAGACAGAGCATAAAGATCCCAAATTACCCATGTCTACCAATAGCCAAATTAAAACCCAAGAGGATTGTGGAAAATTGCAAGAGGATCTTGATTAATTGGAAGACTGGGCATCAAAATGGCAAATGAAATTTAATGTGGACAAGTGCAAAGTTATGCACCTAGGGAAGAACAACTGAAACTATGGTTACATGATGCAAGGTTCCACATTAGGAACCACCACCCAGGAAAAGATTTAGGTGTCATTGTGGATAACATGTTAAAACACTCGGCCCAGTGTGCAGCGGCGGCCAAGAGAGCAAATAGAATGCTAGGTATCATAAGAAAAGGAATGGAAAATAAAACAAAGGATATTATAATGCCTCTATATCGTTCCATGGTGAGACCGCACCGTGAATATTGTGTGCAATTCTGGTCACCGTATCTTAAAAAGGATATAGTGTTATTAGAAAAGGTTCAGAGAAGAGCCACCAAAATGATAAATAGGATGAAGGATTCTCCTATGAAGAAAAGCTAAAAAGGTAAAGGCTCTTTAGCCTGGAGAAGAGACGGCTGAGGGGAGATATGATGGAAGTCTATAAATTAATGAACGGAGTGGAACGGGTAAACTTAGATCAATTGTTTATGTTATCAGAATATAGAAAGACTAGGGGACATGCAATTAAGCTACAGGGTAAACTATTTAAGACTAATAAAATAAAATATTTTTTCACTCAACTTGTAATCAAACTCTTGAATTTGTTACAGGAGGATGTTGTAAAGTCTGTTAGTGTAGCTGGGTTTAAAAAAGGTTTGGACAAGTTCCTGGAGGAAAGGTCCATAAACCATTATTAAGAAGGGACCCAGGATATCAATGCCAGTACAAGCATTGTGGAACCTGTGTCTTTTGGGGAAACTGCTAGGTACGTATGACCTAGATTGGCCACTGTTGGAAACAGGATACTGGGCTTGATGGACCTTGGTCTGACCCAGTATGGTATATCTTATGTTCTTAGTTATAAAGAAGAGAAAGCAGAGGTGAGGGAATGTTGTAAGGTAAAGTAACATTAATAAACACTATTATAAAAATATTAAGAAGAGCAATAGTGTTTATTCTGGCAATGCTGAAATGTGCTGTTTGTGCTAAAAGAGCTAATCCAGGTGACCTTTATAAATTCTGTGTTCTGAAAACTGGTACTTTTGCCATAAGAATAGTATGTGAGTGGGTTTGGAAACAAATCATGTTGGAGTGAGAAAGGGAGATCATATATGTAGTCCTGGGATGTCATGTCATTATGGTATAGCAGCTGTTAGTTATAGTTTCAGTTTGGCAGAATAATGTCTTTTTTGAGTGCAAGTGAGAGTGTGTGGTTTGGGGGTAGCACGGGAGGATCTGGTGTGATGGTATGCAATTCATGGAGGCCATGAAAGGCTGGCCAGTACCTGGACCATATGCTAGTGTGATAGGGCAGCCATACATCAGATGTGCTAGGCACTGGGAGACATGACTGATGTTGTGCCAACATTCCCTAGATTGTGCCATGAGGCCTACATCCTTCCCTAGTCCAGGATCTATGAGAGATGTGAGAGTGGTGATATATCTGGAGGCTGGCTACCTGGGTATGATGGCACAGTGATCCCCCTCCCATGCCCACACAGGCCTGACCAAGGGAGCAGTGCCAGAAAGCAGACTGTGGGAAGGCAGACGGGGTTGCCCCTTGGATAGCAAATGTAGGACTAGAAAGGGGGGCTGTTACTTCTGGAAAGAAATCTGAAATTGTGAGTATATATTTCTGGGAATTTTTCTGAAAGGAATTTTTTTTCTTTTAAAGCTAATTAATCTGTGAACCCACTATTTTTTTGTTAAATCAGTCAGGGCCTAGTAGCAACAGTTTAAGATTCAATTTAAAACACAGAAGAGAACTTCCTGGTTAGCTTTCATACCCAGTAGACAGCTGTAGTTTACATTTCATAGTCACTCAGGGCCTAGCATCAGCAAAGTACTTTTAGTTTCAAATTAAAACACAGAAGAAAGCTTTCTGGTTAAATTTAGAATCCAGCAGAGAGCTTGTAGTTTAAATTTCGTAATAGGTTAGAGCCTAGTAGCAGCAAAGAGCTATAATTTAAATCAAATCAGAATATAGCTTACCTCAGCGGCACAGGACAAGGTACTGTGTAGCAGCCCTTTTTTAATAAGTGTTACATCCCTCCCTCCCTCCCCACACCCACCCTCCCCTGGGATAATCACAGCTTTATAGGTACTTGCACAACTTAAAAGACAGGAGGTGCTCTCAGGTGAAGCTCATTACCCAAATCAGTCATACACTAAGGACCTGAGATTAATTAAGCTTCAGGTGAATAAGGTATATTAAACTTCTTAGGTACAGTTTTAGTGATATAAATATCCATAGCACCCTTTAGTACATAAAGAACTTAAAGATCTAAACACAAACTTAAAACTAAGATGCAGACAGCAGTCCAGCAGCGGGATGGGGGCTTTCCAGTCTTTTGCATTGAGTGTCACATGTATGATTTTCTCCCAGCTGGTGAGAGGTCTTACGTGTGCACTAGGTGCAAGGAGCTCTCTGCTCTCAGGGAACGAGTCCATTCTCTAGAGGCTAGAGTAGCAGACTTGGAAAACATAAGACAGACAGAGAGGTACATAGACGAGACCTACAGGGATATAGTCCTGAAGTCCCACCTCCAGTCTGGCAGCATCCCTGTTGCCAGGGAGGAGAGAGGTCACGTGACAGGAGAGCATCACCCTGGTGTGGCAGGAAGTGATCCTGTAACTAGGACCTGTCCTCCAGGTGATGTAAACCCCTCTCACACCGAGGAGGTTTCTCCAGGGCCAAGTGCCCATGAGGGAAGGGTTAGGACAGCAGTTATAGTTGGTGATTCGATCATTAGGCATGTAGATAGCTGGGTGGCTGGTGGACGTGAGGATCGCCTGGTAACATGCCTGCCTGGTGCGAAGGTAGCGGACCTCACATGCCACCTAGATAAGATCTTAGATAGTGCTGGGGAGGAGTCTGCTGTCTTGGTACATGTCGGTACCAATGACATAGGAAAATGTGGTAGGGAGGTTCTGGAAGCTAAATTTAGGCTTTTAGGTAGGAAGTTGAAATCCAGAACTTCCAGGGTAGCGTTCTCCGAAATGCTTCCCGTTCCACGCGCAGGACCCAAAAGGCAGGCAGAGCTCCGGAGTCTCAATGCGTGGATGAGACAATGGTGCATAGATGAGGGGTTCGGATTTGTTAGGAACTGGGGAACATTCTGGGGAAAGGAGAGGCTCTTCCGAAGGGATGGGCTTCACCTTAACCGGGATGGAACCAGGCTGCTGGCATTAACCTTTAAAAAGGAGATAGAGCAGCTTTTAAACTAGATAATTGGGGAAAGCCGACAGTCGCCCAAGAGCGCATGGTTCGGAAGAATGTATCCTTGAAGGATACTACAAAAAGCAGAGAGGTTCCAAAAAAGAGTAAAGTAGCCCAAATGCCCTCGAGTATGGAGCAGACAGAACTTAAAGATCCCAAATTACCCATGTCTACCAATAGCCAAATTAATATGAATAAAATACAGTCTCTAAAATGCTTGTATGCAAATGCTAGAAGTCTACAAAACAAGATGGGAGAGTTAGAATATATAGCACTAAACGAGAGGTTAGATATGATTGGAATATCAGAGACATGGTGGAAGGAGGACAACCAGTGGGACACTGTGATACCTGGGTACAAACTATATCGTAATGATAGAGTTGACCAAATTGGTGGAGGGGTTGCGCTCTATGTTAGAGAGGGCATTGAGTCAGAAAGGATTAAAGTTTTGCAAGAAACACAATTTGCTGTAGAATCTCTATGGATTGAAATTCCATGTAAAAAGGGGAAGGCGATGGCAGTGGGGGTGTACTATCGTCCGCCTGGCCAGAATGAACAAATGGATGATGAAATGCTCAAAGAAATCAAGGAAGCTAGCAAAAGTTACAGTGCAGTAATAATAATGGGTGATTTCAATTACCCCGGCATCGACTGGGTCAGTGTCACAACAGGACATGCTAGGGAGATAAAGTTCCTAGATGAAATAAATGACTGCTTCTTGGAGCAGCTGGTTCATGAACCAACCAGAGGGGAAGCAATATTAGACCTAGTCCTTAGTGGAACACCAGATGTAGTGCAAGAGATAAGGGTGTTGGGGCCACTTGGCAATAGTGATCATAGCATGATCACCTTTGATTTAATTAGTGGAGGAGGGATAGTAAGGAAATCCACAGTACTACCCTTTAACTTTCGAAAGGGAGACTATGATAAAATGAGGAAAACAGTTAAGAAAAAACTAAAAGGAGCAGTTGCAAAGGTTAAAGACGTACATCAAGCTTGGGTGTTGTTGAAAAATACTATCTTGGAAGCCCAGACCAGCTGTATTCCACGCTTTAAGAAAAGTGGAAGGAAGTCCAAAAAACTGCCAGCATGGTTTAAAGGTGAGGTCAGAGAGGCTGTTGTTGCCAAAAAAGCATCTTTCAGGAAATGGAAAAAAGAGCCAAACGATGAAACCTGGAAACAGCACAAGCACTGGCAAGTCAAATGCAAGGCATTGATAAGGCAGGCAAAGAGAGAATTTGAGAAGAAGCTTGCTGCGGAAGAAAAAACGCGAAATAAAGACCTTTTCAAGTACATTCGTTGCAAAAAACCTGTGAGAGAGTCAGTTGGTCCATTAGATGATAAAGGGGTTAAAGGAGCACTAAGAGGCGACAAGGCGATAGCGGAAAGACTGAATGAATTCTTTGCTTCGGTCTTTACTGAGGAAGATGTAGGGATGCTACCCATGACTGAAGTGGTATTTAAAGGTGTGGAAGAATTGAAGGAAATATCGATACATCGGGAAGATGTCTTACAACTATTAGATAAACTGAAGAGTAGCAAATCACCTGGGCCGGATGGTATACATCCAAGGGTGTTGAAAGAACTGAAATTTGAGATTGCAGACCTGCTATCAGTAATCTGTGAACTATCATTAAAATCATCTCTAATACCTGAGGATTGGAGGATCGCCAATGTAACACCAATTTTTAAAAAGGGTTCCAGGGGTGATCCGGGAAACTACAGACCAGTGAGCCTGACATCAGTACCGGGAAAAATGGTAGAAACCATCATAAAGAATAAAATTACTCAGCATGTAGAAAGTCACGACCTAATGGGAGACAGCCAACATGGCTTTAGACAAGGAAGATCTTGTCTTACTAATCTGTTATGTTTTTTTGAAGGAGTGAATAAACAGGTGGACAAAGGTGAGTCGGTTGATATTGTGTATCTGGACTTTCAGAAAGCCTTTGACAAAGTCCCTCATGAGAGACTTTTGGCAAAACTAAAGAGTCATGGGATAGGAGGCAGTGTACTACTGTGGATCAGGAACTGGTTAAAAGATAGAAAGCAGAGGGTAGGGCTAAATGGCCAATTTTCCCAATGGAGAAAGGTGAATAGTGGTGTACCCCAGGGATCTGTGCTGGGTCCGCTGCTTTTTGACATATTCATAAATGACCTGGAAAGTGGAATAACAAGTGAGGTTATCAAATTTGCAGATGACACAAAACTATTTAAAGTTGTTAAAACCCAGGAGGATTGTGGAAAATTGCAAGAGGATCTTGATAAATTGGAAGACTGGGCATCAAAATGACAGATGAAATTTAATGTGGAGAAGTGCAAGGTTATGCACCTAGGGAAGAACAACCCAAACTATGTTTACACGATGCAAGGTTCCACATTAGGAACCACCACCCAGGAAAAAGATTTAGGCGTCATTGTGGATACTTTGTTAAAACCCTCGGCCCAGTGTGCAGCGGCGGCCAAAGGGAGCAAATAGAATGCTAGGTATGATAAGGAAAGGAATGGAAAATAAAACAAAAGATATTATAATGCCTCTATATCGTTCCATGGTGAGACCGCACCTTGAATATTGTGTGCAATTCTGGTCGCCGTATCTTAAAAAGGATATAGCGATTTTAGAAAAGGTTCAGAGAAGAGCCACCAAAATGGTAAAGGGGATGGAAGGCTACTCCTATGAAGAAAGGCTAAAAAGGTTGGGGCTCTTTAGCCTGGAGAAGAGACGGCTGAGGGGAGATATGATAGAAGTCTATAAATTAATGAACGGAGTGGAACGGGTAAACGTAGATCGATTGTTTACCTTATCAGAATATGGAAAGACTAGGGGACATGCAATGAAGCTACAGGGTAAACTATTTAAGACTAATAAAAGAAAATATTTTTTCACTCAACGTGTAATCAAACTCTGGAATTTGTTACCGGAGGATGTAGTAAAGGCTGTTAGTGTAGCTGGGTTTAAAAAAGGTTTGGACAAGTTCCTGGAGGAAAGGTCCATAAACCATTATTAAGAAGGGACCCAGGATATCAATGCTTGAACCAGTACAAGCATTGTGGAACCTGTGTCCCTTGGGGAAACTGCTAGGTACGTATGACCTAGATTGGCCACTGTTGGAAACAGAATGCTGGGCTTGATGGACCTTGGTCTGACCCAGTATGGCATATCTTATGTTCTTATGTTCTTATGTATGCAGACCAACTTACGCCATGTTGGAACAGGTGTAGCTGCTGTGAGAAATGCCAGTACCCATTTATGTGGTAATCAGATGCCATAGCCAGAAGGCCATACGACTACCACTACTACTACTGATCATTTGTATAGCACTACAAGGCATACCTAGTGCTCCATAGACACATGGAAAAGATGATCTCTTCTCAGCAGAGCTTACAATCTAGTCAAGGCAGACAACACAGAAGTTGTGGATATGATACATTTAGGGGGAACAGTACTGCAACACAAGGGAGATCAGGCAAATCAGATGCTAAAGCAGCAAAGAAGAGGTGAGCGTTCAGCCTGGATTTGAGAAAGGCCAGAGAAGAAGCCTGAAGTAGTGTGCTCCAAGCATAAGGAGCAGCAAGGTGAACGTAGTGAAGTCTGAAGTTGGCAGTAGATGAGAAGGGCACAGATAGAAGCGATTTGCCAGAAGAGCAGAGTTCTCAAGGAGGGGTATAGGGAGAGATAAGAGAGGAAAGGTAGAGCATAGCAGGAGAATGAGGGTACTTACAGGTCATAGGCACGAAAAGGGCATACATTTGTTGCACAGCAATATTATGCATCCCTTGGGGAACTGCAATGTTAGTTTTGGGTTTTGTGCACTTGCTAAGGGGCCATCCTTAGCAGTTTAAAGCGTGTTTTAGAGGTGACCATGATAGGAATCACTGGGGCCATTTTATAATGCCAAGTATCATTTGATACAAGGTATGTCATGACATACATGTTCTTATTTACATTCTCTTATATCATATTAGAGTGCACTGTGATTACCTAGAACTTTTCAGGGCATGCAGAGGACTGGTATATGGTCTAGGTTGTAGCAGTAGTCATTTATGATTGGTTCATAAATTTCCCCAATGCCACCTTACAGGTACCAATCTTGCATTTCAGTTCTTTCTTCAGGGGGCAAATTTGAAAGTGAGCTCTGTCTATGGAGAAAATGTAGCAGACAAAGTTCTTTCATTATAGTAAAGATGTGTGAAACAAACAACAAACTTGAACGTGTACGAAGTTTTGAAACTTTACATTCTTACCTTATCATAAGATTAAGAAACAATGATTCTGAAAGTTGCGTGCAACTATCGGCGTGTCATCCATAGCCTACCGGCTTTCCTAAAAACGCCACGCATGCGGGATGTGACTAGACCAGCACATGTGGATTTTATATCCCGTTTAGCCAACCTCACTTTTTTTCAAAATCATTTTGAATTTGAAGGAGTACTTTATCAACAAATTTCAGGGGTGGCTATGGGGGGCCACGTGTGCCCCCTCCGTCGCGAATCTCTACATGCAAGAGTATGAACATCAATGGCTTACAATTTCACCTTACAAACGGCATCTCGTGTTGTGGAAAAGGTTTATAGACGACGTGTTTGCATTATGGAATGGATCTATTACAGAGCTACAGGAATTCCTCTGCTGGTTGAATGGAGTAAACTCCCACATCCAATTCACCCATACTGTTAATTCATAGTCTGTCGTTTTTTTGGATGTGGAGGTTCAAAAAAGTCCACATGGTTGGGTCACCTTGGTACATCGGAAACCAACAGATAAAAATACAATTCTCCATTACAGCAGTAAACACCCAAAACAGTTACGGGACAGTTTACCTTTGTCACAATTAATCAGGTACCGACAGAACTGTTCACGTCTTGAGGATTATAAGAGGCAAGCGAAGAATGTGATGAGTGAGTTTAAACAGCGGGGATATCCCAATACAATTATAAAAAAGGCTTACACGAGAGCTCTTTATAATAATAGAGGATTATTATTGCAATCACATGGAAACACCAATGTAACATCTAATATTGATGAAGATAATGTGAATTTAATCACCAGGTTTTCCCCACTCAGTGGAGCCATCAGACGTATAGTTCGGAAACATCAAAATGTGCTGAGTACACTTCCCGGTTTAGTTAGTAAAAACATACGATGTGTTTGGACCCGACCGCAAAATTTAAAGGAGATATTGAGTCCAGCGAAATTACGGCCTTTACGGGAGGAGAGACAAGCTATAGTAGCCGGGCATCGAGAATGTGGGCAATGTAACATATGCCGAGTAACTGAGAACATCGGGAAATTTGAATATCATGGCAGGACGTATGTATTGAAAAATTCAACCACGTAATATACGGTATGAGATGCCCATGTGGCTTACTGCATGTGGGAAAAACCGTGCGGCAGTTAAGGGTAAGAATAAATGAACATCGTAGTCGATTGAAGTGTAAAACGATGGAAGCTCCTCTCGTGGCCCATTGTTTAAAACATCAATATACATTTGAAGATTTGCGTTGATTTGTGATAGATTGGGTGGCGGAAGGTAAGAGTGGAAAATCTAGAGCACAAACAGAACTTATCCAAGAACAAAGATGGATTTTCAAACTGCAGTCTGTTTACCCTGGGGGACTCAACAGTATGATAGAATGGGGGCTTGTATCTGACGTCAGTATGACCAGAAAGTAAACCCTTTAAATCTTTGGTCTAGTCACATCCCACATGCGCAGCGTTTTTGGGAAAGCCGGTAGGCTATGGATGACACGCCGATAGTTGCACTCAACTTTCAGAATCATTGTTTCTTAATCTTATGATAAGGTATGAATGTAAAGTTTCAAAACTTCGTACACGTTCAAGTTTGTTGTTTGTTTCACACATTTTTACTATAATGAAAGAACTTTGTCTGCTACATTTTCTCCATAGACAGAGCTCACTTTCAAATTTGCCCCCTGAAGAAAGAACTGAAACGCAAGATTGGTACCTGTAAGGTGGCGTTGGGGAAATTTATGAACAGCTTTCAATAGTTTTCAAGATAAGTGCAATTTCCAGAAATGGAGAAATCTCAGAACAGAATTTAAGTCGAATATAATTTTGTATAAGATTTGACAAGATTCAAACTTGATGAACATTGAGACACACCTTTAACATTATACAACTACAAGAACCCAATTAATCCAGGAACCGTATAGTGGTCGCTGATGTAAAGTGGGCATGCATTTTGAAGGTGAAAGAACCTAAGGCATTGCCGATTTCAAGCTGAGACCACTGGTTCCATTCAAATAGATTTGTATTTTGTGGAGATTTAAATCGAAAGATTTTGTAACATCTGAACAAGGGGTAGTAGTGCAATAACATTGGTGAGAATCTCTAATTTCAGTGGAGGGATAGGGTTTCTTTTAATTGTCCAAACAACAATAACCATCAGTGTCACCGCTTTTCTTATTATATCTCAGCTGATTCAATAGCTAGCAACCTGTTGGTTCCATTACACCAGTATTATCCATTGGTGCAAGCTGTTGATGAATTTTTGCTGCCATCCATGGCTGAGAAGGAAGGGGTGAGGAATGGCAAGCAGGTTAAAAGGGTAAAATGAGTGACAGAGAAGGAAAATCTGGAGTCGTGGGTTCTGATCCCAGCTCTGCTAGCAACGTCACCATTAGTTTCCTCATGATCCACCATATTTAATGTGAAAATCCACCCTGTTCTAAATAATTCAATTTATTTTCCAGATTACCACCTCTCAAATTCTCAGCTATATGGCCAATCACTCGCCAAGTTAGTTGATTGAAATCATGTTATTTATTTGCACAGTGTGCCACAAGAGGAGACATCAATATTTTTGTGTTCGTCCACGAGCAATGTTCCATGAGTCATATCTTTAAAGCTCCCTTAGGGAGAATGATATACATCAAAGAGCAAGGGCACTTATTCATATATACTATTTGAGTATAACTACTTGAGTTATAATGTTTAGCTCTAAATGTCCAGTGTTATTAAACAATGCCCATCTTTGTCCTTCCATCGTTTGAGCACTGAAAATGTACATCCCACAGGAATTATGTCATTTCATTCCATGTATTATATTTATAACTCACCTATAGTGGGACTTCTAGGTGGATAGCAGATTAACAAATACAAGCAGGTTTGCAGTAACAAAAATAAGACAAAAACAATCCTAACAACAAAAAAAGATAAAACAGAAAAGTCTTCAATAACTTATGAAAGCTTAAAAAATCCCTCTCTGAACATATTTCTGGTTGAAGCTTATTCCAGTTTATTGGTCCACTTACAGAAACAGCATGTGCTGTGATGGTTGATTTTCTAGCATACAACAATGTGTGCCTTCGAGTCAGTCCTGACTCCTGGTGACCCAGAAGCTGCTGGGTTTTCTTGGCAGTGTCACTGGAAGTAGATTGCCAGGCCTTTCTTCAGAGGCAGTGGAGGGTTAAGTAACTTGCCCAAGGCCACAAGGAGCGCTAGTGGGAATTGAACCCTGGTTGCTTGGTTACCAAGCCAGTGTTCTAACCACTAGGCTACTCCTCCACTCCATTAACTTGCAGCAGAAACAAGAGAACCTACTGGTCAGTCTGACTAAATCAAAGAGATTGAGCTGGGTCAAATCTCTTCACCAATGTTGAAAGCTCTCTAACAGAAGAGTCATATAAGACTTTGTGAATCAAATACAAAGGGGCATGTTTACTAAAAACCGCACAATTGCGCGCCGCACAATAGCGCACTAAAAGCAGCACTTAAGTGCTCTTAAGCGCCACGCACACGTGCGATGAACCCCCGCGCATGTGCGCGACACACTAACGGGCCCCGCACAAGTACGGGCCCGCAAATGTCCGATAGAGGCGTGGAAAGTCTAACGGAGGGCGGAGGAAGGCTCCTGAGGGGCGGAGAGATGGGGTTAATGGGCAGGGAAGGGGAGGGGAGAGGCTCCCCGCACATTATCGGGGCCGAATTTCCATGTAAAAGGGAAGAGAAACCATTTACGTCAGCAATGTACAGCAAAACCGGGGAAACCTGAAAAACGTGAGCAGTGTGATACATGTGCACAGAACAAAATAGCAAATGTAAATTGAAAAAGACCACAACAAAATTCTAAAAACTTATAACCCGGCTGGGCAACAGTGATATTAATGGGCAACAATAAAAAACACTCACAGGAAAGCCCCCAAAAAAAGAAATGATTTCTGAAAGGGTCTACTGAGCGGAGACCCTTCCAAACATCATTTCCTTTTTGGGAGCTGTGCTGGGAGTGTTTTCTATGGTCGCCCATTAATACCACTGTTGCCCAGCTTGGTTATATTTTTCACCCTCTTTTCACGGTCATTTGCGGGGTGTATTTGCACGTTTTCCCCCAGACAAGGTGAATGAGCCCACAGTACAAATGTGCAGAGCAGGGTTTAGGATTCCGCCGGCCAGGTTTTCCATCCCCAGGGACAGCACTGTCTCTGTGGCCACAGTGTGGTGCAGCCAACAAAGCCAGTATCCCTAGGACCAGAGAGATACAGGTTCAAGTCCCAGGTGGGGCTCCTGCCAACCCAGTCCCCATATTTTACCCACCACTAAACAGAGATATTAAGACACCCCTTTATTGGAGAGCACATAAGCATGGTTCACACACCCATTTTGTACCCAACACCGCACACACACCATAACAATGGGCATTACCGACGGCTGAGTCCCCCAAATGCAGTCCTGGAGTGCCACATGTCAATCAGGTCATATGCTTTTCCAAGATAAGGCCATGCCAGCATGTTGGCGGAAGGGTACAGGTGGTGGAGGGGGCAGTGGCTGCTAGCCACAGAAGACAGTAGCCTAGCCATGTGCAGGCTGGCACCGTCCACTGCAACAGATAGGCCCTGTCGGATGTACAGTCATGGACCTCCCAGGGAATCCAGCACATGTGTGGCAACACAGTGGTGCAGTGCACACAGACAGTGTGTGCAAGAACAGAAGGTCACAGGTACAAAGCCCTGCCAATCATGTCCACATATTTTTCCCACAACTAAACCGTGATAGTAAGGACAATCCTTTATTGCTGGGGTCATACACCTTCCTTTTACCCCACGGATCACAGACACCATGACCAGGGGCATTACCTAGAGCAGAGTCTCACAGATGCAGTCCTGTAGGAACACACACCATTCAGGTTCCATGCTGCCACTCATACAAATGCCTGTGCTGTATATCTATGCACCACCCCCATGGCATGTAGATGTAGCTCATGCATATCCATGAGGGACAGCAGGAAAACCCGAACAGTGTGTGGCAAACCTGGACTGGATTTGTGAACCTCTGCCGTAAAGCAGCAGCCAACAGGGGCAGACACACCCACACCCATACCCACAGGCCCCATTGGCCAATGCCTCCTGGAGAGGCAGGACATTGGGTCCTGCGTGCACCTCCCAATACTAGCACCTGCATAACTCAGCAATGTCACCCTACACCTGGGTAAACGGTACACAGCTCTCAAACGTGTGCTATGAGTACTGGCAGATAGATATACCTACGTTACGCACATTCTGCTCTTTGAGCTCCATCATAACAATCTTTCGGCTGTCTGCTGTGGGTGCTTCAGGTCTGGTCTCTGACAGTGTTAACCACCCTGGGGAGTGTCCCCCAACAGTATTGCATACCATATCCATGCCTGTACTGTGCCCAGGACTGGTGTGGTGGGCAATGCTGCTAAACTCCTCTATAGTAGCACAATGCTGGCATACGTGTGGGAGTATGTGTCTGTCTATACAGTGCGTGTTGGCTGCAAACACCTTCCACAGCCCACACTGCCAGCACTATTGCCAGTATTGGCCTGCCAATGTGCATAATGAGCAGCAAGGTACCATGGGTATAGCTCAGACAGGGTGGTCTGGCCAGGATGCATCTGCACAGGACATAAGGCACTGGCTGGGACATTGTAATGGCCGGCCACCACCTACACAGACAGGGTGACCTCTGTATGTGCCTCTGGGGTTTCACTCCACCCTGACTGTGCAGTGACGACAGCATGGCTAGGCACCCCCATAGTGCTATATAGTATTTCTCCCATGTGATATATATGGGTTTCTGTTTGGGGCCCAGACACTGACTTATCTGCTGGTGTGCACTGCCATCCCAGTTATGGGTACATGCATTTCCACCAGGACTAACTAGCAGACTGTTTCCAGCTGGTCTGTGTCCTGATGGAGTGCTGTGCTGTAGCTGATGGCTTGCTGCAGGAGAATAGCAGATAGTGGTGGGGCTCAACTTAGCATATCCAGGCCTAATGTCTGTCAGACATTGTGTTATGGATGTGTAAAGAGCTGCTTTGACTGCCCTGTAGGGTGTCTGTTCCATGGCAGGATGAGGGTTGATGGTCCACACTACTGCCACCATTGCAGGGAGGTAGCCAATGTTATTCCACCTGGGGAGAGAAATGGTGGTACATAGCCCACCTAGGTGGCCATAAGGGGTTCCCCTGACTCAGACAGACAGAGAGAGATATTCAAGGTGTATCTTCAGAAACAACCTCTCTCACAGAGTAACAGTGCTTTGGAGCTCTGGCATGGCCTTATTCAGCCATGGAGGGTGTTGTGGACCTGGTCCTGGGTGCCTCATCGCACCCTCAGGGTGAGCGCAGTACCCGCACAGTGTGACGGTGTGTAGCTACTATGTGCCAGTCAGTACAACACCCGCTCAGTACACCCTACCAGGCCGAGGTGCTGTGTGGGTGCACACGGCCACATCCCCCTACCAGGCTGAGAGCTGTGGGGGTGCATTCCCCATCTTGTGTGCATCTGTGGACAGCTGATTTGCATGTGCAGTGCATCATGGGTGCGGGTGGCCTAACCCTATCCTGTTTACAACAGCAGACTGTCTGTGAGGTGATATGCCGGCTCTCTGCAGCCAGCCAGGGGCTTGCTGACAGCTATAGAGCTGTAGCCCAATGGTTACATCACTGCCTGTGCATCCAGAGGTCATGGGTTCAAACCCACAGTGGGGTTCTTTGATAGGGCTGTCCACAGCTTTATTTTTATTTACTGTACATATGTCAATGCCGGCAAAACCACCCTCAGCTTATTATACCCATTAGGTGCCTCTGAGGGTGCTTTATAGGGCGCCCTATAGGCCACCTTATGGTTGCCATCCATATAAGGTGCACTGTACATTATCCTGTGTCGCAACATATATGGTGCCCTATAGGGGACATTCTAGGGTGCCTTGGCGGACAGTGCACTGTGACATGTGCCTTATGGGCCACTGTATGTGTACACCCTGTGTGAGTGCGTTTGCTAGTAGTGATAGCAAAATAAAATTAAAAAGCCTCCTACAGCACTCCTCACCATAATACATACTGCCTCAGCCAGCCTTGTTCACTGGGCATTGTGAGGGATTGAACCCCTGTTCCCTGCACCATTGGTCAGTGTTTTAACCATTGTGCTGTGGCTCTGTTCTTGTGCTTGTGCATCAGCACGCCGCCTTGTGCCCATCAGTGCGCCGCCTTCTGCCGCCCAAGAGGACCAGTGCGCTGCCTTATGCTGCCCAAAAAGAACTGTGCGCCGCCTTATGCCGCCCAAAATGTACAGTGTGCCGCCTTATGCCACCCAAAAAGAACTGTGCGCCGCCTTATGCCGTTCAAAATTAATTTGCCTTCTAAACCACTTTTACCCATTACAGTTGCTGCCTCAGCTGGCCTTTTCGTTGCGCACAATGGGGGATTAAACCCATGGTCCCTGCACCATTGGTCAGTGTCTTCACCGTTGTACTACGGCTCTGTTGTTTTGTATACCCAGCAGCGCGCCACTTTGCCTTCCCACGCGCTAATGTCGACCCCCACACATTAGCGCGACGCGCACAGGTCCGGTCGCTTACTCCCGGTTTTTTGCTATTTTCTGCCTGAACCGCCCACTCCTTATATGGCACACGCACACTAACGGGGACACGCACAATTTCGGAGTTTAGTAAACATGCCCCAAAGTCTTAAAAAGACTATAGGCCTGATATTCAGCAGCGGAAGTGGCTAGCACTGCTAAAGTGGCTAGCCATTGCTGCTGAACCTTTTGATAAGGAGGAGAATGACGTAATAAGGAGAGTTTGCTTGGAGGAGGTTGCTTAATGGTTACGGGTGAATCAGCTGGTTTTGAAAGCTGAAAAGTCTGAGATTTTGTTGGTGGGAGATTGTATGAAGGAGGTCTGCAGGAAGTACCAATGATTAGAGGAGTTTGATTATTTTGGAAGAAAGAAATTAAGGATCTGGGGGTTAGGTTGGATGAAAACTTGACTTTACATGCACAAGTGTCATATATGGTGTGAACAGCATATGGTAAATTGCGGGTGGTGTGGCAACTGAATCCCTTATTGAATGTCAAGGTTATGTGACTCATAATTCAGGCTTTTGTGGTTTATTTATTTACATTCTCTTATATACTGTGCTATTCTGCATCAGTGTGGTTTACATTGAACAAACTGAAATTACATTGAACAGGGTATTATAACTTGGAGATTACTATTTTACAGGGAACATGGGCTATGGAGGGTTAAGTGGCTTGCCCAAGACCACAAGGAGCACCTGTGGGACTAGAAACCCCAGTCCTTCTGGCCCAAGGTTGCTGTCCTCTAGTGGGATTTGAACTCCTGATCTTCTGGCCTGAAGTACCTTGCCCGAACCACTAGGCCACTCCTCAGCTCCAATCTCAGTTTTAGATTACTGTAACATCTTGTATGTAGGGTTGCCAGCATATACAGTATGTTGAGAAAACTGTAGTTGGTGCAGAATACTGCTGCCCACCTGCTTTTGGGGTGCCATAAAAGGAATTCAACATCTGAGGCACTTCTCCACTTACGTTGGCTTCTGATCCAATAATGAAGCATATTTAAATAGTTGATGCTAACATTTAAGATAGTTCAAGGTCAGGGGCCTAGCTACAGTACTTGCAAAAAGTTCTGTACTTTTATCAGCCTGCCAGGCTAATGAGGTAGAGCCAAGGTCAGCTCCTTGATATTCCAGATGTCCATCAAGTGCTGCAGAAAAAGATATGGAGAGAGAGAGCATCCACGATTGCAGTACCGACATGGTGGAATAAATGTCCTGATGAGTTGTGAAAGGAACTGGGGCGGATTACTTTCAGGAAAGCTATGACACCATTTTTTCCCACAATAATCGCACTGACTTAGACTTAGGCAGAGCAGGTATTCAATTTTGTACTGGGAAATCGGGGGTGGTTGATTTTCTTCTTTTTGATTAGTGTATAATTGTGTATGTCCTTATGATTATTCACTGTCTTGAATACTATAGCATACGGCAGTATAGAAATGTTTTAAAATAAATAAACCTAAAACCCAGATATTCAGTGCCGGGGCCATATCCAACTACTGGCATTGAATATCCAGATCAGCTGGTTAGCGTCAGCGGCGAAAGTTAGGCCAGCCTATAATGTGACTAACCTTCGCCACTTAGGGATAACGGGGCAGCATCTCAATATTAACGTCTACAAGGTTATCCCTGGGTGCTGTCCATACTCCGCCCCCAGAACAGCCCGATACTAGCTGGCTAGCATCAGGGCATGCAGAGGTGATACCCACGGATATTCAGCGGATATTCAGGTCTGCTAACCGTATTCACGTCACATGATATGTGCAAGGTATGTAAGTGGAAGTCTTGTCATTTGAGCTTCTAAAGAAAGTTTAGGTTTGGTTTCCCCTAGTACCGACTGATTTGTTCTTCAGGCAGTCCATGGTATACACCGTGGGCCGAATATTCAAAGGGATATTAAATGGCACTAACACAGTTAGTGCGGCTGATCCACGGGTGCTGCTGCTGCATTCTCCGATGCTATCCGGTTAGCATTGGGACATACTGGCGGTGTCCCAGGGGCAGCACCCAGCCTTAATCAGACAGAGGAGATATTGAGCTACTGCCCAGTTATGGCTAAGTGACTGGCCTTACTTTTACTGAGGAAGCTAACCAGGCAGTGGCTGAATATCGCCACTGCCCCGTTAGCTTCCAGCTAATCCGGGCAACCCAGATATTTAATGCCAGGCCTGGATGTGACCCTGCAATTGAATCTTTGTGTTTAAAGTTTGGCAACAGTGGCTAGCCAGATGAGATCAGCTAGCCACCACTAATGAATATCAGGCCCAGTATTTTTTGCCAGCACCATAATTCAAAGTAATTGATTTTCTTCCTGTCTTTCTTCACTGTCCAACTTTCACATCCATATGACACTACTAAAAACACTATGGCCTGGACAAGTCAAATCTTTGTATGTAGAGATACATCTCTGCGTTTGAGAATCTTGTCTGAAACTGGCATTTAGATGTGCAAAGCATGGGAGACGTCCCCGGGGCCATTTTAGAAGCTGGGTATATAGATGACCTCCCTCAAGAACATCCATGTAGCACGGGGGCATAGTGGAGGCATGGCCTGGATGGAGAAAGGGAGATGCATGTCACAGTGCAGACTGGCACAAGCATGTTTGGCCATGGTTAATGAGATGTCCATGCCTATATCTCTTCCTGCCCATGAATAACAAGTGCTCATTTCATGGATGTAACACTTTCAGTGGGAAACACAAATTGCGCTTTCATTGCCACAATTATTATTTCCTGCCCAAAGAAACCTGCACATAAACACACAGTCCAGGCATAGTACAGGCCTGCTGCTGCACATTTGAGTATCTGAGATGGCAGGCCTGGACATGCAAGTGTCATAGCATAGTTGCCCTCCTTCTGAAATACCCCCAATGGCATGTGCAAGTACCTGCTTCTAAGGCTGTGCAATATGGGGACATCCACATTTGTGAAATGGCCAACACCCATGAACGTACCCGGCCTTCAAACCTGCACAGAGCCCATGTCTATAACCGATTACATGGATGTTCATTTTTCAGGCTGGAGATGGAGCAATTTCAGACAAAGAAAACATAGGGGTATGTTTACTAAGCAGCAGTAGTGGCTTCTGTGGGATATAGGAGCTGTGGCCCCATTGAATTCATGGTGGAATTGAATTCAGTGGGGCTGCGGCTTCAAAATTGCATGGAAGCCACTACCGCTGCTTAGTAAAAATACCCCATAGAAACATGACAAAAAATCATGGGCCCAATATAGAGTTAGGATGGCTAGGCATAAGTACAGCGCCTAGCTGTCGCCGCCATCCTCTAACCCCGGATATTCAATGCTGGGATCATAAACGTCCCCGGTATTGAATATCTGGGGTTGCCACACATGCCCAGAAGCTGCAGAGGCTAACCAGGTAGCAACAATATTGCACCACTGCTTAGTTAGCTTCTATTGGTAAAGATAGGCCAACTTTTACAGCTACCCGGTTAGCCTCTGTCACCACCCACAACATACCCCGGAATGCCCACGATATGCCCCGATACTAAGCGGTTAGCATCGGGGCATGTAGGGTAGAAGATCAAGGATATTCAGCAGCACTAACCGGCTTAATGCCATTGAATGTCCTGCTGAGCATCATCTACACGGTTTATGGAACTGTAAGCCATGTAAATGCCTTTTGAATACCGGGCCCCATATGATCTATCCAATCTGCCCTTCCATACCAACTACTATAGTCCCTTTTTTTCCTTCAGAGATTTTGTGTTGGTCCCAGATGGCACTTTTATGTGTCTCCATTCTCTGCTGCCACTCCCCCCAATTTTTGGATGTTCTGCTCTAGACATTCCAGATTTTTACTAGATGCCTCTTCTAAAATCCCACTTCATACCTGTAGCATACCTGCCGATGACTCTCAAATCTATCTATCTGCACCTGTTATCTCTCCTGATATTCAGTCTAAGATCTCACTCTGCCTCTCTGACATTGCTGCTTGGATGTCCTACCACCGCTTAAAACTGAACATGACCAAAACTGAGCTTCTTATCTTTCCCCCGAATGCTTCCCCCTCCTCTTTCCCCTTTCTCTCTCTCTGTTGATAACGCTGTACTCATCCCTGTTTCTTCAGCACTTAACCTTGGTGTTATCTTCGATTCCTCTCTCTCTTTCTCTTCACATATCCAGCTCATTTATTTTATTTATTTATTTATTTAACATCTTTTATATACCGCGCTATTTGTTTTCAGTGCGGTTTACAAGTAACAGATCTGCACAATCAGAAAACACTGGTGTGCTTACATTATAACAGGGAACTTAAACTTGGAACAGGGGGTAATAAAACTATAACTATGTACACACAGTGAAACTATGTACAAAAAACAGTGTAAAAACTGAGCTATGTATAAACATATTGCTAAAACTTGTCATTTCTTTCTATACAATATTTCCAAAATTCACCCCTTCCTCTCTGTTGACACCACTAAATTGATTATCCACTCCTTAATCACCTCCCGTCTTGATTATTGTAACGTTCTCCTTGCCGGCCTCCCTGCAAGCCACCTCTTTCCTCTTCAGTCAATTCAACACTCTGCTGCTCGACTCATTTTCCGTCAGTCTCGTTTTTCCCACATCACTCCTCTCCTCATGTCGCTTCATTGGCTTCCCATCCGTCTCCGTATCCAATTTAAACTTCTCCTCCTGACCTATAAATGTATTCACTCTTCTGCCACCCAGTACCTTTCATCTCTCCTTACACCCCCTCTCGGTTGCTTCACTCTTCTAACAGTCTTCGTTTATCTGTGCCCTTTACTCGTACTGCCAATTCCAGACTTCGCTCCTTCCAACTGGCAGCACCCTTTGCTTGGAATAGTCTTCCTATCTCTGTGCACCAGGCGTCCTCCCTGGCCATTTTCAAGTCCAGATTAAAATCCCACCTCTTCACTATTGCTTTCCATTCCTGTCTTACCCTATCTTGATCTCTCTATCAACATTTGCTTACTTTGTCCTGTAAATTTGTGTTATTTGTATTATGTAACTTATTTTGTTTTCTGTTTTATTAGATTGTGAGCTCTGATGAGCAGGGACTGTCTCTGTTCTATGTTTGTACAGTGCTTCGTATGTTGCGGCACTTTATAAGTCTTTAATAATAATAATAATAATAATAATAGCATCTGGTATTCCAAGGAAGTCTCCCATCCAAGTATTAACTAGGCCTAATGCTGCTTAGCTTCTAAGATCAGACAAGATTGGGTACCCTGAGGGTTTATATCACTATATGACACTACAAAATCTTTAAATTCTTTTTGGCCTCTGTAATAACCTTTTTTTAAAGCATTTTCAGAACCTTCGTCCCTTTTGAGATTATGAGATTGCAACATAGAACATCAGAAGTCTTTTAGGACAAGACTTCTGATGTTCTATGTTGCAATCTCATAATCTCAATACCTTTATCATTTTTTCCAGATAAAAATCTATTAGATCCTTCCAGTTTATTTTTACTTTGAAATTTAGGAGTAGGTTAACGTTTATGTGAACAAGTTACCGGCTTGTAACACAACAACCAACTAAGAGGATCTATGGTTTACCTTCTTTGCCTTCATTTCTCTTAAGACCTGTTCAGCATGAGTGCCCCTACCTGGACCTTACATTCTGCTGAGAGAGCTCTCAAGAGCTTCAAAGTAGCAAGGCTCCTCACCAATGCCAACTTGATGGTCCAAGAGGATTATTCATGTCATGGGCATTCCAGGGCGTGTCATGGGTGGTGACAGAGGCTAACTGGGTAGCAGAGATATTGCACCACTTCCCGGTTAGCTTCTGTGGGCAATAATGATCATAAAACTATTGCTATATTTTGTATGATCATGTTGACTTACACTAGATAGATAGATATAGAGAAAATGCAAATGGTTCACAAATTGATGAACAATGAATCAAAAGCCAAGTGAAAGATGAAGACTTCACTATAACCTTGGAAAAATGAAGTGTAGACATTTCTTCAATTTACTCAAGTGATGGCCTCTAAGTCTAGTAGAAGGCATTAGGGGTGCGCATTCATAGGCTTGCATTTTGTTTGTTTGGGTGCCTAAAATCTGAAGAGCGTGCAAATCACATGTATGTACATATATATAGAAAATAAGGCACATACAATCAATTGTGCACCTACAAACGTTTTTGTATGCATGCGATGAGTAACAAATATATATTTTAAACAAGCACAAACTGAACTTTTTTATGCCTTTGTACACCCACAGAAGGAAGGAACCATAGAAACATGATGGCAGAAAAAGACCATATGGACATTCTAGTCTGCCCTTTCAAATCAATTAATATAGTCCTTTTTATTTACTTTAGAGATCCTCTGTGTTTGTTCCATGCTTTCTTGAATTCAGATACTGTCCTCTTCTCAACTACTTCCACTGGGAGACTATTCCACGCATCTGCCGCTCTTTCCATAAAGAAATATTTCCGCATATTGCTCCTGAGTCTATCACCCCCATCCTATGTCCCCTTGTTGCAGAGCTTGCTTTCAATAAAAATAGTCTCTCTTCCTGTGCATTTATGCCACAGAGGTATTTAAACGTCTCTATCATGTCTATTCTA
Source organism: Ichthyophis bannanicus (assembly GCA_033557465.1). Lineage (NCBI taxonomy): Eukaryota > Metazoa > Chordata > Amphibia > Gymnophiona > Ichthyophiidae > Ichthyophis > Ichthyophis bannanicus. Next base: position 126,196,711 of record CM066050.1, read on the forward strand.
TTCTGCCTTTCCTCTAAAGTATCAGTCTTCTCTTATTGGCTCGTCAGACCTGCTCATTAATAACTCATACATTTGTTATACATTTTTCTGTGAGATTTCTATGTTTATAAAAAGCATTAATCACCAGGTATCAGCAGAAATGGATCAACTTGAAATATTTTATTTTTCTGTCAACATACCAATAGATTAAATAGGGATACTTTTCTTAAAAAAAAAAAGGCAACACGTTTTTTAAATAGAAGCCTATTTCATACTCTTCTGCTGGTTGGACTATAAATTTCTGTCTTCCTCGTTGCTTTAAATGTGTTTTTCATTAAAGATATTATCACAAATTTCAATAACATGGTACACACCGTTTATTGCTTTGCATCAGTCAAACTCAGAAATTCTCCTCATTCTTCATGACATTACGTGTGCGCCTTAACAGGAAATTTCCCACTAGATATAAAATGTAATCTTTTGTGCCACTTGAAGACAAAATGAACCTCTTATCAAAGATCTACTGTTTTGTAGCTGAAAGAGTTTATGGGATTTTTAATCTTAATGTTTCATTAGTTTACATGTAATCGAGTACAGCTGTTTAGACAAGCTTTATCATGACAGCTTAGTGTTTAACTGTGTAAATTGGCTCAGAACCTATTTTGATCAACCATTAGCTTTCTTGCTCTGGTTAGGGAAAGTTATAGGTTGCATTCTGTAAGTGAAAAGAACGAGGAAACCAAAATGTAGCGAGGAAAACCATAATACAGGCTAGTGTAAACTTACCAAAACGATAAGGTGGCGATATGGTATCATGTCAAGGAGTCAGTCTTGTTTTTGAAAAACTGAAATTACAAATCCATGTATATACAATCAGCAGTTCCTCAGTTTGTTTCTTTTTTGAAATGAAATCACAGTTACTTCATGCAATGCTATTTCATAAACACAAAGAACATGACTTTATCTTCTGAAATCCTTTTCTCTGCTATACAATGCCCTGATAAATCATCCAATATTATTTTCATTGATGAAGTTCATATACAAAGGGGGGGGGGGGGTACTGATAAGTCTCTGGCCTTGTAATGAAACAGAAAGCTACGGGTACATTTCAGTTCTGGAGATCCAAATGATCTTTCTGAAGTTTCGTTTCATAAAACGAAAATGCACAGAGATCATTCGGACCTCCGGAACTGAAGTGTGCCCATAGCTTTCTGTTTCATTACAAGGCCAGAGACTTATCAGCCCTCCCCTCTCCCCCCTCCCATAGTAATCTAACAGATTGAAAACAGAATCAGTAGGAAAGATGCAATTGCTCTCACTGGGCAATATTTACATTTTGATAGTCACTCATTTCAAAAATTATGCTCTCTCGATCTTGGTGACAACGTAAGGTATCACTCCTGAAACTGTGACTCAACATGGACTATTGGTTTAGAAAAAAAACACTTGCTATCTATTACTGTCAAATTTAACCCCTGACTTCCCCTGGGCTTTGGAACAAGTGGATGCCTACTCTCAAGTCAGGGTGGGGACCTCCAAAATCATGAGCGGTGGGTCAGAGAGATCTCTCCTTGATGTTACGGTGGTCAGTAATCCTTAACTATAGATGGGACCATGCAAGAACTATATTTCCAGTAATAGGGCAAACCTCTGAGGTGATAGGCACTTCCCTAAGGAGTGTAAGTATTTCAGCAGTTTCCTGCTCTGCCTACTGGGAAGTTACATCTTACCTTTCAAAACACATTACTGCTCAAAGCTGATTATACAGTAGATCCCAAATACGATATAGTAGGGATGTCCAACTTCGAACAGGTCGTGATCTACTTTTTCCAGCCAAAAGTGCCGGTGATCTACCACCATGAAAATTAAGTTTCAAATTAGTTTCAAATTAAATTTTAACCCAATAAAGTTGGAGGATTCCCCCCCCCCCCCCCATTTTTAATGAACTTTCTGTCATTTTTTTCATAGGTCCTGCTCTTTGGAACTCCCTTCCCTCTGCTCTCTGCCTGGAGCCTCATCACCCCACCTTTAAACATGCTCTGAAGACCCACCTCTTTTCCCTTGCTTTTAACCCTCCTCCCTCCTAGCCTTAACCTCTTCCCTGCGCTGACTGTCCTTTTCTCGCTCTCTTCTCTCTATCTTTTATTGAACTGTAATTTCCTTTTCCTTTTCCGGCCTTGTGCCATGCTGTAGTGAAGATTTTATTGTAAACCGCTCTGCTTATTACTGAAGGGCGGTCAAGCAAATAAATAAACATAAACATTTACTTGGATGTGATCAGCTGTTAAGCAAATTAAGCAAAAACAAAACAGAGAGACGAAGTTCCAGTAAGAACCGCGAGCGGAAATGGAAAGTACATTTTTTCTTAAAGTTTTATTGAGTAATAACTTTCTTTAACTGTCTTAATAACTTTCTTTAACTTTTATTGAGTAATTTGTGTTAAATTTAGGTTGCGTATTGATCCAAGCTGATCTTGCACAATCTTTAATATTTTGCTCTTGCTCATTAGTGAGATGTCTGAGTCTGCATTTCATCCACCAGCTTTTTGAAGTTGGGTGAATATTGCGTGAGGGCCAGTTTCAGGGAATCCTGGAGATGTTCATCTGTCATATTGGAACGTTGTGTACTCTTTGTCATTTTCAGATGGGAAAACGCAGATTCACACAAATAAGTTGAACTGAAACAGGAGTATACAACTTCACTGCATCTTCTCAAGTTGTGGAATTTGTCTCTAGGCACTAGCTTCCAAAATTATTCTTGTTCAGCACGGATCTTGAGAAAAATGTCATTTTTAAGGGTTTATATTTTGTTTTCAAGAGATTGCTTGTTCAATGAGTAATTTTTACTGATAGCAGCTGCAGTTTCTTTAATGTCCACATCTACTTTGAATGGGTATGACAAGTACTCCACAACTGTTCCAGTTTTTTGGAAGTCGCAGAATCTATTTCCAAATTCCTGGATAACAGAACATATTTCTGTCACATACTTCTCGTTCTGAAAAACAAAATTTGGATATTGTCCCAGATGGTCCTGCATATTAGGAAAATGATCAAAAGTGTTGTTTGCAAGGTCAGTCATCATTAGCTCAAATTTGCTCTTGTAGGATGAAACTGTACTCATCATCTCACCAATGTATTTGTTTTTACCTTGTAGTTCAAGGTTCATATCACTTAGTTTGCCTGTAAAGTCAGCGAGAAATGTCAGATCACATAACCACTCCTCATCTTTCAACTCTACTTGGTCATCTCCACTCTCCTTCAAAAACTTCTTATTTCATTCAGCAAATCACGAAATCTTTGCAGAAATTTGTGCCTACTTAGCCACCTTACATCAGTGTGCATAATGATTTCCGCTGCCTCTTCATCAAGAGTAAGATTGAAAAGCCATCTTTGAAGTGATCTTCCATGAATTGAATTTACAGTTTTGAAAGTGATGTCCATGATAGTCTTTGTATTGAGTCTCTTGCTTGCCAAAACTTGCTGGTGAATGATGCAGTGGTAAGAAAGGAAATCTGGGAAGTCGTTATGCTGTCTACAGAGGGCTATGAAACTGTTAACCTCACCTGTCATTGCTCTTGCTCCATCAGTAGTGATGGAAACAAGTCTATGCAATGGAAGATTACACTTTGTCACAAAAGAATGGAAAGAACTGACTATTTCCTGACCGGTAGTTCTCCCTTTTAAAGAAATCATTCCAAGTAGTTCTTCTTTAACACTGAAGTCTTCAAAAACCATCCAGATAAAGACTAAGTAACTGGGCTATGTCTCTTATGTCTGTAGATTCATCCAGTTGGAGTGAGAAAGCAACACAGTTTGAAACATCCTCCAACAATTGTTCAGTTGTGTCTCCACACATCTTTTCTATTCGCCGCACGACAGTGTTTCTTGACAATTGTACATCTTGAATAGCAGCTATGATCTCTTTCTTATTTTTAAATCCTTCAAAAAGATTGTCAGCTGCTTCAAGAAAGCAATCTTTCACAAATTCCCCTTCAGTGAAAGGTTTGCATTTCTTTGTGATCAGGTTGCTGACCTTGAAGGATGCTATGGTTGCACTGACCGAATGTGACCTTGGCTTCGCCATCAACTGTTGCTGAGTAGCCAATTTTGACTTAAGTTCTTTGAGCTTCAGTTTACGAATTTCACTTTTGGGTGGAAAATCAGCATCAAGCTTATTGCTATGCAGAACTTTATAATGACATTCCAGATTACCCTTTTTGGGCAAGGATACTGGGGCGTTACAAATTAGACAACAACACTTGTCTTTCACCATGATGAAGAAGTAGTCCATTTCCCATTCATCATGAAACTGGTATGTTTTGCTCTTCTTTGGAACACTCATCTTCGTTATACTGGGGTGGCTGGATGTAAGAAGGCCAAATCTGCTAAGTTAGTATAAATACTGACTGAATCTGGTCCAAAACTGTCACTGTCCCAAAGACAGATTAAAGATCAAAAGGAACTGAAGACCTCTGGATGATGTGCAATACAAGGACTGGAGATGCCAAAACCACACATGCAGTTCTAAAAGTAAAAATAAGAATTCATAATACTGGCACCAATAATCAAATACCACCAAACAATCATAAAAAAACCCTCAAACACCTGTCCAGCAAACCAGATAAAATCAAATACCGCCAAACAAGTTTAAATACCACCACACGTGATTTAATAAATTCTGCACACAGTGTAGAATCAACACAAAGGCAAGGCGAAATAAAATTGCAGTGTAGAATCAACGCAAAGGCTAGGCAAAACAAAATTGCAGAGGCAAGCAAAAGTCACAGTGGTTTGTACCAATTCGAAAGCAAGGCATAGGCAAGTTAGAACAAAATTGGAAAAGACCGCCAAAATCACCAAATTCTTGACACTTTGTTGTGTCTGCCCGAAAATGTTTAATGAAAGCAAACTATAAAGCGACCAATGACCAGCACACGACACAACTAATACGGTAAGTGTATTCAGGTAAAGCCCGGGTGAATGGATATTGCCCGGTATATAACATACTTCTAAGGGGTGTTGGGGCAGGGGCAGGAATGGGTGATTCTGAGAGGCAGGAGACCAGGTATGACACCAGGCCTGTGGCGTCTCATCATGGGTCATGGGCGGTGGCCCCCTGGGGTACCCACAAAGTATTGGCACGAAAACAACAAGCGCCCCAATACACCCATAGGCAATATTCCCACAGGCAGGGAAAAAAGACAGGCAAAGGATCAACAGTGGCGGTAAGCCCTTGGCAGATGACCTGCCGGCACGAGCTCTCTCCTAGTGATGGGGCGAGCTGCTGGAGAGATGGAGCCAAGTAGGGATGGCGATCTACCTCTGAACCCTCTGCGATCTACAGGTAGATCGCGATCTACCTGTTGGACATGCCTATGCCTGCAATATAGTATGAAAATATTAAACACATCATTAAAATGTCAACCATGACTGGTCCTTTTGAGTGGAATGTCTTATCATCTGATCCTCAAGCTTAACACTTACTGTTGCTTTCAACTCTTGTCAAGAACCCAAGACATTGGCTATGGTGTTGTCAGGGTTGTAGATGTAGTTGTTTTCAAATATCAATAGATTTCAGGTGTGCAGATGCTTAAGTGGCTTTATATGTTTTTTATTGCAAAACACTATGGGGCCCTATTACTAAAGTGTGCTGTGGTTTTACAGTTAACGTGTTTAGCATGAAAATTAACTGACTAACGTGTTCACAATCTTTAAAGTGTGAATGTGCATAATAATGTACAGTGCTATTACAGCGGGGGCACTTGCTTCATCTATTGAGCTGAATGTAATTGCGCCTATGTCAAAGGTAACATTGATAGCACAGAATAGAGAAACATAGAAACATCACAACAGATAAAGACCACAACGTCCATCTAGTCTGTCCTTCCATACCAACTACTATAGTCCCTTTATTTCCTTTAGAGATCATCTGTGCTTGTCCCATGCTTTCTTGAATTCAGATACTGTCCTGGTTTCTATTACTTTCACTGGGAGACTATCCCAAGCATCTACCACATTTTCTGTAAAGAAATATTTCCCCATGTTACTCGTGAATCTATCTCCTTTCACCTTCATCCTATGCCCCCTAGTTGCAAAGTTCTCTTTCAACTGATCCTCCTTTGAATTTATGCCACGGAGGTATTTAGAGGTCTCTATCGTATCTCCTCTCTCTCGTCTTTCCTCCAAAGTATACATATTGAAATATTTAAGTCTGTCTTTCTATGCCTTATGACGAAGTCCACTGATCATTTCGGTAGCCATCCTCTGCACTGACTCGATCCTGTTTAAATCCTTTTAAAGGTGCGGTCTCCAGAATTGCAAACAATACTTCAAAAGAGGTCTTACCAAAGACTTATACAGAGACAATATCACCTCTTTCTTCCTGCTGGCCATTCTTCTCCCTATGCACCCAAGCACCCTTCTGGCTTGTCCTGTCACTTTTTCAACCTGTTTAACCACCTTATGATCTCCAGAAACAATCTTGCCCAGGTCCCACTCTTTAAAAAGGAGACAGAGAAGCTTTTAAACTAGATAATAGGGGAAAGTCGACAGTCACTCAGGAGTGTATGGTTCAGAAGGATGTATCCTTGAAGGATACTAGCAAAAGAGGAAAGTTAGTGAATCCCAACAGACAGGTTCCAATAAAGATAAAAGTAACTCAGTTGTCCTTAAGTACAGAGCTGAAGGATTCCAAATTACCCCTATCAACTAATAACCAGATTAATATGAATAAAATACAACCTCTAAAATTCCTGTATGCAAATACTAGAACTCCGAAAAATAAAATGGGAAAGCTAGACTATATAGCACTAAATGAAGGGTTTGATATGGTTGGCATCTCAGAGACCTGGTGGAAGGAGGAAAACCAATGGGACACTGTGATCCTTGGGTACAAACTATATCACAATGATAAGGTAAGTCAAATTGGTGAGGGGCTGCTCTCTACGTAGAATTTCTATGGATAAAAGGGGAAGGCGATGGCAGTGGGGGTGTACTATTGACCGCCTGGCCAGAATGAACAGATGGATGATGAAATGCTGAAAGAAATCAGGGAAGCTAACAAAAGTAATAACTGGTGACTGGGTCAATGTCACAGCAGGACATACTAGACAGATAGAGAGATAGTCCAGGCCATAGTATTTTCAATAATGTCATATGGATGTGAAAAAGATAGATAGGAAGAAAATTGATGCCTTTGAATTATGGTGTATATCATGGACTGCCCAGAGAACAAGCCAGTCAGAACTAGAGGAGATCAAACCTAAGATTTCCTTAGAAGCTCAGATGACAAGACTTCAACTTTCATATTCTGGACACAATGTGCAAAGAAAGAGATCATTGGAGAAAGACATAATGATTGGGAAGGTAGAAGGTCAACGTAAAAGAGGAAGGCCAGCAATGAGATGGATCGATACAATAACAGCAGCTATGGATACCACTCTATCAACAATTAGCCGCTTGGCTGAAGACCGAAAAAGTTTATGTCAACTGTCCAGAGGGTCGACAGGAGTCAACATCGACTCAATGGCACTTAACAAGAACAGTTTCTAGATGAAATAAATGACTGCATCTTGGAGCAACTGATTCATGAACCAACAAGAAAGGAAGCTATTTTGGACCTTGTCCTTAATGGAGCACAGGATATGGTGTAAGAGATAAGGATTTTGGGGCCATTTGGCAATAGTTATCATAGAATGATCACATTTGATTTAATAAATGGAAGAAGGATGGCAAGGAAATCCACAGTACTACCTTTGAACTTTCAAAAGGGAGATTATGATAAAATGAGGAAAATAGTTAAGAAAAAACTGAAGGCTTAAAGATTTACAGTGCATCAAGCATGGGCATTGTTTAAAAATACATTATTGGAAGTCCAGATCAGATGTACTCCACATTTTAAGGAAAGTGGAAGGAAGGCCAAAAAACTGCCAGCATAGTTTAAAGGCAAGGTCAGAGAGACTGCTGTTGGCAAAAAAGCATCTTTCAGGAAATGGAAAAAGGTGCCAAATTACGAAGATCAGAAACAACATAAGCATTAGCAAGATAGATGCAAGGCATTGTTAAGGCAGGCAAAGAAAGAATTTGAAAAAAGCTTGCCGTGGAAGCAAAAATGCATAGGGGATTAATCTGTGCTATCAATAGTGGGGATGGATGGCCTGACGGAAGGAACCACAAACAGGAGCACTGCTCGCAAAGCAAACTGAAGAACCACAGGAGCGAGTAGTTACGGAAGTCACAGACGCTTTATTAAATAAACAAACCCCAACGCGTTTCGGCTATTGCCTTCATCAGGGGGTACTAGAGGACAGCAAAACAATACATTAAAATAAAATAAACCAATGAATTATAAAATACCAAACCATTATTAAAAAGTTATTAATACAAAAAAAATATTAATTAAATAATTAATTAATAAATAATTAAAAATAAGACATAAATATACATAAAAATATACCATATAGATAAGAAAACCAACAGTATATGATAATAAAATATATATAACATACTTACAAGTGATCTCTTATTGGTACACTAGATGAAACGCAAATAGCAATAAAGATATGGCACAAAACCAATCATATGGTGGATAATGCTAAAAATTAATGTAAAGAACATTAATATAATACTAAACAATTAAAACCATCAATTGAAACATGCACCACTAACATAACATAAAAAAATAATTGAAAAAGAGACAAAATGGAAAACCCAGACCTAAGGAGTGGACCCACTCCAAAAAGTTTTTTAAATTGAACCTTAAAATAAATAATCTTCTAAAATATCTTATTTATAAAGACAATAAACCATTAGAGGAATAAACAGAAGAATAAGCAGGAAAGTCATAAGCACAGAGTAAGCATGCTATCAGACAAACAAATATGATAACATTGTTGCAAATACTGACGAAAAGTAACTAGTACTGGATGAAGAATAAGACTCTGTGCTTTAGAAGTGCAAAATTGCTCAATGACAAGTAAATACATGAGTGCAGGAATAGAATTCAACATAGGGCTTTTTTGGAAAAGTATTTTATCAGTATCGCATAACCTCGTTTAGAAATTGCAACCTGAGGCCGCCGAGACTGCTCAAAATGTACATGCAACCTATGTGGTATATTAGAGAGTAAAGGAAATACAGATTTTCGCTGAAATTCCAGTTAACTGCCTACTATCATAAACAGACCTTATCAACAACTTTTTAAAATCGCCAATTATTGCAGACTCATAAAAAACTTGAAAACATAAAAGCAAATCACTAAAAATAATAATTTAAGTGTGTAACCAGAAATGACAGCTCGAGGAGCAGATACCTGAACACCAACGGCCAGCTATGTCAAATTCTTGAGAACGCCGACTTTGGCGCGCATTTAAGATGACAGGATGCAACGTGGAAATGCATATACATGAGATGATGTCAACGAAGAGGAAGCAATAAAATAACGTATGAGGTTGAACAACACTATAAAACACTTAGGGGTATGTTTACTAAACTGCGTTAGTGCAATTCGCGTTAGGAGCCGCGGTAGTGAAAGAAACCCCAAATAAGGACATGGGCGGTACATCGTTACCACTACCGCGCGTTAGAAAAATTAACGAGCGTTACCGGGCGCCGTGCCGCGTTACTGCGCGTTAATCATAAGAAGACGTACAGACACAAAGCACTGAAACAGAGCTGTAGCACAATGGTTACGGTACTGACCGCTGTTACAGGCAGCATGGGTTCGAGCTCCCAGTGTGCCTAATGCAAAAGGCTGTCTCAGGCATCATCCTGTACATTACAGAAGGAAAGAGGAGGCATGTTTTTCGTTACGCTGAGTATTGGTGTCAGAAAAACACCCTCGGAGTGTGCCTAGCCACGTACGTTGGTACGTGCGTAGCCGCGCGCGTACATTTGTGCGTGGGTACGTGTGTTTCTACGTGCGTGGGTACGTGTTTGTTTACGTGCGTGGGTACGTGTGTTTTTACCAGTGTGGGCATCTTATATTACAGACTTTGTAGGGTGTCCTGCACCTATGCATTATGCTAACAGATGTACGTGTGATGGCCTATGGTTTAGCAGAGCCTGTGAGCAGGTGCTGGTGTTTCACAGGGTTGGATTGGGCCAGTCACACCCATGATGCACTGCACATGCAAATCAGCTTTCCACAGATACACACCATGGGGAATGCACCCCCACAGCACCTCGGCCTGATAGGGGGTACCGACCGTGTGTTGTACTGGCACAGAGTAGCTACACACCGTCACATTGTGTGGGTACTGTGCTCACCCTGAGGGTGCAGTGAGGCGCCCAGCACTAGGTCCACAGCACCGTCCATGGCTGAAAAAGACCATGGCACAGGTCCAAAGCAGTGTTATTGTGTGAGATAGGTAGTTTTTGCAGGAACGCCTTGGACATCTCTGTCTGTTTCAGTCAGGTGTAGCCCCCATGCACTACCACACCCCTCCCCCAGGGCCGAGGGTGGCAAACAGGGTCTCCCATCAAAAGATCCACAGTCTACCTCCCTGCAACGGTGGCAGTAGAGGGGAACATGAACCCTAGTCCTGCTGGGGAACAGACACCCCACAGGGCAGTCAATGAAGCTCTGTACACAGCCATAACACAATAAAAGACAGACATTAGGCCTGGATATGGTATACTGCACCCAACCACTATCTGATATTCCCCTGGTGCAAGCCACTCCATCACAACACCTACCAGCTACAAACAGTCTGCTAGTGCCCAGTGGAGATGCCTGCACCCAGAACTGGGATGTCAGCATACCCAGCAAGCAGATACATCAGTGACTGGGCCCCAAAAGAAAACCCATATTTATCACAAGAGAGAAATACTAGATAGCACTATGGGAGTGCCTAGCCATGCTGTGGTCACTGCACAGTCAGGGTGAGAGTGATCTCTCAGCAGGATATACTGAGGTCACCCTGTCTGTGTAGGTGGTGGCCGGGCACTACAATGTGCCTGTCACTGCCCTATGCCCTGTGCAGATGCACCCTGGCCAGGCCACCCTGTCCGGCCTATACCCATGGTACCTTGCTCCTCATTATGCACATTGGCAGCCCAATACTGGCAACAGTGCTGGCAGTGTGGGCTGTTGAAGGTGTTTGCAGCCACCACACACTGGATAGACAGACAGCCACCGCCACACCTATGCCAGCATTGTGCTACTATAGAGGTGGTCAGCAGCCATACCCACCACACCAGTCCTGGGCATAGTACAGGCATGGATATGGTACACAAGACTGTTGGGGGGTCACTCCCCAGGGTGGTGAACACTGTCAGAGACCAGACCTGCAGCACACACTGCAGACATCAGAATGATTGTTATGGTGGAGCTCAATGAGCAAAATGTGCTTAACGTAGGAATTGATATCTGCCAGTTATCAGAGGAAACGTTTGATAGCTGTGTACCATATACCCAGGTGTAGGGTGGCATTGCTAAGGTATGCAACTGCTAGTATTGGGAGATACAGGCAGGGCCCAATGTCTTGCCTCTCCAGCTGGCATTGGCCAAGGGGGCCTGTGGGTGTGTGTGTGGCCCTGTTGGCTGCTGCTTTACGGCAGAGTTCCCCAACTCCAGTCCTGGTGTTCCAAACACTGTTCGGGTTTTCATGCTGTCCCTCATAAATATGCATGAGCTACATCTGCATACCATGGGGGTGGTGCATAGCTATGCAGCACAGGCATCTTTATTAGAGGCAGCATGAAGCCGGAATGGTGTGGGGCCCTCCAGGACTGCATTTGCGGGACTCTGCTTTAGGTAATGTGCCTGTTTCTGGTGTCTGTGTTTGGTGTGGTAAAATATAGGCCTTGCGTATGTTCTCTGCACTAAAGGAGTGTCTTTACTATCACTGTTTAGTGGTGGGTAAAACTATGGTGACTGGGTTGGCAGGAACCCCAGCTGGAGTTTGAACCTGTGACCTTCTGGTCTTGCAGGCACTGGCTGTGTCTGTTGCATCACACTGTGCCCACAGAAATAGTGCAGTCCCTGGAGTAGTTAAACCGGCCTGACGAGTCAGAAACCCTGCTCTGCAACAGGTTTACTGTGGCCTCATTTACCTTGTATGCAGACAAAGGTGCACATAAACCTCAGAAAAGACCTCACAAAAGGGGCACACACCCATAACCAAGCTGGGCAACAATGATATCATTGGGAAACATTACACCACATGCCCAGGACAGCTCCATTACAATGTAATGCTCTTTGAAAGGGTCTGCGGAGCGTAGACCCTTCCACACATCATTTCCTTTTATTTTGGTGCTTTCCAGGGAGTGTTGTTCCTTGTTGCCCATTACTATCACTGTTGCCCAGCTGAATTCTGCTTTTTAAAATGTTTCTTGTGGTCATTTTTAACGTTTTATGTGAAATTTTGTTCTGTGCACATGTATCACACTGCTCACGTTTTGTGGGTTTCCCCGGTTTTTCTGTACATTGCTGACGGAAATTGTTTCTCTTCCCTTTAAATGCCTTTAACGACAGGTTTTCATTCGCGTTGGAATTGAGCTCTGAAATACAGCGCGTTAGTATGAGGGGAGCCTCTCCCCGTCCACTCTCCGCCCATTGACCCCTTCTCTCCGCCCACTCTCCACCTTCTGCGCTGTTTTAACGCGCCGCGGAGGTTTACGATCGTTAACTACGGTTAACGCGCGTAGTATGACGTTAACGGTCGTTAGCGCGTCGGTACGCGCGTTATACAGCACTTACGGTCGTTAACGTCGTATTACGCGCGTTAGTCACGTTTAACACACTTTAGTAAACATCCCCCTTAGTATTGAGCAAAAAATGGAAGTCAAAATAAAGCAAATATAAATAAATGTAATAATAATGAGAAAAATAATAATGAAAAATAAATGATGAATTAAGCAAACACTAATACCCACAGGTAAGCAGCCTTACCGTCATGAAAGGCATCTCAGCCTAGTCTAAAAACTACGATTTTGGCGAGTTAGTAAAAATGAATCACAAAATTATTTGTGCACACAGTATACTCTTACTAAGGCTTAAAAATGATTAATACACCACTTTCGGCAACCTTTACCGTCATAAAAAGGCATCTAAGTCCTTTCTAAAAACGCCAATCTTTTCGCGTTTAAAAATACGACTAGATATACAATGAACTCTTACTAAAATGTGAAAATAACATTGGAACATCACGACTGTCTGGTCTATTAAAATCATTCATTATCTCTTAAGGAGACACAGAAGCAGAGCTTGCACGGCATGCTGGCAGGAATTGCGAGATGGATACAATGAAAAATAATAATAAAGATTAAAAAATTAAAACTATAAATAAATATGAATTATTATACTAGAAACATCACTGGATTTAAAAAAACAAAATGGAACACATTAAACAGGAATTTCATCCAAAAGGGTGATTAAAAGCCTAAAAACGCAACTATCTTTCAATTAAAAGAATATATGTAAGATATATATATACTCTCTTAGGGGCATGTTTACTAAAAAGCGCTAATTTGCGCGCCGCAAAATAGCGCACTAAAAGCAGCACTTAAGTGCTCTTAAACGCGCCGCAAACGTGCGATGAAGCCCCGCACACTTGCGCGGCACAGTAACGGGTGCCGCACAATTACGGGTCCGCAAATGTCCGATAGAGGCGTGGAAAGGCAAAAGGAGGGCGGAGGAAGGTCCCGGAGGAAGGCCCCGGAGGGGCGGAGAGAAGGGGTTAATGGGTGGGGAAGGGGAGGGGAGAGGCGCCACGCACATTATCGGAGCTGAATTTCCAAAAAAAAATAGCGCGAGTGAATCACTCGCGGTAGAATGCATTTAAAGGGAAGAGAAACCATTTCCGTCAGCAATGTACAGCAAAACCGGGGAAACCTGAAAAACGTGAGCAGTGTGATACATGTACACAGCCCCAAAGTGCAATTAAAATTAGAAAATGAGCACATTAAAAATATTAAAAATAGATGTTCAGCTGGGGAACATATATAGTAATGGGGAAAACCAAAAAACAAACCCAGGAAAACTCCAAAAAAAAGAAATTAACCTTGCAAAGGTGTACGGAGCGGAGACTCTTCCAAAAAACATTTCCTTTTTTGGAGCAGTCCTGGGAGTGTTTTCAAGGGTTGCCCATTAATATCACTGTTGCCCAGCTTGGGTATATGTTTTTCCCCCCCTTGTTCCGTGGTCAATCCCAGGTTTTATTTGCACGTGTGTCACCACACAGGGTGAAGGAGCCCACAGTAAATATGCGCAGAGCAGGGTTTGCGACTCCATCCTGACAGGTGTACTATCTCCAGGGAGTGCACAATTTCTGTGGCCACAGTGTGGTGCAGCCGACAGAGCCAGTACCTCTAGGACCAGAGGCTCATAGGTTCAAATCCCAGCTGGTACACTTGCCAGCCCAGTCCCTATATTTTACCCACCACTAAACAAAGATAGCACAGACACCCCTGTATTGCAGGGAACATAAGCATGGTGAAAACACCCATATTTTACCCAACACCGCACACACACCACAACAATGGGCAGTACCTACAGCCAAGTCCCCCAAATGCAGTCCCGTACTGCCACAACACAATCAGGTCATCTATTTTCTCTGAGAGGACATGTCAGCATGTTGGTGGACGAGTACATGTGGTGCAGGAGGCAGTGGCTGCCATCCCCAGAGGACAGTGGCCTAGCCATGTGCAGGCTGGCACCGTGCACTGCAACAGACAGGCCCTGCCGGATGCACAGTCATGGACTTCCCAGGGAATTCATCCAATCTGTGCCTACACAGTGGTGCAGTGCACACAGACAGTGCATGCAAGAACAGAAGGTCACAGGTTCAAAGCCCAGCTGGGGCTACTGCCAATCCTGCCCACATATTTTACCCACCACTAAACACAGATAGTGAAGACATTCCGTGATTGCAGAGAACATAATCATGGTTCCAACACCTGTATTTTACCTAACACCGCGCACACACCCCATAACAATGGGCAATACGTACAGGCAAGTCCTCACAATTCAGTCCTGGAGTGCCACAATGCAATCAAGCTATATGGGTACGTCCATATAAGGACATTTTGTCATGTTGTGTGAGGTGTACAGGTGGTGGAGGGGACAGTGACTGCAAGCCACACCAGACAGTGCCTTAAGCGTGTGTAGGCTGGCACTGTCCACCACAACAGACAGGCTCTATTGGATGTACAGCCATGGATTCCCCAGGGAATGCAGCTTCTATGTGGCAAAACGGTGGTGCAGTGCACACAGTCAGTGTTTGCACAAACAGAAGGTCACAGGTTCAAATCCTGTCTGTGGCTCCTGCTAAACCAGTCCCCAGAATGGAAACCCTATGAAACATGGCATGAAAGACTGAACCTTTGCTGCTGAGAATCAAGATTGTGTGAGATAAAATGTTTTCCTTTTCCCCCTCAACATCACACACCAAATAAACATGTGCATCATCTACAGCAGATTCACCCAAATGCAGTCCTGGAGGGTCACTGATCATGCACTTTATATGCAGGCGCCAATATAAGGCCATGTGAGCATGGTGATGGCAGGGGAACTGGTGGCAGCTGTGCACAGCACACCATGGCCTAGCCCGTATTAAGTGGGTGCTGTGCACTGCAACTGACAGTCAGTCTGACAAACAGCCATGTAGACCCCTGGGAATGCGCTGCCCCTGTGGTAAGACGGTGGTGCAAAGCACACAGGCAGTGCCTTCAGGAGCTGAAGGTCACAGGTTCAAATCCCATGTGTCGGCCCACACAACCCAGTCCCCACAATTGTCACACCACACAAATGTTCTAAAACTAACAGAACCTGTAGTGCAGATAAGGCAAACATGGGTAATACATCTATATTTTCTTTGTAAGTGTACATATATGAGAAACATGTGCATTACATACAGCAGATTCTCCCAAATGCAGTCCTGGAGGGCCACAAATGATTACCATCTTATGATGTGTGAAAGAAATATGTGTTTTACCATTTCCAAATGCTGGTCCATGGTCTGCAGATGTATCACATGCATATTCATGATGCACATTTGCAAAACATGATCAGTGTGTGGGACAACAGGACTGCATTTGGGGACCTCTGGCTGAGAGTACCAGCCAACAGGAGCAGAAATGTCCAGACCCACAGGCTCCAGTACCCAAACACTACTGGACAGTCATGATATTGGGCCTTGCGTCCTTTTAAAAAAACTAGTACGTGCACACCTTAGCACTGTCACCATAAACCTGGAAATACACTACACATATATCAACATGTAGATGTGAAAAGTCACAGATATCAAATCCTATATTAAGCACAATATGGTTAATGAGCAGTATCATACCAATATGTCAGATGTTTGTGGAGTGTGTCTCAGGTCTGGTGCATGACAATGTTTCCCACCCTGTGGTGTGACACAAACAGTATTCCATACCATAGCCATGCCTGCACTGGGTCCAGGACTGCTGAGATGGCCTAGTCTGCAAAAGCTAGCTATAGTAGCACAGTGATGGCAGAGGTGTGGGATTGTGTGGCTGTACATCCAGTGTATGATGTCTTAAACACCTTACTCAGCGCACAATGTTTGCACTGTGTCCAGTGTTAGCTTACCAATGTGCATAATGAGGAGCAAGGTATTGTGGGTATACGTCTGACAGGCTGCCCTTGCCAGGATGCATGAGAACAGATCATAAGGCAATGTATTGGTCATTGTAGTGTGCGTCCATCAGCATCACGGACAGGGTAGCACCTGCATGTCTTGCTGGAAGGTCACTCTCACCCTGACTGAGCAGTCACCATGGCATGGCTAGGTCAGCCATACTGGCAACAACATCTCCTGCAAGTGATATCTATGGATTGCCTTTTGGGGCCCAATCACTAGCTTAACTGCTTGGTGAGTGTGCAGACATATTCTCCAGTAATATGCACTATGGATGAGCTAGCAGACTGCTTGCACCTAGTATGTCTAAGGCTGGCACACCTTGAAGGGTGCAGTGTCAGAAGCTTTTCTGTGTTTGCTGCTGGGGAATATCCGATAGCGGTGGTGGGCTGCTGTCGGGTATGGATGTGCACAGAAATGCATGGACTGTCCTGTATGGTGTTCCTCCATCAGCTGGATCCAGGTTGGCAGTTCCCTCCATCAGCACCATTGTAGTGATGGGGAATGTGGATGTGTTGGTGGGTGATCATGAGTGATAGTGCTCAGTTTTGGTGTTGTAACATCATCCATCTATGTATTCCAAACCTCCCCCTCACTCAACTAACCTAAGTAATGTGGTCATGGCCACCACACAGGATATGTCCAATTTGTTTTTGGAAAATTTCCACAAGGAATAAACATCACAGAGAAATAAGAGATGGACACAGGTGTATTTCACAAAGCATCTATAAGACCTACCCATCAGACACAGTCACTGATGTGGACTCACAACATTGCTTACCTCAGCTAAGCCAGTTGATGTGGACATGGTGTTGGGTGTCCCCTCTCACTCTCAGGGTGAGACCAGGACCCACACAATGTGATGTTCAGTATCAACACTGTGTCAGTAATCTACATGCTCAGTAATAATTAGCAGCCTGAGGTGGTTGTGGGCCTTCATAACCCATCGTTTTGTTATGTCTATACTGCATTTGTACATGTGCAGTGCATCATGGGTATGTGTTGTTTTACCCTATTTTCGTAAAGAAATCAAACAGGTCATGTGGTGGCCCTCAGTCCTACTGTAGGCAGCCAGGGGTGTGTTAGTATCCAGGGTAATGGCTCAGAACCAGTCACCCATGAAAACCTAGGCAAGTCGGGTGTTTAGGATAGCCCTAATGAAGATGCATGAGATATATATGTGCATCAGAGATATCATGCCAACGTGAGTGCTGAGTGGCTCTCCAGGGCTGTATGTCAACACCTGTGTCCTACACCTCTGTCATCAATGATTGTAAGTGGGCAAGGTGCAGATGTCCGAGACATAAAAAGGTTTCCAGAGAATGAGTCACATGCCTCTATGCCTCTCACCCCCACCACCACCAACATAATTTAGATGCTATAACGTCATGGTGTTGTTGAAAATTGAGGAAGTATGTGACACATTTGATTAACGCTTTTCCAGTCGATGACATCTGCACACGCACACTCCTAAATGAAAGAGGTGTAAGGCAGGGGTCTCAAAATCCAGACCTAGAAGGCCACGAACCAGTCAGGCTGGCAGGATAGCCCTGATGCATATAGATCTCATGGATATTCATGAGGGCTATCCTGATCACCCGACTGGCATAGGGCGCCAAGGAGCACTGATTCACAATCACTGAGCTATGGAGATGTTGGCCACCTGTGACATCACAGCGTGTAGAGCCATAAGTCATAGGTCTGATCCCACAGTGGGGTAATCTGATATGGCTGTCAGAGGTGTTTCCCCTTTGCAAAGTCATTTGTTCCTGCCACCAACAACACCCTCAGTGCTGTAGCCTGAAGGTTACTCCAAAGATTCCAAAAGGTGGCTGAAATTGAATGTTAGAAGGTGCTGTGGTGGACACTGCACCTCATATGGTCCTCTCTGGAGTGCCTCCTAGGGTACCTGATGTGCCACCCTAGGTCATAGCATTGTCCCAGTGTGTTTGCTCTCAGAAACAAAAACCTAATAAACTCCCGAAAAACCACAGCTGATATTAGGGAGTAATGTGTCAGCAAGTCATATTGATTAGGCTGCCTATGTGAAGGAAAAACCTAGCTCTGTAACATAATGTGGTATGGCAAATAATGTGGGACACCTCATCCACTATCTCTGTATGTCAGCACACCTACGTAAGAGAAATGTGCATGTGTGTCGCATGCCAACCTCGATCAGCTCATTATGTGTGTTATGCAAAATAATGTGGATGTAGACTGTCCACATACCAAGGCCCCACATCATTGCTGGCCTCACATTGAGATGAACTGATGAACATGATCTATTGCAACACATATTCCCATATGACCATGGTGACTGGTAGGCCACTCTGATGTGTTCTGTGGACCCCTGTGGATATGGAAGTTCTGTTTTCTATCTTAAAAACACACAACCATATCACAAGGGTGACTGATAGCCCCCTGTGATGGGCTCTCATGACCTCTGTGGATAGGGAGGCTGTATTAAACAGTGTACGCACACACAAACATATCACTAGTGTGACTGATAGCCCACATTGATGAGTTCTCAGCACCCCTTGTGGTCTTATCAGTCGTATTGGCAGTCATTGCAATGTGAAAGCCATAGCACATCACATCATACAAAAGCCTAAGAACTATTGTGTAGATGTTGATAGGTTCAAGTCCCAAATGTGTATACACGATAAGATCATAACATTTTTCCTGTGTTTTAAATAAGTGACACACAGCACTGTATATTCAATTTGTGGAGCGCATGCGCGCAAGTCTTTGCGCCAAATTGTGTATTTGATGTGTGAAGTTGCGTGGTGCAGTTGCACGTGTAATGTCGCAAACATGCGCCTGCTGCGTAGCCCACATGCACGTACTATGTTCGGGGCGCACATAGACGCCATACGTTGCAAAACTGCGCCATCTGCGTGGTGCAGTTGCACGTACATCGTCGCGCCAGTTGCGGTGCGCATGCACGTGATGCACGCTGCATGCAATCAGGTGATAATATCTAAACATGGTGCCCAGAACAAGGAAGCCCTCCTTCACCCCCCGAGAGCTCAGGTACCTGTCCCGGCTCATCGCCCCCCACAGCATAAGCTCTTCCCCGGGGCCACCAGGCACAGGGACAGCTCTAAGGTCCGTAGGGCCTGGGAACGTCTCCAAAGACGTTTTAATCGACAAGCAGATTACCCAAGGGAGGTAAGTGTATGGGGCTAGGTCATCCCAATCATATATCTAGCCTGTGCTCATAGCAAATGTCCATGCTGTTGTGTTGAGGTACTGTGAGTCAGTAATGTGCAGCAGATGAGAACACATTCCATAATGTGTCTGTATCATTTGTGACTGTTTTGTCCTGTACCCAGGTGTTGATGGACATGGTCATATAGGTCACGATGCTATCCATGTGGCATGTCAGCTGCTGGTGTGGCTGTGACACAACATACTGTAATTATGTAAGACCATAGATCAGCAGATGTAAATAAACAACACAGCATATGGATATGGTGGGATCTGTAGCTGGAAAAAAACACCTTGGGTCCAGCACAAGGATATGTGAAATGTAGCATTCATGGTATGTCAGTCACCCAGGTGATATGGGCTTTGTTCCCAATGTTGTTCAATACGCACGCCTATCTGCAGGGCTCCAGAGACTTCATCACAGTGGGCTAGCAATCACTCTGGGGAAATGCTGGTGTGTGCCCAGCCAATTTCACACATCCACCCTATCACCAGGGGGACAGAGAGCCCATCACAGTGGGTTTCCTGTCATCCTGGTGATATTGGTCTGTGTGCTGCTAAAGTTCCAAATAGTCCCCCTATCTGCAGGGCTCCAGAGAGCTCATCACAGTGGGCTAGCAATCACCCTGGGGAAATGCTGGGGTGTGCCCAGCCAATTTCACACATCCACCCTATCACCAGGGGGACAGAGAGCCCATCACAGTGGGTTTCCAGTCATCCTGGTGATATTGGTCTGTGTGCTGCTAAAGTTTCAAATACTCCCCCTATCTGCAGGGCTCCAGAGAGCTCATCACAGTGGGCTAGCAATCACCCTGGGGAAATGCTGGTGTGTGCCCAGCCAATTTCACACATCCACCCTATCACCAGGGGGACAGAGAGCCCATCACAGTGGGTTTCCTGTCATCCTGGTGATATTGGTCTGTGTGCTGCTAAAGTTCCAAATAGTCCCCCTATCTGCAGGGCTCCAGAGACCTCATCACAGTGGGCTAGCAATCACCCTGGGGAAATGCTGGTGTGTGCCCAGCCAATTTCACACATCCACCCTATCACCAGGGGGACAGAGAGCCCATCACAGTGGGTTTCCAGTCATCCTGCTGATATTGGTCTGTGTGCTGCTAAAGTTTCAAATACTCCCCCTATCTGCAGGGCTCCAGAGAGCTCATCACAGTGGGCTAGCAATCACCCTGGGGAAATGCTGGTGTGTGCCCAGACAATTTCACACATCCACCCTATTACCAGGGGGACAGAGAGCCCATCACAGTGGGTTTCCTGTCATCCTGGTGATATTGATCTGTGTGCTGCTAAAGTTCCAAATAGTCCCCCTATCTGCAGGGCTCCAGAGAGCTCATCACAGTGGGCTAGCAATCACCCTGGGGAAATGGTGGTGTGTGCCCAGCCAATTTCACACATCCACCCTATCACCAGGGGGACAGAGAGCCCATCACAGTGGGTTTCCTGTCATCCTGGTGATATTGGTCTGTGTGCTGCTAAAGTTCCAAATAGTTCCCCTATCTGCAGGGCTCCAGAGAGCTCATCCCAGTGGGCTAGCAATCACCCTGGGGAAATGCTGGTGTGTGCCCAGCCAATTTCACACATCCACCCTATCACCAGGGGGACAGAGAGCCCATCACAGTGGGTTTCCAGTCATCCTGGTGATATTGGTCAGTGTGCTGCTAAAGTTCCAAATAGTCCCCCTATCTGCAGGGCTCCAGAGAGCTCATCACAGTGGGCTAGCAATCACCCTGGGGAAATGCTGGTGTGTGCCCAGCCAATTTCACACATCCACCCTATCACCAGGGGGACAGAGAGCCCATCACAGTGGGTTTCCAGTCATCCTGGTGATATTGGTCTGTGTGCTGCTAAAGTTTCAAATACTCCCCCTATCTGCAGTGCTCCAGAGAGCTCATCACAGTGGGCTAGCAATCACCCTGGGGAAATTCTGGTGTGTGCCCAGCCAATTTCACACATCCACCCTATCACCAGGGGGACAGAGAGCCCATCACAGTGGGTTTCCTGTCATCCTGGTGATATTGGTCTGTGTGCTGCTAAAGTTCCAAATAGTCCCCCTATCTGCAGGGCTCCAGAGAGCTCATCACAGTGGGCTAACAATCACCCTGGGGAAATGCTGGTGTGTGCCCAGCCAATTTCACACATCCACCCTATCACCAGGGGGACAGAGAGCCCATCACAGTGGGTTTCCAGTCATCCTGGTGATATTGGTCTGTGTGCTGCTAAAGTTTCAAATACTCCCCCTATCTGCAGGCCTCCAGAGAGCTCATCACAGTGGGCTAGCAATCACCCTGGGGAAATGCTGGTGTGTGTTTTGCCAAGTTCATACATACAACCTATCCCCTGGAGTCCAGGAAGACCCTCACAGTGGCTAATCTGGCACCATGTGGTTATGGTTGTGTGTGCTCTAACAGTTTGCTTTAGGCTCCCTATCCCCTGGAGTCCAGGAAGACCCTCACAGTGGCTAATCTGGCACCATGGGGATATGGTTGTGTGTGCTCTAACAGTTTGCTTTAGGCTCCCTATCCCCTGGAGTCCAGGAAGACCCTCACAGTGGCTAATCTGGCACCATGTGGATATGGTTGTGTGTGCTTTAACAGCTTGCTTTAGGCTCCCTATCCCCTGGAGTCCAGGAAGACCCTCACAGTGGCTAATCTGGCACCATGGGGATATGGTTGTGTGTGCTCTAACAGTTTGCTTTAGGCTCCCTATCCCCTGGAGTCCAGGAAGACCCTCACAGTGGCTAATCTGGCACCATGGGGATATGGTTGTGTGTGCTATAACAGTTTGCTTTAGGCTCCCTATCCCCTGGAGTCCAGGAAGACCCTCACAGTGGCTAATCTGGCACCATGGGGATATGGTTGTGTGTGCTTTAACAGTTTGCTTTAGGCTCCCTATCCCCTGGAGTCCAGGAAGACCCTCACAGTGACTAATCTGGCACCAAGGGGATATGGTTGTGTGTGCCTAACAAGTTATATGCATTCTACCTCTCCCCAGGAGTCCTGTGACCTGCGCAATGGGTCCTGTTAGTCACCCTTTTGCTAAGGTGTATGCAGCTGATGATGTGTGGTAGGACACCCAACCCACAGGGGGCCAGATCAACACCTGCTATGGTGGGTATGTCATAAAGATAATGTGGTTGTTCATGGCAGGTTTGTTGCACCTATCCCATAGTCTGTGAGGTCAACATCTCATCACACATGTCTATGATGTCTCCAGATGATATGTTAGCTGCAGATGTTTATGTGTGTAACAGCACCCCATCCACATGAGCCATTAGATGTGTTTGCAAAGACCTGTAGCAGATCTATGTCCCCATACCGTCATGCAGATCTAGGTTCAACATCTTACCACCTAATATAACTCCAACACCATCAGACACATGGACATCACTGATGGTGTTGCAATGACACATGCAACTGTTGTGGCTGGAGAACACATACATAAACCCACACATGAGCACTGGTGCAAAGAGCTGTTATGGTGGTTTGGCCCCTGTCCATGGTGCTGCCAACCACACATGCTGTCAGCCTAGCTGAGCCAGGGCATAGGAACATAACAACATAACATAGGCCATACAGGGACAATAACTACCCCCACACACACATTATGCTGTCAGCAACAGTGTCCAAAGTAGGTTGGACATAGCCAGTAGGTTCCCCATAAGGCACACTTCACACAATGCAGCTAGTGGTTCAAGCAGTGATATCGTGGCCCCTGTCAAAGGTGAAAGTTAATGATAGTGGCCCCTGGCAAGGTAAATAGGCCCACCCACACAATGTTTCAGGTTAGTATAGAGTGCCAATGATTGGTGGGATATCAGGTTGCCATTGACTTTGATTCCCAGGATGTCTAAAGACCGTGACAAAAGAAATGTGTGGAAAACAGCACATGCTGGGTAACTGTGCTTAGCATGGACACCATCATTGGCCAACAAAGTGTGCCATGGTGCTTCAATGTCATGCAAGGGGGCCCCAGGGTAGTTCAATGATATGCTGAGGGTGGCAAGTACCCAGGACATAGCTGTCACTGCACACATGTGCACAGACAAAGCTGGGAATGTAGGTGGCACTGGGAACCCAAAATGGCCTGCAACAATCAGGACGTAGGCCTGACGTGTGTCTAAATTCTTGCCAAAAGAGGATGCATGCAAACACTCCCCAGTGTAGACTTTTAATCCTATCTTAAGCAACCTAATGTGTCTGTGTGCGGTGATGTTGTCGGTGCTAAATGGCTCTTCCAAGGTCATGGATTACCACACATCCAGCAGGTCATTGTGCCTGGCATTGAAGGAAACCAGCTATTGTAGTGACACACCTGTGGCATTGTCTGGCTTGATGTCTGTATGTTCACCTATATGCCACCAATTACACGAATTCCAAGTTCACATACACACACACACTAGAACCATCACAACAAAAGGTGATTTTCACTTTGTAGGACTCCCCCGGTTTGCCAATAGGCCCTGATCCAATATATATCTTTGAGACGCATTCCTGGTCTGCCTCTCACGCTCCATGTAAGCTTGATTGAAGGCCCTTCCAGGCATGCCCTGGTTGGCCTGGCTGCCTTGCCCTACACCTACAATATGTCACCCACTCCTATCTGCCACTCCCACAGGATGCTATAGAAACATGTGTGGAAGAAGAGGCCACCCACAGCCCCTCAACACACTTGTGAAAACTGACTAGCATTTACATATACGGTGTTGCCATATGATTGACCATGTGTTGTGTGTAGCTGGTGACAGCATAGTTAAACCCCTGTGAGAGGTGCTCTGCAGGAACAGCAGCATTAGGAAACACAACCCACCCATCTCCCCTTGTGGGGGGGGTGTATCTCTCTCTGTCCCTGTCACACTCCCACTATGTTTCTCACTGTTCTTCCCTGTGTAAGCTGTATACTCTACTGGAGAGAGACATGTTGGACAGGGGGGAGGGCAGCGCAGTCACACTGTGGGATGCTGCCACAGACCTTCACAAAGGATGCGGGTTAGCTGTGACACACACGCTCCCCTGCCACCAACAGTAACCACATGTCATGACATATGCCTGTTGCCCATGGAGATGCCTGCTGACAGGTGATTAACTATGCTATACATGACACACACACACAGCAGTGTGGCAGGAGCAGCAAGACACTGGCCACACTGATGTGTGTGTGTGGGCAAACCAGCAGAAGGTGACCACTCAATAATGCCCTCACCTTTTCCTTGTACATCCACAGGTCGAGGATCTCCGGAAGAAGGCCAGGGAGCTGCGCCTCCACCATGGCACCTACCTCCAACGCCTCCAGGGTGAGAACTAACAACAGGGTGATGTGCAATAATTAGAAAGTGACTTATCATTAACTGATCTTCCATTGTCCCAGATACCTGTGTGGTGCCTGCATATGTAGAAGTGCTATATGTCAGACCTAACAAAGTGTTGATGACTGTCATGTTCCACAGATGGTGATGTCCCAGAAGATGAGGCCAGCACCTCTGCACATCTGTTCAGGCGGCCAAGAACACCACATGAGGCGGATGTGGTGGTGTTGGACACAACGGAGGAGGAGGAGGAGGTGGAGGTGGTGGAGGCACCAACAACAGCAGCACCAGTGCAAAGAACACAGGAGGGGCAAGATGGACATTGGGAAGGGTCGTTTGGGGGGGAGGCAGGGCGGAGAGAGGGTGTAGGTGATGTGCAGGGGGGGGAGTTGGGGAGGGGTCGGGGGGGAGGAGCACCCAGAAGGGGTGTGGGAAAGTGATGTGGAAGACAGGGCATCACAGGGCACTGTGGCCTCCCCCCAGCCACAACAGTTGCCTCCACCATCCAGGGCCACACACAGGGCCTACGCAGATGCCACCACACAGACAACAGCAACAATGTGTGTGTGTGGTGGCAGATGCGTGGACAACCTGTCTGTGGCCCTGGATGCGATGGAGCAACGTCTACACCAGCTGTAACACTCACAGCAGTGGCTGGCGGCAGTAATTGAGAGGGTGGTTGCTGAGGTGGTACGTCTACCATGTCGGCAACCACCCCCTGAATGGCGTCGCTGACGTCAGTGAGTGCGCCAGTGACGTCCCCACAAGTGCCCTGTGCTGCCCTGTCTTCCATCACTGGGCATGCTGGGGGAGGGTGGGGAGCATGTGGGGGTTGTGGGTGGTGTGTGAGGTTTTTCAGGGCGGGTGGGTGTATGAGGGGCGGGGAGGGTGTGGTTTGGGGGGGAGGGTGATGGTATTTTCCCCTTCCCACACATGTAAATATGTTTCCCTTTGGTTTGTACTACAGTAAAGTTATTTTGTTACATACCTTGTAATGCTCACGTGTCTCACTTAGCCTAAGTCTTTGAATGTCAGCATGTGCTATGTGTGGGGACAGATATGTTCCTGTGGGGCAAACATGTTTTTGAAACCTAAATTGGCCCCACATTTAGTTGATCTACAAGACCATGTCTGTAGGTGTTTGAAACAAGGGTTCTGCATTAACTGTTGCAACGTAGCAGCTCTCCCAGAAATGTACAAGGCACAGGGATGGGCCTACTTGAAGCAAAGAGGTGCACATATCAGAGTCTACAACATATGCATGCCACCCATTTCTGCCTCTGTCACAGGCATCCCTATGGTGGGGTTGGAGGCATGGGATCACTGATGTGGGCAAGGGCAAGGGTCACACATATGCCACCAATGTGTGTTGTATGATGGATTGCACACGGTGATGAGTATGGAAACTAAAGAGGCAATTTGAAACATAGTCCCCCTGTGTCCAAATGGATGTCTGTGCACACAGTGCCGCTGCAGCTCTGAGGCTGTGGTGACACAATGTGCATATGACACATTGCATATGTGTGTAGCATGACAATCGCACCTGCCTCTGGCCAAGTAGTTGCAGCACAGGACCTGTGTGTAGGTCATATAGTACACCCATCACT
Organism: Ichthyophis bannanicus; assembly: GCA_033557465.1. Classification (NCBI taxonomy): domain Eukaryota; kingdom Metazoa; phylum Chordata; class Amphibia; order Gymnophiona; family Ichthyophiidae; genus Ichthyophis; species Ichthyophis bannanicus. The sequence goes on from CM066050.1 coordinate 126,223,427, forward strand.
ATATGACCTGGGTGCAGGTCATATAGCGTTTTCCCACCCCCAACCTCAAAGATACACACATGACAACATGGACACTCATTGGACACACACACTGTATGTATTGTGAGACAGGTGTTTATTGTCACAGCGTTTCTCACATATTTAAGTATTTATACAAACATGTATATGATAATGTTTCCTTTTCCAACAATGCGGCTTACGTGACACACACACAACATATGATTAGCATATGTCAGCTTTTGACATATGACACACTAAAGACACCTCCAAAACAAGGTGAACTATATACATAGTTGCTCCAACTGAACATTGCAACATAGACAAAAGTATGATATTATCATGATACTGCAGATATCATTGTATTTTATCGGCGACGTGGTCGCCCACGCCTGCCACGGTGGCCCCCCCCCCCCGGACAGAACCCTCTTCTGGAACCAGTGCTGGTGGTGGTGCAGGTGCAGCTCGTCGCATCACATCCAGCATGCCCTCAAGGGCCTCACATATCCGAGTGAGGGGCATGGCTCGGACAGCCTCAAGTAATTGCCGCTGCCCACCACACACCTCCCGTGTGTTCTGCTCCACTGCAAGGCATATCCTTTCCAGAACGCGTCGACTGCCTGTGCATGGGATACAGGGTGGTCTATTAGATACATCTCCACTAATGCACCGCCATACACAAACATGTCATGCACATCCCACACGATTGGTAATGTGATAGGGCAGACTAAATCACACAACTGGATAGGGGTAATATACATCATGCCCACAGTAGTATACGCCAGACAAACCCAGAGGGCACATCACACGACGTAGATGTGGGCTGCCATCACAACAATCTACAGGCTGTGCAGACACACCCACATACTACTGATGTGGCAGCAGAATTGGCCAATGAGAGCTATCACATATCCATCGTGTAGGGGAGGTGCAGCATGCACCAGCCACAAATACATCTGCTGGCCACCAGCAGTGATGAACAGAGGAAGGTCGATAAAATGCATCACAAGTGAGGACACAGTTGGAGGGAGAAACACAATTTCTAACGGGTAATGAGATTTGTTGTTGAATCAATGGGATGGAAGGTAAGCACAGGGATAACACACCTTACCTGCAAAAGTGCACGTCTGCTACACATATGTGACACCTGAGGGATACATATGCACCTTCTGTGTAACACAGAGGAGGTTTTGGGGACCAGATCTTGTGGCCATGCAACAAATATGGAGAGTTTGGACAGAGCAGGGGGAGCCACAGAGGGGGCCATCAGAGGTGTACACAAACAAGGGAAAGAGAGGACGGCGTATGTTTGGGAAAACACAGCTGGTGTTACGACGTGGTGAAGGACAGTGATGGCCAGAGTTGACGGGGCATTTTTTGGATTTCAGTCGGCATGAGTGTTGGTAGCTGGGGTCTGGCAAGTGTTATAAATGGTAACATATGTATTTAGCCTACCTATGTGATTATGTGTGTGAGTTGCAGACAGGGCCAAGCAATCCTTTGGGCACGTATGTGTTTTCACAGAGACCGCCGTTCCCGGGGTCACCATGCAAGGAACATGTATTTGTGACATCCTCACAAAAATTTATTTATTTATTTATTTATTTAGTATACATTTGTATACCGCTACTTCCAGCGATCAGCAGCGGTTTTGATTACAGATTGGAAATTGTCAAATCATGACAGGAAATTTTTGAGGTATAAACACATTGATTAGACAGGAAAGCACAGCACACAGAGAACTATTTTACAGGGAACATGGGCTATGGAGGGTTAAGTGGCTTGCCCAAGACCACAAGGAGCACCTGTGGGACTAGAAACCCCAGTCCTTCTGGCCCAAGGTTGCTGTCCTCCAGTGGGATTTGAACCCCTGACCTTCTGGCCTGAAGTACCTTGCCCCAACCACTAGGCCACTCCTCCACTCCAGCGGCAAAAATGTATTCAATACCTGCCTAATGCCGCAGACTCACCAGCAATGGCAGAATGTATTGTCCTGCAGTTCCCCCTCTGTTCTCATATTCCCTCTGCAAAACCTAAGGGATTTGTAGAGTGATTGTGTCTACCCTCCGTCTCTGTACAGGGCACAGGGGCTCATGGGAAATGATTCCTATGCTCTATTGGACGCAAGGGTGTGATGGATAGCGTAACAATAGGCCCGTTGCCCTCAATGAAACGCAAGGCAGACCATGTTCCCTTTCAGTAGTGTATGGCCTTGCAGAGGGTCTCAGCGGACAGAGCGTCCCCCCCCCCCCCGGGACACTCCATTCTGCTACTGCTACAGCAACAACGGAAAACACATAACATTTTTGGAAACACCACATAGCCAATGTGGGCTGAGGGTCAGGACGTGACGTGCGTGGGGCTGTGGTTTGTGGTGGGTTACGACAGCATATGTGTTTTGAGTAAGGTATTATGGCATAAGTTGGCTTTTGTGGGGGTGTGGGACCCGTAATGGACTATGGGTGTTTTTGACCTGTAATGAGCTGTGGGAATGCAGGTCCATGTCTGATGTATGGGTCTGCGAGTATTTGTGATGGGACCGCACATGAGCTGTTGGGGGATGGTATGAATGGAATGGAGTGTTGTGGCTGCCTGGGTTACAATACTCTCCTTGAGGTGATTGCACTGGATGTAGCCTCATGGGGGGCCTGAGTCTTGGTTTGGGATGTGTGCTGGTGACATAGGTTTGACATGGGCTGGTTTTTTTGTAGCACATGACTCTGTATGTGCTGATGGGGTTTTAGCTTTGAAATGGGCGGGTGACTATGTTTCAAATGCAAATGGATGGCTGAGCTAGTTATTGCAATTGCCTGGTGCAAGGACTAGACCGAATTGTATGCTGGCTGAGGCAGGAACGGATAGGGAGCTCATGTTGGTGAATGAACAGAATGTGATGGTGGTGGGACACTTTAATGCAGAGAGGTATATAACGTTTGGGTGGGAGGGGTGCTACAGGTGCCATATACTTGCTTTTGTGAGGGTAGGTGTTGTTTGAGGATGCCATGATATGAACGTGAGTAACAGTGAGTGAACTGAGGGGCATACTACAGGGAAACAATGGGTATGATCAAGCAGATGTGATATGTGAGAATGGAGAAGAAAGTAGAATAGAGCGGTTTGAACAACGAGACATCAGACGATGAGGAGTGGCCACAACCATCATGAAGCCTGCAGAATGTGGCTGTAGCAAATGAAACTGGGGAAACATGCACTAAACATGGGAATGGTTTTTTAAGTAAGACAGTTTACATTGCATATTTCTCCGTTACATAATGTGAATTACTATGTGGTTTCCTTGTTTTTGTGCAAGGGACAATGTATGGATCACTGTACTGATTTGTCATAGATTAGTATATTGCTACTTCATATTTCATTCACAAATGTACCTCTACAGTGTTCATTTACATTCTATGTTATCCGTTTGTGGCTCTTGGTTTAATAATTGGCTTACTGTATGTGAATTGTGTTTGCATGTATGATGATGATGTATGTTCAGCTTTTGTACGTGAGTTGAGTTATTTTGTTAACCTTATTGCTATTTGACCTTGACAATTGTTCCCATTCCCCAATATCTTCTGTAACGTATTTGAGGGAGATTGTCAGTGTTGCAGTTTGTTTGGTTGGGTATGGTGATCTGCAAATCCACGTAATGGTGTCAGGATACGAGGTGTATGATATGGTCTCTACATGGGCAGATGTTGTGCTGGATCCTCAGTACAGTGATTGGTAAAGGTTATAGTCCCTCTTTATCCATATGCTCATTAATATACATGTTTCATTCTCATCACTGTATGGTTAACTACAACACCAACTGCAGGAAAGCCACTTATGATAATGGGGACCATCACAGAGTATTGACACATAGCCCCTCAAGCCGACTGTGACGCACATGCTCACAACCTCTGCTATGTGGTGTTGCATTGGTTTACTTACAGGAAGGGGACATGTTGCTGGGCCTGTCTGTCTGCATTGCAGTCTATGATTCTTATTTACATACAGGTACAAGTACAGTATGTGCTTTCCAGAAAAATAAACAATTTATTTATGTACGCTTGAGTCACCTATGGAAATCCTTGTCTATGTGTCACCCTACACATTTGCTCATCTCTATACATATGCTATGTTTTCTTCTACCTGCAGATGCAGACGTGGTGGAATGGTGATTTTGTGACGTCACATCACAGAGGAGGGCTACATTGCTTGATATATGCTCATTGTTTTTGGAGACTATGGGTTAGTTGTCATCCTGTTGTTAACAAGACATCTGTGTGTCTGCAATGAGGCAGGCTGCTGCTTGGCAAATGTCTGTATCTGTTTATGAAGTCATAAAGTGCTGGACCGTCAAAAACATTCCTCTTAGGTCTGCATCTGTGGGTCTCAACCTGACCTTGAGCTATTCTGTTGTGTGACACAATAACATCATTTATTGGACCCCACAACCTTTTGTTCTCACACATCCCATATAAATGAACCAAACATGTAACATGTGTGGAGGTAATGTTGCAACATCCACCACACAAACACCAAGTACAGACTACTGGTTTCTGTGTTGTGGTTGTGACAGTCTTTTGTCACCCACCTTCAGCATCTCGATGTGATGATGCACCATAGGCCCTCAACTCCGCCATCATCATCTCTGGGAGAGGTGTATGTGTGGCTACTGATGGCATGGATTGTTGGCTGGCCTCCATTGCTGCTGCCGCCCCCAGTGGTGTTCTGCTATGTACGGGTGGCTCCAGGGACTCATCACCAGCACTTGTGCTGCCCCCTGAGACAGCAGCCTCGGCCTCCACCAGACACATTGGGGCTGCGATGTCCACCTCCTCCTCCACCTCCTCCACCACCGCCTCCTCCTCCTCCTCCTCCTCCACCTCCTCCACCTCAGCCCCCATTACACTGTAGTCACCTGCATTGGGAACAATGAGAGAGAGCACACATATGTTTTAGCAATCAACATATGTATACGTGTGTGCTTCAGAAACCACAGACATGATGGGGTGGGTCCGTGCATGTGTGCTGCATACCGGACCCACGACACCCTCCCATACGTGTCTGGCCCCATCATGTAGCTCATTCTGGCCCACATGTGTGTGCTGTGCCCATGCACAGATGGCATGTTGGCCATGTTCCTGTTCATGGTCACATTGCACATGTTTACCCATCGCATCCCTTTCCACATCTGTGCCACATATGTACACACATGCGTGTTGCTGCCACCACCCTTACACCTGATTTTGCCATTCACTGCATGTGTGTGGTGGATTGTGAGTATGGCACATATTTGTATGTCTGATTATCTTCTCATTGCTACATGTGTTTTGCAGTGACCCATTGTGCAGCGGATGGCAACTAGCCAGCACCTTTGGCCCACTGAGATGCACATGCAGCACTGTTCTGATAGATTTAATAAACACATGACCTTGGAAATGACCATCACAGTCATACAGTGCATGGCAATCACAGGTGTGGTTTTTGGTTAGTGACTCGTGTGTGTATGTGCTTCATAGTGGCAGATGTTTTGGGGGATGGTTTGAGGAACTAAGTTTGGATGGTGACCACAGACATGTCAACATAACAGGTTGTGTATGGATATATCACACACATGTTCCACCAGGATAGCAACATGATGGGGATTGGGTTACACATAGGGGAGTGTCTGTGCAGATGAGTCCTCTGTAAGGAATGGTGATATTATACAAGACCCTCAAAGTAACAGTTACTGTACCTACCTGCATGTGGATGTGCAGTATCAAGGGCCTCAGGCAGTCCACGAAGGTAGATGTCTCCCAATCGTGTTGCGAGTTCTTGTTCCAGGGGCGAGAGTGTGGGTATAAAGGGGCCCCCGCCACCTGTGCCCATAGCATGTTGTCTCTCAGCAACCATGTGCTGACGCACACCTCTTTTGATATCAGAAAACCTCTTTTTGAGGCTTTCAACATCACGTCTGGGGCCCCCTGCCTCAGACAGTGCAGCACGCACATCCTCCCACACTGCCATTCTGGTTGACACAGGTGTGCGGCTGCTCATTTGCCCAAATAATACATCATAGTTCTCTATGACATGTGTCAGGAGAATATGGTTTTCCCTGTCATTGAACTTTACAGCTCTCTTCCTCTGTGTTGCAGGCACAGGGATCCTTTTTCTTTTGCCCGTTTGGGTGTAATGTAACGGCTGTGGCACAGCAGATGGCCCTGGCTGTTCCTGCCTAGGCTGTGCAGTCTGTGCACTGGGTGTCTGAGCAACAGCTGGCTGCCCCACATCCTCCACTACCTCACCCTGACCCTCTATGTCGCTGTCCCTCTCCATCTCCCCCTTGAGCACAGGCACCTCTCACCACACCCTCACTCACCTACACACAGCAGAACAGAGACCACAATACAAAAAACAGGGACACTACAATACAGGACACACTACACAACACTATAACACAGGTGACCTATAAAGTAAACAAAACACATGAAAAACTAATAGGATACTTCACTGCTCCTATGTTGTTGCCTCTCCCTCTCTCCTGTGCCTACCACAGCCTCTCTCCCTCAAACTCTCTCTAACTCTCTATCTCCCTCCTTCCTCACAATTACTCCCACCACAGCCTCTCTCCCTATTGCTCTCTCTAACTGTCTCTCTCACTCCTTCCTGTGCACTACTTCCAACCCAGCCTCTGTCTCTAGCTCTCTCTCTACCTCTCTGTCTGTAAGTCTAACTCCTCTACCAACCCTCAACTTGTGCCACGTGTGCAGGCCTATTTATAGTGTTTTTCCACGCTTTTTCTTTGCACATGCGCAATTGTGCAGGCGTGGCGCTCGTGCGCCGCGCTCGTGCTGGCATTCGAATGGGTGTGTGTACGCGGCTACACGCACATGCGCAGAGAGACACGTTAGTACGCATGTGTAGGATCACGCATGCGTATTATGGCAAGTGCCGCATGGGCGTCTGTATGCGTTTTGCGCATGCGCGAGGCGATGCACATGTGCGTGTCACCACACACATGGCGACACCCACGCGTAGAGTCGCGCATGCGTGCGACGCAAGAGCGTCGCCTGCAAGCAAATGCGCATGCGCATTGCCCGGCAAGCCACGAAAAAACAAAAACTATAAGTGAAGGAGAAAAGCATGTCCACGTTGAGGGTTGTAGGCAGAGAAGAGTAGGAGTGTGCTTGCTGAGAGAAAGGAAGGGAGTCCAAACAGGTGTATGTGTAGATTGTGTTGGTGCTGATTGTACTGGGTATTGTATTGTCTTGTGTGTGTATGGTCTTGTGTGATGTGTAGGTTGTACAGTGCTTAGGTAGTTTTGTGTGTGTGTCAGAGTTTGTTTTTGGTGTAGTTTGCCGGGAGGAGTTAATGGCGCATATATATGTTTCTGCATGTGTCCTGTGTAGTGGGCAGATGCTGGGGTTGCCGGACAGGGGAGATGGTGTCCATGGGGCTGTGGCACAGGGCATGGGTGTAGTCCCGCAGCAAATCAGACCTGCAGCTGTTGAGGCTGTCCAAGCCTGTGCTGTTCGTCCACGGCGCAGGAGGCGTGCCGAGGTGCAGGCTCGGCAGCCACGCCTCTACAGGCCCCGGCCCCAGCTCCAGGACATGAGAGAGGACCAGGTCATCTCCCTTTACCGACTGAGCACAAGGGCTATTAGGGGGCTGTATGAGGATCTAAGACCTGACCTCGAGCCCCTGACTGATCGGTCCCATGCCATACCAGGTTTAGTCAAGCTCCTTGCTGCCTTACATTTCTTTGCCTCCGGCTGTTTCCAGTCATCTGTGGCCGCAGTGGGTGGCATGAGCCACCCCACCTTCTCACGATGTCTCCACCAAGTACTGCGTGCCATGGTCAGCCGGGTGGGGAATTACAAAGCCATACCCCACACTAGGCAACAATGGTGGACCCTGAACCAGGCCTTTGAGGCATTAGCCGGGATACCACACGTGATGGGAGCTATTGATTGCACACATGTTGCCCTGGTCCCGCCTAGAGACAGGGAGGTAGCGTACCGCAACCGCAAACACTACCATTCCCTGAATGTTCAGGTTGTATGTGATGCAAATCTGCATATTCTGAATGTGGTCCCTAGGTTTGCAGGGTCCACCCATGACTCCTATATCCTGCATCACTCGGCACTATTCACCCAATTTGAGGACGGACGTTATGGCAACTGTATTTTGCTGGGTGAGTATGTCAGCATTACTTATCCATGTATGTCTCTATACATGTCTCTATATCTACTCACAGATGATGTTTGGTTTTTTGGAACACATGCAGTTCACATATGATAAATGTTATTCAGAGGACTGCTGTTCTTTTACATTATTACAGGTGTTCATACGTCTAGTAAGGGTACATACCTTAACCCTAGATCATGAGGATCCTAACAGTATATGATCCTAACATGCACCTGGTGTACATGTGAAGACACCACTGTGCATATGGCTATGCTATTGATGATTCCCTCATAGTGCGTTTTGGGAGCAAATGCAGACATGGGATTGGGGGGGGAGGGTTTTTTTTTGCCTTCACATACACCTGTGATGATGGTTAATTGTCGTATAATATTTTAATGTCATTTGAAATTGATGTTATAGACAATCCCTACAACTAACGCCATGTCATGTGTGTGTTAGGTTCACTCACGCACTCTGTAATGGAGTTGTCACCCAGGAGGCAATAGCTAACATGAGGAGGTGTATATTAATATCTGATGGATGATGTTGAGTTTTCCAGCAGGGAAAACACGTGTGCATATCTCTGGGCATACATCTTGGCTATGTCACAGCAGGGTTGCAACACTATGGGGGATGTTTACTAAAGTGCGGTAATCGTGATTAACGCGCGTAAAATACGTTTAACGGTCGTTAGCATGTCAGAACGCGTGTTCTGACGTGCGAACGATCGTTAAACGTATTTTACGCGCGTTAACCGCAGTTAACGATCGTAAACCTCCGCGGCGCGTAAAAACAGCGCAGAAGGTGGAGAGTGGGCGGAGAGAAGGGGTCAATGGGCGGAGAGTGGGCGGGGAGAGGCTCCCCTCACACTAACGCGCTGAATATCAGAGCTGAATTCCAACGCAAATGAAAACCTGTCGTTAAAGGCATATTAAAGGGAAGAGAAACCATTTCCGTCAGCAATGTACAGCAAAACCGGGGAAACCTAATAAACGTGAGCAGTGTGATACATGTGCACAGAACACAAACCCAAAGAAAACATCAAAAAGACCACCAGAATAGGTACATCAGCCATAACCTAGCTGGGCAACAGTGATACCAATGGGCAACAATGAAAAACACACCCAGGAAAGCCCCCCCCAAAAGATACGAGACCTGGAAGGGTCTATGCTCCGTAGACCCACGCAAAACAAAGCAGATGTCACTGGAGCATCCCTGGGAGTGTACTGTAATGTCGCCCAATGATAACATTGTTGCTCATCTCCGTGACTGCCGCGTGCCCCTGTCTGCGAGGGCGTTGATGAGTGTGAATTGCACCCCTGTCCCCATGCAAGGCAAATGAGCCCACAGTACAATGGCGAAGAGCAGGGTATCTGACTCGTCAGGCCAGGCTTCCCATCCCCAGGGACAGCACTGTCTCTGTGGTCACAGTGTGGAGTAATGGACACGGCCACTGCCTGCAAGACCAGAGGGGCACAGGTTCAGATCCCATCTGGGGCTGCTGCCAACCCAGCCCCCTTTTTTTCCCACCACGAAGCAGAAACAGTAAAGACACCCTGTGTATTGCAGAGATGAGAGGCATCGTGCAAACACCAATATGTTAACCAACACTGCACACACCCATCACAATGGCTACCAACCACAGCTGAGTCCCCCAAATGAAGCCCTGGAGTTGCATACCTGAATCAGGCCACATCCATTTCCCAAGAGAAAGAAATGCCAGTATGTTGGTGGAAGGGTAGAAGGCGATGGTGAGGACAGTGTCTGCAAGTCCCAGCAGACAGTGTCTGAGCCATGTGTAGGCTGCCATATCCACAGCAGCAGACAGGACCTGTTGGATGTACAGTCATGGACCACCCAGGGGACACAGCATATCTGTGGCAACACGGTGGTGCAGTGCACACAGACAGTGAGTGCAAGAGCAGAAGGTCACAGGTTCAAAGCCCAGCTCTGCCAATGTCAAGGACAGTGAACCTTTTTGCCCCCTGACTGCAGTGACAAATCTGTAGAGCTGTGAACATACACAGGCTCACTACGCCTACATATTACTACGCGGCGCACAGATACCAGAAACAGCCACAGTACCAAGAGCAGAGCCCCCCAAATACGTCCCCTGAGTGCCACACACCAGTCAGGTGCCATGATGCGCCCAATGAAGATGCCTGTGCCGCATAGCTATGCACCACCCCCATGGCTGTCGGATGCAGGCCATGCATATGTAGGTGAGACAGCAGGGAAACCCGAACAGAGTGTGACACACCAGGACCCGATCTGGGAACCCCTGTGGGAAAGCCACAGCCAACAGGGCCACACACCCCCACCCACCCACAGGCGCCAGTGGCAAATGCCCCCTCGAGAGTCCGGACCTTGGGCCCTGTGTGACACCCCCAATAGTAGCACAGGCAGACCCTAGCAATGGCACCCCACACCTGGGTACATGGTATGCACCCATTAGACAGGCCGCACGAGTACAGGTAGATAACAAGACCTACGTCAGGCACAGTGTGCCCTGTGAGCCACATCAGAACAATCAGTCAGATGTGTACGGGCCGTGCCACAGGTCAGGTCACAGACAGTGTCCACCACCCTGGGGAGCGGCTGCCAACAGTAGTGCGGATCATAGCCATGCCTGGGCTGGGCTCAGGACTGGGGTGGGGGGCAGTGCTGCCGGACCCCCTCCACAGTAGCAGAATGATGGCATAGGTGTGGGGGTGTGTGCCGGCCCAACAGTGTGTGGTGGCTGCAAACACCCCACATAGTCCACATTCACAGTACTGTTGCTAGTACTGGCTAGCAACTGTGTATAATGAGGAGCAAGGAACCATGGGTAGAGGCCAGACATGGTGGCATGGGCAGGATGTAACTGCACAGCACACAGGGCATGGACTGCGGCAAAGTAGTGCCCGGCCACCACCGACACAGACAGGGTGACAGCTGCATGTCCTGCAGGTACCCCAGTCTCACCCTGACTGTGCAGTGGCCACAGCATGGCTAGGCAGCTCCACCGTACTATATTGTAGCTCTGGCAGGTGATGTGTATGTGTCCCCTGTTGGGGGCCAGTCACCTATGCATATGCTGGATGTGTATGCTGCCGTCCCATCCCAGGTCTGGGTGCATGCAGCTCCAACAGGAATATGCATCCTGGACTGACTAGCAGACTGTATGCAGGTGGTATGTGCCCAGATGGAGAGCCTGGTAGGGTGCAGTGGCTGGAGGTCTGGTGCTGGATAAACCATATAGTGGTGGGGATCAGCTGAGCCTATATAGCCCTAATGGGTGCATGTGACTGTGCTAATGGTTATGTGGAGAGCTGCAGGAACTGCCAAGAGGGGGTGTCTGACCCACATCAGGGCTTGGGGGGGGGGGGGTGTCTGACCCACATCAGAACTGGGGGTGCCACCCCACCTACTGCCAGCAGTGCAGGGAGGGCGAAGGTGTTGCAGGTGATCGGAGACTGTGTCTAACATCAGAAGCCCCCTAGGGACCACACTGGACTGACACAGACAGATGTAACTAGGCTGTCCCTGCAGAATGTACCTATCCCACACAGCAACATTGCTGCAGATGCCCAGCATGGCCTACCTCTGCCATGGATGTTGCTGTGGACCTGCTGTCTGACGCATCACCTCACCCTCCCGGTGAGCACAGTACCCGAAAAACATGATGGTGGGGAGGTCAACAGTCCCAGCAAAACACACGCCCAAACACCCCTACCATGCCCAGCAGCTGTGGGGGTGCACATGTGCAGTCACACCACCAGGGAAAATTGCTGTGGGCATGCTTTCCCTATGGTGTGTATCATTGAAAAGCTGATTTGCATATCAAGTGCATCATGGGTGTGACCTGGCCAAACAAACACTGAGAACCACAGTGGATGGGCTATGAGGTGAATTGACGCCCCTCTGTTGTCAGGCGGTCATAGAGAGGGAGAAACAGATACAGACATAACTGTAAACCACTGTGAAATGCACCGACAGTGGAGCCTGAGGCTGTGTGTAGGACCCCACTGTGCTGATATGAAGCAGGGCTGCCAGATGCAATCGCCCAATGAGCAGTGGCATCTGAAATAAACCATGACCTGAGGTGCCATAGGGAACAAAAACCAATGGCCCATGCACAAAGCCCAGGGAGGATAGAGTCCAAATGTCATAGACAAAACATGGTAATGAGCGATGTCATGCCATGCAGTCCCAGAAAGCAAACCTCACAACACCCCCACATGTCCCACAATGTGATCCCTACAGCAGAGTAAACTGCGACCAACTCTGTGGCCCTGTCACCACATATTACCCCCAACACATTAAAAGAGAAAGGAACAGCACAAATGTCTGACACAGCCCCATGTCAAGTGCACCTCTAGGCAAAGAAAGGTGAAGGTATGCAAATCTGAGATGTGTGCAGCAGAAGTGGGCAGAAAACATAACACAGACTTTGGAATGAACAGGGTCCAAACACCCAGACCATGGAGATGTAGTAGCAGTACCAAACCCTGGGAGCTGCAGAAGGAGAGCCCCCGCAGGTAGGAACACACACACACCCACGCACGCTCCAACGCACGTCGCAACGCACGTGGTTACGCCCATAGCAACGCACGTGGGTAAGCACGTAGCAACGCACGTGGCTATGCCCCTAGCAACGCACGTGGTTACGCCCCTAGCAACGCACGTGGCAAGGCATATCTCAGACAAGAGAGATGACAGCAAGATCAAGGAAGCCAGCCTTCACCGAGAGGGAGCTGTATCTCCTGACTGAGCTCTTCTGCCTCAGGCAGGAGCGCCTATTCCCCGGGTCCTCGCGGAGGCAGAACCTGGGAAGGGTGAGGAGAGCCTGGGAGCGCCTCACCATGCGCTACAACCGCAGCGCAGACTACCCACGTGAGGTAAGTCCATGGGGGCAGGCACCCCAACACAGCTTGTGCAGAGGAACACCATGCAACCAGGGCAGCAAACACATATTTACCAACAGGACTGCAAGGTGTGTCCACACCCAGCTCTGAGTGAGTTCCCCCCCCCCATTCACCCCCCGAGCACCACCTCAGGAGCCCAAACCCATCCTGCTGCCCTGGTAGCTGTCCCTGTCTGTGAATAACTGACATGACTACAGCCCTGGGAAGAGGAGGGCCCAAATGAGGCCAAAACACAGCCCCTGTGCCCTGTCAACTATCCCTGTCAGTGCACACAGGGATGGACTAGAGCCCTGGGATGAGGAGGGCCCAAATGAGGCCAGAACACAGCCCCTGTGCCCTGTCAACTATCCCTGTCAGTGCACACAGGGATGGACTAGAGCCCTGGGATGAGGAGGGCCCACATGAGGCCAAATCACAGCCCCATTGCCCTGGTATCTGTCCCTGTCAGTGCATACAGGGATGGACCAGAGCCCTGGGATGAGGAGGGCCCACATGAGGCCAAATCACAGCCCCATTGCCCTGGTATCTGTCCCTGTCAGTGCATACAGGGATGGACCAGAGCCCTGGGATGAGGAGGGCCCACATGAGGCCAAATCACAGCCCCATTGCCCTGGTATCTGTCCCTGTCAGTGCATACAGGGATGGACTATAGCCCTGGGATGAGGAGGGCCCAAATGAGGCCAGAACACAGCCCCTGTGCCCTGTCAACTATCCCTGTCAGTGCATACAGGGATGGACTACAGCCCTGGGATGAGGAGGGCCCAAATGAGGCCAAAACACAGCCCCTGTGCCCTGTCAACTATCCCTGTCAGTGCACACAGGGATGGACTATAGCCCTGGGATGAGGAGGGCCCACATGAGGCCAAAACACAGCCCCTGTGCCCTGTCAACTATCCCTGTCAGTGCACACAGGGATGGACTATAGCCCTGGGATGAGGAGGGCCCACATGAGGCCAAAACACAGCCCCTGTGCCCTGTCAACTATCCCTGTCAGTGCACACAGGGATGGACTAGAGCCCTGGGATGAGGAGGGCCCCCATGAGGCCAAATCACAGCCCCATTGCCCTGGTATCTGTCCCTGTCAGTGCATACAGGGATGGACTATAGCTCTGGGATGAGGAGGGCCCAAATGAGGCCAGAACACAGCCCCTGTGCCCTGTCAACTATCCCTGTCAGTGCATACAGGGATGGACTATAGCCCTGGGATGAGGAGGGCCCAAATGAGGCCAAAACACAGCCCCTGTGCCCTGTCAACTATCCCTGTCAGTGCACACAGGGATGGACTAGAGCCCTGGGATGAGGAGGGCCCACATGAGGCCAAATCACAGCCCCATTGCCCTGGTATCTGTCCCTGTCAGTGCATACAGGGATGGACTATAGCCCTGGGATGAGGAGGGCCCAAATGAGGCCAGAACACAGCCCCTGTGCCCTGTCAACTATCCCTGTCAGTGAATACAGGGATGGACTATAGCCCTGGGATGAGGAGGGCCCAAATGAGGCCAAAACACAGCCCCTGTGCCCTGTCAACTATCCCTGTCAGTGCACACAGGGATGGACTAGAGCCCTGGGATGAGGAGGGCCCACATGAGGCCAAATCACAGCCCCATTGCCCTGGTATCTGTCTCTGTCAGTGCATACAGGGATGGACTATAGCCCTGGGATGAGGAGGGCCCAAATGAGGCCAAAACACAGCCCCTGTGTCCTGTCAACAGTCCCTGTGTGTGGGCAGGGTGGACAGACCATGGTCCCAGGATCCAGTAGTCCACACCCCAGAGCCCCACCCATCATCCCGGTGCTGTGCTGCTTTCCCTGGTCCGGTATTGGAGGGCCTAGCTATGTTGCACATTGTGAGACAGATACGTGCCTTGGATGTGGCCACGTAAGGGTGTCTGTCCCCTAATGTCATTACGATTTGTCCAACCATTAGGTCGAGGATCTCCGTAAAAAGGCCCGTGAGCTGAGGGCGAGGTACCCACGGTTTGTCGAGCGAGTCCGGAGGGAGCAGCTGGCCCAACAGAACGGTGCGTGAGCTGACATGGCCCTGTGGGGCACCTGCTGACCTGAGCATAGGATGTATGTGCATACTGTGGCTGCT
Source organism: Ichthyophis bannanicus (assembly GCA_033557465.1). Taxonomy (NCBI): domain Eukaryota; kingdom Metazoa; phylum Chordata; class Amphibia; order Gymnophiona; family Ichthyophiidae; genus Ichthyophis; species Ichthyophis bannanicus. The sequence continues at coordinate 126,238,583 of CM066050.1, forward strand.
GTGTGACAATGGCTATAACATATCCTCCCCTTTCCCACAGCGGAAGAAGAACGTGCTCGAGAGGTGCCAGAGGATCAGGATGCGGGCCAGGGAGAGCCTCTGGAAGCAGAGCGGCTGGAGCAGGTGGCAAGCCCAGGGGAGCTGCAGGGAGGCAGCCCGCAAAATGAAGACGTGGAAGATGATGTTGACGCTGAGGGGGGGGGGCGCCGAGGAGTGGGGGGGTGGGGGGAGGGGGACGTGGAGCAGCACCGGGGGGCTGTGGAGGGGGAGGCGGGGGGGGTGGAGAGGGCAGAGCGTGCTGGGGGGCAGGGGGCTGAGGGGGGGGGGCACAGGTGGGGGGGTGGAGGGACCCTGCTGTGTGTGTTGTTGTCCAGGAGGGAGGTGCCGATGGTTCGGCGGAGCAGGGGGGGGTGGGGCGGGTGCGGGGAGGGGCCAGACTTGTGGGCCATGTGCACACCCAGAAGGGTTGTCACAGGGCAACGGGGGTGCCAGACACCTGCACCAGGGTGATGGCGATGCGATCCCCCTGGGCGTGGACATGGCACACATAGCCGCTGACAGGCGCACTGTGGATGCGGCCACACAGACACGGGGCGACCTGTGTCTTTGTGGCTGCATGTGCGGACTGCGTGTGGCAACGGCTATGCATGCGCATGCACACGCCCAGAGGCAGCACGCGCTCATCATGGGGCAGGTACTGGCAACCCTGACCATGGTGGCTGACCGGCTGCGCTTGCTGGAGGAGCGCATGGGAGGGGGTGCGCCGGAACAGCCACCATGTGCCAGGGGTCCCCGGGGTGTGTAGCGCGTGGATACGCAATGCACACCTGCCCTGTGACAGCCCATGCACAGGCCAAACCCACCCATCGAGGGCAGCAGGGCTGCATGACAGTGATGCCTGCAATGATGGCACATGACACAGCCATCACACACACCTCTGCCCTAGGGACTGCACGTGTCCATGTCGAATGTGCTCTGTAGGGTGTTATAAAGGCATATATGGCATGTGCATGTTACCCTCCAAAGAGGTTGGTTCACCATCGACCCCCATTGCTTAGTACTGGGTCATATATAGGGACATGGCCTGCAGGAGCCACAGCTGGGACCTGAACCTGTGTCCCACTGCCCCTGTACACAGAGGCTGGGTGTACTGCACCGAACTGTTGCCACAGAGGCAGGTAATTCCATGGGGATGCCATTACTGTTCGTTTGAATGTTCAAATAAATGTTTGCTATGTTTCTCATAACACTCTGCTGTGCATATCTCCTTCCTTGCAATGGGTCTGTGGTGTGTGTGCAACACACGTGGGCACACACATGTCTGTAGGTGTACGATACAAAGAGGGTGTGTGCAGGTTACTGCACACATGTCAGGCAGCTATATAGACCACGGACAGTACATGTGGCCGTGCCACACATGTCACGGGGAACACACATGTGACAGTGGCCAGGGTCCAGGGGTGGTGGGATACTGTGACCGACCCCCCCAGGTGCGTCTAGGCGGTTGCCTAGTGGGGGCACCGTCCATCACACCTCATCTGTGTAGATGTGGGTTGCTGCTGTGGAAGCAGGCCGAGTGGAAGAGGAGCAGGGGACAATTTGTCAACATATATCGCGTCTTAATCATATCTGTCGTTCTGGAACCAATATGAGCAAATGACCGTGCTGGGGAAGATGGCCCTGATGAGGCGAACAGACGTAGCAAACCGATACCACAGGTACTTTACCCCCTGAACCTCTCAGCACATATTCTCCAGGTAGTTTCACCACCCCTGACGTTGTTTACTGACCCCCTCCATTTAACCAAAGCAGTATAACACTGTGAAATGCACAGTGTCACAATAACATCTGTACGTCAGTATCTGACTCTAAACACTCTGCTGTTGCAGCCTAGGATATATCCCCTGTGCTGCCCCTGGTCGGACACCGCTAGCCTCCCTAACCTGGCCCCCTCAGAGGGAAAACTGGCTGCGTTTGGACATGTGGCTGCTGACCTCTTGTCTGCTCCACACCTTGGCGCCCAATCAACACCAGCAAGGATAATCTTTCTTACCTGTTCACTACAGCCGTCATATAACAGCATTGAGCATGGCTCATACATATCCCACACACCATGGATTCTGCAGGGGACATTGGACAGTCTGGACACAGCCCCACTTCCATTTTGTCCAGGGTGCTACAACACCCAGGGCCTGGGCCACGTTCCTGGACGCCATGTTGTACGTCATGTAAGGGTTTTGAAGCCTGTCCCCATCTTTACCTCTGCCATTCCCTTTCTACCGGGTCAGAGGCTCTTGCCCCTCTATCCCTTCAGCACTTGTGTTCAGGACATACATGAGTTGCTATGCTGCCTTAAAGCCTCCTGTTAACTGGTCCCCTGTACTGTCTGTTCAAAGACCCAGGACTTGAGCTGCTACGTACAGACTCTGTCAAATACACCTGCCCCCACCCCAGCTCCTCTCATGCCCACAGCCCATGCACATGCCTTGGGGGTATGGCTGGTCCCCTTTGAACCACCAGGGCTCACAGCCTTACACTGCTGTTCCTTCCCCTGGTCCCTCTGGACCCTCAGCCTCTCCTCCTGGCTATTGGCATGCAGTGTCTCCTGAGCACGTCCTGCTTGTTCTGCAAATATCCTCGTCCTCGTCCTCACACTCTACCTGTCCTGGCTTCTGGTTCCCTTGCTGCCTCTCCCTCATGTCCTTAGTGACGCAGTTCAGATATCCTGTAGCCTGTTCCCTGTCCTTGCCCCACCCCCTCTCTGCATGCACGGGATCCAGAGGCTGGGCGTGCCTTCAGGCCATCCCTGTCAGTGTGTAGTCCAATATCTCTTCCTGCCTGGGTGCAATGCTTTAGTGAGCCCTTGTCCTGCCCATGAGAGGAAGGCCCCCTTACCATTCTTAGAGGGCTCTGCCACCTGCGCATCACCACATTATGCAGGCCCTGTGCAACATCTGTGACGGGTGCAGGCCAGGGTGGGGTATGTCATGGAGATCACTGGTGGCCTAACGGTCACTGTGTGGGGATGTGCACAGTGTTATGGGCGGACTGAGTGGGCATGACCATAGGGTGTCTTGGGCTGTGCCACATGTTGTGCTACGTGATCGGGGGTGTCATGGTGTGGGGGGACATGTTGCAGGTGAAGCACATGGGGGCTGCCATGCAGAAGGTGTGACACATGACATTCGTCTCAACATGGTAAGTGGTATGGAACGGGACACATGTATGCAGCACGGACAGTGCCCCTGCAACCACATGGCCTGTCCCTCCACACATGTGCCTGTGGGGCACCCCAGGTGGGTCTGAATTGTATGCTATGTGCAGGTCGTTGCTGGCCCGGGGGGGGGGCAGACATGTGATTGGTACGTGGGGACGGTCAACGTGTGCTTGTCTGGGTGATACACTGATGGCTGACCAGGGGACAGAGGGACAGGTTTCGCACACAGTGGGATGCATAGCGGAGAGGTCCGGCGGGCCGCCTGCCATGTGGGGGGTGCCTTCGGGACTGTGTCTGGGTATGGGAGCATGGCGCGGTGCAACAGTAGTGCATGTCCATGGCTGGGGCATACTGCACCTTAGCTGACGATGTGCACGTGGTGTGGGTGTGGGTATGTGCTGTGGCCCGGTCCCCTTGCCGTTGCTCCAGACCTGTATATGCGGTTCCCTAACCTGTTACCATAGGGGATTGCACGGCATGGTGGGTGTGGTATGGCACCCTCACCAATGTACCGGTGCCCTCATCAGATCCGTCCCCCCTACGTGGACCCGACGGGTGACACACATATCCATGGTGTGCATGCAAACTAGGCACAGGCCACATCCCTTCCCCACCCGCGCTCCCAAGAGGATATCTGCCCTGCCCCCCCTTTGGCCCTGTAATGGCCATGCCCCATCATGGGTGCAGTGTCTGTCACCCCCACCCACCGCCACCCATCCCGAGGCATGCCCGGTGTCACCAGCCATGGATTGGCTGCGGGCACACTGGGTTATGTACATCACGCCGCCAATAGGCCATTGCCGGACCTCTCCCCCAGGTGAGGCCACACTGCACATTCCCAGTCCAGCCCCCCCATCGCCCACTGCCCACATGATGCCATGCCCTGTCCCCCCCCATGGCCCATGAGTGCCTGCTGCACAACCCCATCCCACCTGCACATGGGGAACAGTTCAGACGGAGGGATGTTTGCACCCAGCTGCTGGATGGCGTGTGCCTGCTGGTGTGTGCCCAGGGCCAGGTGGGCCATCCCATGCGTTCCACAGCGGTGCCAGTGTATACACCCTATGTCCAGTGGGTTGGCAGCGCACATGCCCCAGGGTATGGCATAGGTGGGCTGTGCATGATACAGGCACACTCACGTAACACAGGGGACATGACATGTTCAACAGCTGCATGTTGCTGCGTTTATTTCCCCCCTCGCCTGCCCCTGCCATGCCCCCCATGCCTCCCCCCCTCCTGCAATGCCGGTGACTCTCTTGCCGGCACCGATGCCCTTGCTGCTGCTCGCACTCTTGTTGGTGGAGCGTGCGAATGCAGTGATGACGGTGGTGGCACACCCATTTGGGCAGCTATGGCTTCCATAGTGTCCGCAATGCTCTCCGCAGCTGTGGCAACCCTTGGGACCACCATCAGGACCCTGTACATCATGTTGTGGTGTCTCCTCAGGGCACGTCTCAGCCTCCGCTGCTCCCTCACACACGCACGCAGTGCATGCCGTATACCTGTGAAGACAGAAGGTGGTGCATAGTCGTCATGGACTGTCTGCAATATCGTTGCCCACGCATTGTGACCAGACAACATATTTGGACACACCCTCTGCATCCGTGTGAGCCGCTGCGGCTTGTGACTGCATTAGCCCCATGACCCCTGCCACTGATGTTGGTGCTACATCCCTGTGAAGTCGTCCTCCATCTGTCGGCACGTCCACAGCCTTGTCACTCAGGTCTGTCCCCTCTGCACACGCAGGTGGGGTGATGGGACCACTGCCACCAACGGGTGTGTGTGGGGGGGCTCCTGCATCCACCTGTGCCGGCTCCATCACTGGCTCCATGGTGGCGGCTGTCCAGGCCTGGCTGTCGCCATCCGCATTACCGGCTGCAGCTATGGCAACTATGTCACCTGTGGAACAGAGTAGCGTATAGTTCGGTTACAGCACAAATGCCTTTCTGCACTCAGCTCACGCCCATAGCATCACATGGGTGTGGGTGGGCCACATGGGCCCTGCAGGGCTCCCCCACCCCCCGGTCCCCATTGCCCTGAGGGGACCCTGGGTGTCTCTGTGGCCCTTCCACCACGGGTGACGCTCAGCCCCCGTGCATGCTAGCACACGCCCCACACATCCCCCTTATCGCTAACAGCACAGTGGCTGGGGGGCTGGGACTGGCAATGGTTTGGGGAATGCTGGGACTGGAACTTGGCTACGTGGTGGGGGAGGCTTGGGTGGAAGATAGCTGATGGGAGGGGGTCCTGGAGCTAGACTGTGGTGTGGGGGCTGGGGGCTGGGATGGCGGCTCGGCTGTTGGAACAGCTGTGGTAGGACCCGGGCTGGCCTGTTGGGTGGTGCCACTATTGGGGATGGGCTGTGGTGGGTGGGTGGGTGATGGACCTGCGATGGACACATTGAGGGGCTGGAGCTGTCAGTGGGCTCATGGGCGTGCCTGGACTGCAAATGGGCTGTGTGGAGGGGTGCTGGGATATGCCATGGGCCACTGGTGGGGCTGGAGGTGAGATGGTAAGGGTCTGCTGGAGGGGGGCCGGGACTGGTGTTGGTCTGCTGCAGGGACGGGCTGGGGATGGATGCTTGGTGGAACAGGGACTGGGAGGGAGCCGCTGTTGGTGGGGGGTGGCATGGGGCGGTGCTGGGAGTGTACAATGGGGAGGGGGGAATGTTTGTGTGGGAGGGGGAACCGACCCCCCGATCATCCGGATATTGGCAGGGTATGTGGGGATTGCAGAGGGGGGGGTGACAACTGGTTGGTTGCTATAGGGGTGAGGTACGGGCAGGTGGGGTGGGATCCATATGTGCCTGCAGATGTGGGGGTGGGAGAGGGAGGGTACATGTGGGGTGGCTGACAGACACTGCGCAAGCACACGTGGTGGGTTCGCAGGACACACGGGGGGTCCTGCAGGTATTGGCTGGTCCATCTGCTGATGGGGGAGGGCGCCCAAAGGTAAGGCGGTATCTCTGTCTTTTGACATTATCTACTGGTGTGTGGGGGCTCTGGGGAATGTGCATCACTAACATCTGCGCCTTTTGTGGTACAGGGGAACATTCATCTTCGGTCTTGTCTCTACAGCATTGTTATACATTCCGGGTGTGGGCCTTGAGGATCCCTGTGTGGTTGTTGCCCCCCTCTAATGCAATTGTGATTCCATGTTTTGTAACAGGGTGTGTGTGGTAGCCATATGCAGATGGTTGAGCCACCATGGCCCATCATGCAACTGAGGTCCCGCACCAGGCCTGCGCACATGGCCCCACACCCCCCTTGTGACGCCCCTGACACCATGGCCACGCCCCACACAAAGGTTCAGGGCTCAGGGACTGGTTACATGGTTGTGCTGCCCCCAGGGTCCTCAGTTGGTGCAATCATGGCACCAGGACCACATTACACCCTTTGCCACCCACACACATGTGCACCTGCATGCTCTCGCTGATACAGCTCACTCAGGCACTTACCGGCACTTGGGTGCGCAGTGTCAAGCTCAGGTGGGAGGCCATGTATATAGGTGGGGCCGAGTCGCTCTGCAAATCGCCTTTCCAGATCCGTGAGATCTGCAACCTGTGCTGTGCCGCCTCCGGTGCTACGAGCCCCACTCTTCTCCATTGTCAGCTCCTTCCTGATATTGCACTTGATATCGCAGTACCTCTTGCGAAGGCTCTCAACATCTCTTGTCGGGCCAGCAGCGGTGGACACCTGGGCCTGCACCTCAGCCCAAGCCTTGGCACGAGTGGCACCAGATGTGGTGGTGCTTTGCTGCCCAAAGAGGATTTCGTATCGGTCCAGGATGGCTGACAGGAGGAGGTCATTCTCCTCCTGGCTGAACCGGATGGCTCTCTTCCTATATTCCTCTGGGAGGGTGGCCCTGCGCCGCTTCTGAACCTGTGGACATGGTGTCTCCTGCATGCTTGATGTTCCTAGCCTCTCCCCATCGGTGCTCTGGGTGTCCATCCCTGGGGCCTGCTGTTGCTGTGTAGTCTCTGACGTCTGTCTGGTCTGTTCCATCATGGATGTTTGCCGTGGAGATGGCCATGGTGTCCTCCAGAGCTTTATATAGCTCTCGAGTGGGTGTGTCTCAGCACGCTTTGCGTCGGCGCGTTGCATTGGCGCATAGCTTACGCGCGTTGCGACGGAGCGTAGCGTAAGCGCGTAGCGCATGCGCGTTACGTATATGCGTGGTATGCGTTGCTGCAAACATTTGGCGTTTTCCATATTTGGACACGGGTGTGTCCTGCAAGCGCTTCAAGGTATGCTGCGTCACACGGGGATATGGGTTATGTTTGTCGACTGCCGTTCAGCTTGGGATGCGTGGGGGGGACGCACGGGGGGACGCGCGGTCCGCCGCGCGCTACGCAGAGGGCCTTCGGACCTCGTTGATTGCAGGGTGTTGGTTGTCCTGGGTGCCTCTGACTGACCAGGTGAGTGTTGTTTGTGTGATTTCCCCTCCCACCCTGTGCCCTATTTCACAGCCACCTGTCCCACATCCTGAGTCTATCATGGCTCAGACTGTGAATGTGGGTGGTGCAGTCATTGCACTGATAGAGCTCTGTGAGCTGCGCTTTCCAGCAGAGGGTGAGGCTGGTCCTGTGGCTGAGGACCTGGGCATGGGTCCAGACCCGCTGCAACACAGGCCTGCAGCTGTGGAGGGTCCACATGCAGGTGTGGTGGGACAACGGCGCCGTGTGTGTCCTGAGGGGCGGCCACGCCTGCAACGTGGGGCCCTGCTGGAGAACATCAGGGAGGACCAGGTGATATCCCTCTACCAGCTGGACACAGGAGCTATTAGGGAGCTCTATGCGGATCTCCGGCCTGACCTCGAGCCCCTGACTGCACGGTCACATGCTATACCGGGAATGGCCAAGCTCCTTGCTGCCCTACATTTCTTTGCCTCTGGCTGTTTCCAAACCTCAGTGGCTGCAGTGGGTGGGATGAGCTGGCCAACATTCTCTCGCTGCCTCCACCAGGTACTGCAGGCCATGGTCAGCCGGGTTGGGAATTACATTGCCATTCCCAACAGTAGGCAACATTGGGTGGCCCTGGGACATGCATTCCAGCAGATTGCAGGGTTACCACATGTCATGGGTGCAATAGATTGCACACATGTTGCCCTCATCCCGCCACGCAACAGGGAGGCTGTGTACCGCAACCGCAAACACTTCCATTCCCTCAATGTGCAGGTTGTCTGTGATGCAGGTATGCATATCATGAATGTGGTGCCGCGTTTCCCAGGGTCAGCCCATGGCTCCTATATCCTGCAGAACTCAGCACTCTTTGGGCTGTTTGAGGCCGGTCAATTTGAGAACTGTGTCCTGCTGGGTAGGTATTTCACACATCCCGTGTTGAGCGACCATATGTGTTTCATGTGGGCACCATTGTCACCTGTGTCCTCGGCATGCGGGACATGGTGCTGTAGTGTCCTTGCCCTGACTATTCATGTGCTGTGCCCCAGCGCACCTTATCACCTGGGCACTGCTCACACACCTCTGCGCATCATCACCCCTCCCCTTGCCTACCATGTGCCTATTCCTGCTCATTGGTGTCGCCACACACCCATGTGTTGTGGTCCCCGCACAGCCCTGGCTGTTTACATCGCTATCATCCGTTTCCATGGTCATTTTGGACATGCATGGTGCAGGTGATTCTCATATGTCAGACTGTGTCTTTTGTCCCTAACAGGCCCAATGTGCCATGGGTCTGTGCATGTGGCAGCAAGGGGAGGGGGGTGGGGTTTTGGGTTGCAGGCGGGGCGGACCGTATACAGGCTGTGCGGTGTGTATGTGGCCCTCTGGGTCACCTCTTCAGGGGTGGCACATGTCAGGGTGTACGTGCATAGCTGCTAACACGCATGACTGCTGCATGGCTGTATCCTTTTGCCTGTCTGCGCTGCCTCCCCCACCTTGCCAGGGCCGGTTGTGGTACACTGACATCTCACCTGTGTGCCATATCACATCCTGGCCCAGGTACCTGCACACCTGGCCATCATTGTGTTGGCACGTGTGCTCCTGTTCCGCCGGATGGGGTCTCTGGCGCACCACATATGTGTGCAGTGCTGTACCGTCAGGTGTTTGTGTCCATGTTTCACGGCTGTCCATGTGTGGTTCGCTGCATCAGTGTTTCCATAGGTTCTTTGTATCACACGTGCCTTACATCCATTTCTGCTTGCAGGTGATGCGGGATATGGGTGTCGCACCTGGCTTCTGACCCCTGTGCGTGTCACTCGGACAGGTGCAGAGATGCGGTACAATGAGGCCCATGCCTCCAGCCGCTCTGTCATTGAGCGCATCTTTGGCATTCTCAAAAGTCGCTTCAGGTGTCTGGATCGGACTGGCGGGGCCTTACAATACAGGCCCCTGACTGTGGCAAAGATCATAATAGCCTGTTGCATCCTACACAACATTGCTCTCAGGCACAATGTTCCAGTCGATATTAATGAGGATCCTGGGGAGGATCCTGTGTGCCCTCCTGCACCTGGCCATGTTGACACGCGTGCTGGGATGGCGGCCAGGCAACGTCTGATTGTGGAGCTCTTCTCCTGTAAGTTCAACAGCTGCTGGTGACCTTTATCTGCGTCCCCATGTGTGGGCAGGTGTGTCAGTTGTGCAGCAGTGCTGTGTCATGTGCCAACATGTCAGATGTGCTTTTTCATCCCCAGGAAGGGCTTCTGCTTTACGGGACCCCAGGCCATTACTGTTCGTACTGCCCGGTGCTGAGCCTCATGTGATGTTTCTGTGTGGACACCTGCAACAGGCAGCTGACTCTGGTGAGTTCCAATACAGTACAGTTTTCGATGCAGGCGCCATGGTGTGACCCATATATTTTGCTTCCCCTACACTGCTCCTATGGTGTTGCACAGCTCTCGGTCGCACCTCCCCATCACCCTTGGGTTGGGTTTGTCGCACATGTGGCGGGCCATATGACAGGCCTGCCTGTGTCCTGGTTCCGCTGCTGCCGTTTGGTTCAGCCACCATGACTCAGCTGCTCTGTCTGGCACATGCACCTCTTACCTTCTCTTGTCCCTGGCCACGGCCCCTCCACATAGCTCTCCATTGCCCTGTCCCCTTCTGGCCCTTTCTTGTTGCTCCCCTGATATATTGGCTTTGTCTTGCACTGCATGATATTTACTGGGCCGTCTAGGGGACTGTTCATATGTACCTCCCATACAACCTGTGGACTGTGATATGGTCTGTGTACCCCTGCTCCGGATGTGTGTTGCATCCTGTTTAGTCTTTAGGGTGCCCTCACCTGGCACACATGCTGTGACCTGTCTGCACCCATTTGTGTATGCCTTCTGGTGTGACATTCGTTATTATTTCAGAGCTAGGCTGTCCATCCTATTGTTGATGGCTTTTCACTCTCTCTGTTCCCATGTCGTTGTGTCCTTCCTCACTGGTACCTGTGCTCACGTTGCCGAACACCTATTTGCTTGTCGCTCCTGCCCTCACTTATCGTCATCATCACCATTGGGTATCTCCCTTTGGTCGATCATTTTGCATCAGTGTGCTGTGACATCTCCAGGATGCTGCTGTGCACTGTCACCCCATATCCTGCAGTGCTACCCTTGTCTGTCTTTCATCTCTGTCTGTCTGGCGGGCCTGTGACTGTTCTGCATGGCAGGGCCACTCCTCTGGCCACCTCCGCCCCCACGCAATCCTACGTCTTCTCCACATCTACCACGCACTTTCGCACTGGTGTACTGGGTGGGCAACACACTCTGTTATGCTTTCTGCATCAACATGTTTGTCTGCACCTCCTCATGACACATGGGGTGTCCACAGGGTTGTGGGTCCGGGCACGCACTGCTGTCCCTCGGTCAGTCACCTATTCATTTGTCTTTCCAGTGCGTTCTGTGTGTTGTTTGTACTACATTTGTCTCTGTTGCACGCAGGTTCTGCAGTCCCTGCAGACACCACTTGGGGTCCGTAAGGCACACAGACCATATCCCACGTACCCTTTTTTGGGGCAACATGCCACATGGCTCTGTGGGCCTGGGTTCCATCTGTCCTCTCCTATCCGTGTGTGCCTCAGGTCGCGCTTGGCATTGGGCCACCCTTCTCGGGGGCATACTGCTCATCTTTCACATACTTCCTCTTGGGCACACTGTTGGGCTACTGTAGTTTCCATTTCTATTGCAGTGCACACACATTCATTTGACCATCCCACAGACCTCACTGCTAGGGCTGGCTGCCCCGTTGTATGTTCCTCTCGGCTCCGCTGATGTCCATGTGCAGTGCACCATGCATGTTTCCACTTCCACCCGTATCCTGGCCCCCAACATGCACTTTGGGTGGTGGCGTGACACGCTTTCTTGGCACAGTCTGGGGGTTGTGGGTTGTGGTGGTGCAGCCATCTGCATATTCTTTATGCACTTCTTCATAGTGTTTTCATGTTTCCCTTAGATCTCACCAGTGGTTTCTCCGTTCATGGAACAGGTCTGTGATGTTAATGGGCCCTCTATATTTGGTAATGATCCTGGCCTCGGTCTGGATTGTGTTTGCCATATGCCCTTGTTTGCTGAGACCTTGTTTGGTTTCATTGGCACACTTTCTTTGTATGTGCATGCCACACTTGCTGGGGGTCTGTTGTGGTGCTATTCACGTTTCACGGTTCTGCTCCATGGACTTATCTCCTCCTATTTGTGACAGTGTACTTTTCACAGACAGTTTGGCCGTCTAGCTATTTCATTGCCTTTGGGGGCCCCATTGTCATTTTATTTATTTTATTTATTTATTTATTTATTTATTTATTTAACAGTTCTTCTATACCGCTCTATTCTAGATCAGAGCGGTTTACATCCAACATCAACCATACAACACAGGGACCCTGAGTTGCATTTACAATAAACAGGAGATCAACTTGGAAGTAACTGGGGGGAACTATGTACATTGTATAACATATCTACATCTTATTTACACTGGGGGTCCTGATTCCATTTCAGTGGGTATCTTCTGATCGATGGGTTACAAACCACGTATGGGGGGTTTGGGGACCCTTTGCAGGGCATCTTGTAGTTTAACATTGCATTGTTGATGACAGCAGCGCCACCCTCACAGTGCAGACCCCTCAGGGGGCCGCATCCGATCAGCTGGGGCATGACCTGTCGGCCTCTCTGTGACACGCCCTATTGGTTGCACAGGCAGACAGTGTACATGTGTCTATGACCGATGGTGTAGCTTGTAGGGTGCCCTGTGCATCACCCTCGGGGTTTCGCCATTTGATTGTGTGCTTGCCACCTGCGCCTGTTATACATACGGGACATGCTGCCATTGCCTTGGCTACATTGGTGTGTGTGTGATGTCGCTGTTGCCTCCACAGATCCACCTGCCTGTCAGGTACATGTTCACATGGTGCAGGGCCCACAGTTGGGCAGACATATGCATGGCATGGTGGGGTTCCCTGCAGGGGTACATTGGCATGGCAATTGGGTTCTTGCATTCGTTGTTTCTGGATCTCTTCATGGTTTGCTTTCCTTCATTACATGATATGCGTATATTTTGGTCTATGTACATCTCTCACCCACGGTTCTGGATGCACATTCACAATGTTTTCTTCTTGTGGGGGCTGGGGCTCTCTGGATTGTACGGGCCCTACATAGGGGGGGGGGTTTCTCCATACTCTCCAGTTGTTTATCGCCATGACACACGGAGGGGGATATGTATGTCTTCAATGGTGTGCTGACGGGTCATCCACGTCACTGACTGTGGATTGCAGAGGGTACTGTTGCAGGCAGTGTTTGTCCATGGGGCCACAGGGGGGTTGGAACACACAGACCCTGCACCATCTGCCAGTGTCTTGCCCATTGTGCTACAGATCTGCCTACCTTGGGCGACAGCTTTTCTGGGTCCTGCTGGGGCGCCCTGTTGGGCTACTGGCTGTTGCTACTGTGTGACAGTGGCACACACTCATTTCAACCTCCCATCCCAGGTGGCTGTGTCGGTACATAGACCTTGCTGTGTTCATCTCTGTGCCGCTGATCCTCCTGTGTGTTGCACCATGGGTAGGTCTGCTTTGGGGCAGATGCTAGCCATCACAGCAGGCCAGTTTGGTCATACCCTGCTGCCCTTCAGGTACCAGCCAGGGTATTTTGCACAGCTAGGGGGCTGATGCACGGTGGTTCCGTTCCTGGCTGTGGGGCCGGTGGTCATGATCTCATGGCACAGTGGGCTTGGTTTATCGGACTGCCTGTTGCATTACATATCTTTTCAGCACATTGCTGCTGACAGCGATACCCCATCAGCATTATGCCGCCTAACAGTGCCTCGGGGGCGCCACATGCGGAACCTTATCTGGCACCCTTTCCATTGACTGGTATGATGTTCCATCAGTGACATTTGGGTGGGCCTCTGTGGACAGTGCGCTTTCTACAGTGGCCTGCGTGGTGCATTGTGCCAATGGTCCTCGACCTGGTCCTCTGGGGCCCACAGGCTGGTCAGGTTTGCTGGTTACCCACAATGCATGGGATGGCTATGCATGTGCTGCTTCCATTGTGTGCAGATCTATCTCATGCATATTCATTGTGGGTATCCTGACAACCTGGCTGGCCTGTGGGCCACGGGGGACTGGGTTGGGGAACACTGCATTATGGGTTGCCATATCCGGCACCTTGGGTTGCACCACTGTGCTGCTGTGTTTGCTGCCAGCACTGCTGGTGGTAAACTATGTGTCCTTGCCTCCTCATTCCCTACGTTCGGTACAGGGTGTGGGTTGGGACCGCTTTCATGCATTGTGCATACTGGAACACCCGGGGGATTCGAACCCTTGCTGCTTGTTTCAGCATGGAGTGAGCTAACCATTGTGCTACAGCTCTGTTCCTGTCTTTTGTATCTGTACGCTTTTTTGTGGTTGATGCGCAGTGATGCGCGGTAGAGCACGGGCACGCGCCAACGTGCCCTGTCAAGCTCGTTAGGTTTTGGAACGCGCGTTGGCCGTGACGATGTACCGCCCATGTCCTTATTTGGGGTTTCTTTCACTACTGCGGCTCCTAACGCGAATTGCACTAACACAGTTTAGTAAACATACCCCTATATAGGGGGTAGAGTACCTTTTGTCACTGTAGCTGAGCGGAAGTTACTGTCATCTTGTCTGCCCATCCTGATTTATCCTCACATTTTGGAGAGGTTACGGTTAAAGCAGGGGGACTAAGTGGGTGCATACAGAGAGATATTGGAACCAGCTGAACAGGACGCTAATGTGCCTATGCATCTGTTTTGTGGGCAAACTAATGAGGGGTACAGTGTGCATGTTTGACAACCGCACCTTCATAGGGATGTGTATAGGATGGGGACATTGCAGAGGATGCCTATTACATGAATTAGCAGCCAACACTATACAGCATATGTTGACAGACTACCAAATCTTGATATGTTGACCTTCAACAACAGGATGTCTATAGCTGATATGGTTTTCAATTTTTACATACCTCCATGGCATACATGGTGTGGGTGTGTGCCTCACGCAAATGGCAGCGTGTTTTCCCTTGGTTACTTCTGAGACATACCCTTTGATTATGTGAGCATTGGATTGCTGTTGTCATCTCACAGTGGCGGTGGTGCAGATGTGGTCAGTAACTGCATTACCATACGCATGTCACAAACACACACACAATATCTACAGGTATAGATGGAACTGCTGTAATATTTGCAATGTGTTTACGGACTGTATAGGCTATGTGTTCATTTTCTGTCATCATATGTATATCTGTAAGAGCTGAATAGTTGTTGTGCTGTATATTTGTGTCAGAAATTGTTTTGGTTTGTTTAACATGGACTCCTGCATTTACATGAAACATTTCTTTCTGCAGGTGATGCAGGATATGGTTGTCGGCCCTGGCTGCTGACTCCTGTGCGTCAGCCACGGACACGTGCAGAGCTGAGGTACAATGAGGCCCATGCCTCCAGCCGCTCGGTCATAGAGCGCACCTTTGGCATGCTGAAGAGTCGCTCCAGGTGTCTGGATAGGACAGGCGGGGCCTTACAATATAAGCCACACACTGTTGCAGAGATAATCATAGCCTGTTGCATCCTGCACAACATTGCTCTCAGGCACAATATCCCTGCAGAGATTAATGAGGATCTTGAGGAGGATCCAACGTGCCCCCCTGTACGTGCCAGTGGTGACACACGGGAGGGCTCAGCGGTCAGGCGGAGGTTGATTGCAGAGCTGTTCTCATGTACGTATAACTTATCTTAACACACTAATGTTGTATACTATGTGTGTAATGGTTAATGAGGTTTTTGTTTCTGTATAGATTGAATGTGGATGCCACACTGCATTAACAGTTGACTCTCAATGCAAACGTCACATACAGTCATGAGTGTGCCACAAAGAATGTGTGCAGTGCACAACAGCAGTTGTTGGCAGATGATGTGAGGGTTTGTTGATACCTCTCTGGGATGTTTGGAGGGTGACATTCCCAGTTAGTGTCTGCTTCTGATAGCAGCAGCTGTTGTCCGCACACACAGTGCTTTTTTAACATGAAATGTGTGGAGCACACAGACAGCCATATGGTGTGATGTTCATGTTGGGCGGTCAGTCCCTGTTTGTGGACAGTTGTCCATTGGGGTGTGGTAATATTAGACACATTTGTGCTGCTTTGTTTGGTGTTAAGCTCCTGTGAGATGCCTATGTTTGTGTGATCCTCATGTGTGTGGCAACATGTCACACAAAGCACAATACACGTACTTAGTACTAGTATGTCAGGATGGTATTAGCAATCTGTGCGGTTTGTTAATGTCAACCCTAAAGTGTGTCAACATGTATAGGTGAACAAGTATCCATGACATGGATATGTTGAAGAATGGTGACCTGTGCATTGTCCAGCAAGGGGGGTTGCACTGCAACATATTTACCTTCGAGAGTCTACCTTCACTGCAGTGATGGATATCTACACACATCCTGAGATGAACCAGCCAAGATCAGCAAGGGGTGGGTTACAGTAGCCAAGTGGTGCACTGAATGGGGTGATGTCTTGTGGTATACCAGGTATTTCAGGGATCAGATGGCATATCTCGCTGATGCTCTCACAACATCTGCCATCATGCGTGTGGTACAGGCTGTTTATGTGTGTAGGTCAGGAGAACACAGACCATATGAACAAATAGATTGCAGACACAAGCAAGCGAGGATTACGTCGGCATACAAACACAGACTTCGGTGACAGCTATTTCTCAGAGGTGCACATGTAGGGTATGCATGCTTTGACATTCTCACTGACACACAGTGGGATGGCATGCATCCATCAGGGTTTTGTCACAAGCAGACATGGGGGTGTGTTTTTTCCAACATGATGGAAAGTTTGCAAGCTATTTGTGCATATCATCAGCACATAGCTGTCAATATTACTGAAGCTATGAGATGTACAAAGCAGGATATGTTTTGGATAAGTGGATACAGGAGGTGGGACTGCATATTTCCAATGTGTTTCGGCAATTGTCAGTGGGTTAACATAAAACTTTTGGAGAGCACTAAACAGGTAGAGGGGGCATTTTTGCCAATATGGTGAAACCAGGGTAATATTGCGATCTAGGTATGAGGTGAAACCATGGTGGGAGCAGACACCTCTATTGCTATTTGCGTACACGGACAGAGAGGTAAGGGAGGGGACAGAGAGACTACACACACCTGCGGATCCCCTGCAACTCCTCTGTGATGCCTCTGACATGTATGAGATCTGTACATTGTGATAGGGAGCAGTAAGTAATTATGTGCTGTTGTTGGCTGTGACAGCTGGGGACATGACGGTGCCGTGTGTGATTCACGGCTAGAACATGACATATGTTTGCTTATCTTGTGTCTCCAACTGCACAGGACATACTTTGTTTGGATGCTGTTGGTGTGGTGCATTGGCATGTGACTGTACATCACCAAATAGGCATTGATTTGGGGTAGGTGGATCTACATAGACATTGTGTGTGCCTGCACTCATTGGAATCATATGTCTTCATTGATCTGTGATATTGGGCAGATGATTTTGTTTCCTATTTGTTAAGTTCAGCCTCCGTAAACCATCTTTTGCTGTTCTAACTCATATCCCCATGTGTTTGGGTTCAGCATGTCCTCTGCCATACTCTGAATGTGACATGTACAACAGACCTGCATGTGTGTATAGGTTGTTATTTTCTGTTGTTTGCCTACACTTTCTCTGTCCCCCAGCAATGTACAATCAGCCAACAACAGGGTCTCATTGCATGTTCACTAGGCCGTTATATCTACAGATATACACCTGTGCACATACAGGCCATGTGTTACATATGGCACTTTGACCTTTGCATACTGTGTGTGTGGGTGTTTATCGGTTGCCTGTGTGATGATGCATTGCTCAAACATAGTACATTATCATGTGCTGTGAGGGGTGTGTGCACCTGGGGCTCAGTTGTGACTATGCTACCTCTTACATTGTGGTGTTTACCTTGTCAACATTATTAACATGTGTTGTGTGCATTGAGAAGACATGTGTCTTGTGTTGTGCTTAAGCACTGTTGTGTTTTTTATTTGTTCCAGAGATGCACTTAATCTGGACAGTCATCAACAGTGGCTTGACATGGGGATTCTCCAACTTTTGCTGACATTGTCTCCGTTCATGTTTACCTGATATTGTTTTTTAGTGGCTCAGGCGATTGATGAGATACACCTGATGCACACACAAGGTATGTTTAAGCTTTTTTAATTTTGGTCATTACATCTGTCTTTAACTGATGATGATTTCATATTTTTCTAATGTGCATGTAATATTTCCTCTATACTCACATGAACAGCTGCATATGGTGTGTAGCTGGGACACACATGTGTGACATGAGCATGGACATTAACATATCCATGTGACACCCATGTCTGTGTTACAGATTAATGATGTTGGCCACAAGGTTAGGTTTCGTATTGCTATCATGTCATGTTTGCCTTTGCATCCCTTTTTCCAGCATTTCCAAAGGTATAACGTTCTGACATTTGTGTTTATTTTCCAAGGTGTCTAACAGTACCATACTTCTCCTCTCATGACACAGGCCAGAGGACATACCGGACACATCTCTTACACTGCATCTGTTGGCAACACCAACCACCTGTTTGAGGACAGAACACCATGCAACTCTTTGCGATGACATTTTGCCATTGGATGTTTGACCTCTGAGAGTGCGACACATGACTGGGAAGGACAGTATTAATCTTTGACCATTGATTTCCCCATGACAGAGGTGTCGGAGGCACTGCTGCTGCAATGGTTTGGCAGGTAGTGCTGCTCATTGTAGGAGACACACATGCACTTTGAAGGAATGTGGCATATTGAACAATGACACTTGACTATGCATGCCCAGAGCTGCAAAAACACTTTTAACCTGACCTGTTGGATTGTAGATACAAATTGGACTTTTTACAATGATCCCCCCTTGTGCATCAGCAAATGACATGGACACTGTAGGTGTTACATTTAGGCACAGTTGTGTTTTTGTTGAGATTGGGCCATGGGTGTGACATGGCACCAACTATATTCTCATGTGTTTCTTACAACACATGCATACAGGCCATGTATTTGGCATGTGGCCAACGATGGAGTGCTCCTATTGTCTACGTCCACCTATTTTCCACCTGGACATGATCCAGGTTAAACTCAACAATGCTTTCACACACACCGCCATCTTGGAATGATGTTTTGAATGACCCAAGGGTGTTTACATGCATGTGTGTCATCAAAGTATCATGTTGCAATGTGGCTGGTGCTTGTGCATATGACTGACTATGTTTATGGGACACAACATGTGGACCTATGGCTTCTGTGTGGTTCCCTGTAATATGTTTCTCCATTAATTCGTTATTCATATGCTGCTTCTTGTGTGTGTTTACTGTGCATACATGACAGTCTGCATGTCTGTACACACCTTGCATTTCCCATCCTCACTGTCCTGATTATGCCCTGTGTTAGGGACACTCACATTGCCACATTATGTTTGGAGTGTGGCAGTGTGGGTGACTGTTATACTTCTTCACTTGAGCATTCCATCTATCATGCTATATGTGACCAAACACTGTCTACCCAAACAACAGTGCAGGTTGACCTCGTTGATGGTGTTATATGTGCATTTTTCTGCAGGTTGTTTAGTTGGTATTATGTCTGTGTTCATGTGCATGTGGTACCTGTTAGCATATGCTCATTGTGATTTACAGGATTGTTTGTGAACACATTGGTGTCGCTTGTATTCCCAGATCAGGCATTAGGATGTGAGCTTCATCATTACGTTTATTGCATGGTTTTTGACATTAAAAGCTTTGACCCAAATATGTTTTTGGTGTTTGTCGGACTCCTGTTTGGACAGATGGATATTTTCTGAGGGACAGATGAGGTGTGTTGTATCCTCAGCATGCAGCATCTACTCTGTACATGCACTCATATGTGGGTAACACATTAGCGCCATGCAGCAGCAAGGGGGGGCTGGGGGTCTGCTGTCAAGTGCAGAGCATGCACCTGAAGCACATTATCTCTCGTGGCGTTAATTTATTGTCAAGCAAGTAACCTTTGTGTAGGAGGTGGCTTTGTGACATGCTAAAGGTGTTGCAAACTATCAGGAGGGATGCGGGCAGGCCTGATATTATGATGGCACTGTCTACACTATTTGTGATGTGCAAACCAAATAAAGTTGTGTATTTGACCAACATTTGTCTCGTTTGCTGATTGCATTCCAGGTCTGTCACCATGATCAATGTGTGCCTTTGTATCAGTCCTGACTCCTTGTGACCCAGAGAATCCATTGTTTTCCTGTCAATGTCAGTGGATGTAGATGATGTTGTCTTTGTTACAAGGTTATGAAGGGTTACATGACATGCCGTAGCCCACATGGAGTGCTGGAGTGAATTGATCACTGTTTGTTTGTGGTCCAAGCGAATTTTCTCTTCACTATGTTGGTCCTCCACTTTTTGAGCATACTGCCCCTTTATGTGGTCCTTTGCTGGCCATGTACATGGGGCACCTGTGCTCACATCCTTGTACAGTGCCAGCTGTGTATGTGGCAGCCATATGGCATATCACTGTGTATGAACGCTTGATATACACACCCTCCCTTTGGGATATTTGTGTTAGAGTGTGTTCATTGTGTGGTTTGTGGTATTGGCTACAGTCATGTGTTTGAACTCTGTAGTATGCATGTGTTATCCACACATGTGTTTTTTTTTTCCACTGGCCTAACTGGACCAAGAGGTACCACCAGGTTCCTCACCTCTACACACACCCTTCCCTCTCTTCACTGTAGAGGACGGTGCATCCTGTGTGCTGCATAGCCATGACTTTTTTTTCGTTATAAAGGCCTCACACTTTAGGGAGTTTACATGCCATTGCATGTGTGCGTTTCTTTTTGCTGAGATTCAGGGGATGTGTGTGGTACACCTGATTGCATGTTGAGCTGTCTCCTGTTCTTATCCAGATTATTCACCTGATCGACGGAGCGTCCTCTGATGCCCTTGTGCTTAATTATCTCCCTGTTTTGCATGCTGTATGCACTGCATAACATGTCATTGTGTTTGTGCAGGTGTCTGTGGTGCAAAATACAGAGTGCAATTTGATCTGTACATGGCAGATCTTGATGTGCATTTGCTCATGATGTATGTTGTTGGTTTGCTTGTCCTGACAGCCAGCAGGCCTTTTGTGTACTGGCATGCAGTTTTTTTATATGCAGCCTTTGCTAATGCCCTCACATTGGCGGTGTGGCTTGCCGGTTTAGCCATTGCAATTTGTGGTAGTGTTCGTAGGTGTGCTTCCTGTCTGGTGTCTTGGATTTGTATGGTTGTCCTGCATATGTGCTTTTCATTCGTGTGACAGTCATATCTGTGGTGATCGGTGACATGACCACATTGTACCATTATCTGAGTTGTGAGACATCCTTCCGTCCATCCTTTCTCTGCCAGCTGTGTGCCATCCTACCCTGATGTGCATGCTGCTAACCCACGTAGTGAACTACCACACATTCGTCCATTGCAGCTCAACCTGCTTGCCTCTCCTGTGTGTGCTTTGCCTAGCACTTGTACTCCACAGTCATCCTGATATTTCACATATCCTGCCGTTTCAGCCTCCTCTGCTACCCACATCTTCCCATCCTCTGTCACACACTGTCATTATAGCATGGTACATTACCATCACTCTGTGCATGGATCTAGCAGGCCACAATATGTTTTTCACATTTTATGGGTGTCACATGGACTGCATCTGCTTTCTGCAGCCCATCAACTTATGTACGTCCTTCTTTTACTTTGGTATTGTCTGTCTTCTCTGCTCTGTGCAGTGTTTGTGTTATGTGTGTGTTTGGAACATACCTCTGTTGGCATTCAAATTGGGGGATGTTACTGTTCTTGGCTAAGGTTTCTGATTTCACCTATACATCCTTGGTCATCTTATGACACACCTTTGATTCAGACAGCTTATGGGGTGCCTACGATAGTGCCTTGGGAGTTGACAGCCTTTCAACATGGCCTCTGGGAAACAATTACGGTTCCCCTTTGCTGTCCGGGTACGTTTAGGATGTTCCTTCTGCTGCACCATAAACGGTGCAATAATATATGGCACAAGGGTGTAGTTGTCTTACGATGCCAGCAATGCTTGCTGTACACTTGCACACGGAAAAGGGACATACCTCAGCCACCCTTATTCACTGGGAGGAGCAAACCATGATCCCTACAACATCATTGGTGTCTTCACCAGTTGTCAGCATACATGACATAGGAGTGTGTGCTTTTTCCCCAGACCTTGGATGTCATGGAGCTGTGTTAGTCCTGGGATTTCAGTCTCCGAAGGTCATAGAGCAGTTTACAGGATGATATTGACTCTGATCCCCTGTTGATATCAGTCACCAGGGCCTGTCTGCAGCCCCTCCTTGGTAAATAAATAATGGCAGACCCAGGTCTGCCATTGTTGATTTAGCAGGGACGGGCTGCAGACAGGCTCAGGCAACAGATTACAATATGAGATTAACTCTGACCCCCTGTTGATATCAGTCGCCAGGGGCTGTCTGCAGCCGCTCACTGCTAAATCATGTATGCCAGAACTGGGTCACCACACCTACTTACGATTTCCATACGTTACAATGCACAGTGCTGCCAGCAGAAACAGTGCTGTGACCTTTCCCTGCCTCATAGGGCACCCTATATAGCGCCCCATCGGCCACACTTTCAGCAACATTGTAGGGTGCCGTGGCGGACACTGCATTTAGAGATGTGTCCTCTGGGGTAACTTCAGGGGCACGTTATGTTACAGTGCTCTGAGAGTACATTTGCTGGTAAAAGATTATTCCACAGATATACGATAACAGCCTCCTGAGGCAATCTTACCCCTAACAGGTACTGCCTCTGCCAGCCATGTTCACTTGCCATTGTGGGGGATTGCACCCCTGATCCTTGCACCATTGCACAGTGATTGTGTCCATTTGCTTGCAAATCAGCACCCCACCATATGCCTATCCAACATTATTATGCCTCCAAAAACATTGCCGCACACCCTTATGACCAGCAGCGCAACCCCTTATGCCACCTATTATTTCTATGCCTCAGCCAGCTTTCTTCAGTGTGCACTGTTGGTGCACAAACCCCTACTCCCTGCAGTATTGGTCAGTGTTCTAACCATTATGCTGTGCCTCAGCTCGTCCAATTTCACATCAGTGCGCCACTTATGCCTCCCTGTATTCACAGGCCTCCAAAACCATTAGCGCACCGCTTTATGCACAGCAGCGCAAGCACTTATGCTGGCCATGATTTCTCTGACTCCTAAAATAACACCACAGCCAACTGCCTTCAGTGTGCACTGGGGGGGAATGAACCCCTGCTCCCTACACCATTGGTCAGTGTCTTCACCATTGTGCTGTGGCTCTGTTCCTGTGCTTGCACATCGGCACACCACCTTATGCCTCACAAAATTATACTCCCTCCTAAAAATATTCCTCCCCATAATAGGTAATGCCTGAGCCAGCCTTGTTCATTGCGCACAGTGGGGGCTTGAACCCATGGCCCCTGCACCATTGTTCAGTGTCTTCACCATTGTGCTGTGGCTCTGTTCCTATGTTTGAACAGCAACGCGCAGCCTTGTCGCCATCAGCGCGCCGTCTTGTGGCGCACAAAACTAACAGCGTGCCGCCTTCTGCCGCCCAACATGGGCATGCTCCTTAAAATAATGCCTCAGCCAGCTGTCTTCAATGGGCACTGTGGGGAATTGAACCCATGATGCCTGCACGAGTGGTCAGTGTCTTAACCATTGTGCTATGGCTCCATTCCTGTTATTTGTACATCAGCGCCCCACTTATCCCTCCCACTATTGGGCTGCCCCCTCACACATCAGCGCGCCGCCTTCTGCCCACCGGCTCGCCGCCTTGTTGCCCAATTGTATCAGCACGCCGCCCTCTGCCGCCCAACCTTATCAGTGCGCCGCCATCTGCCGCCCACAATGAACAGTGCGCCGCCTCATGCCGTATAAAATAAGAGTGCGCCGCCTTCTGCCGCCCATAATCAATATGCCTCCTACACCACTTTTGCCCATAAAAGTTGATGCCTCAGCTGGTCTTTTTTGTTGAGCGCAATGGGGGTTTGAACCCATGGCCCCTGCACCATAGGTCAGTGTCTTCACCGTTGTACTACGGCTCTGTTGTTTGGTCACGCAGCATCGCTCCACTTAGCCTTCCCACGCGCTAATGTGGGCCCCGCACATTAGCACGACGGACACACGTACGGTCGGGTTTTTTTTTTTTCTGCCTGACCCGCCCACTCCTTATATGGCACACGCACACTAACGGGGACCCGCACAGCAACGGAGTTTAGTAAACATACCCCTTAGAGAAACCAAAAATGTAACATGAAGACAAAAGCCTGTAGACATGGCTAGCAGAGCCCACGGATATATAAAAAATGAACCCAACACCTTATATCCATAATTAATCAATGCACTTAAGGAAACAAATGTGCACAATCAACAAAAATCATAAATAAATACTAATAAAAATCCAAATAAAAAACAGTCAAAACGGTACCTAAGGTACAAAAAAATTTTGTAACAAAGTAAGGTGTACCTGTTGAAAAATATATATAATATATAATATATAATATATAAAAAAGAGGAATATATAAAATATCTATATATATACATGTTCACTCTCTACTAGAGAGGAAAACCAAACCATGCACGGCAAACTAGCAGGGCTCGCAAATAAATAACAATCAAAATAATAATGTAAACAGATATTAACCAAGGCAGGTCGGACCCGGTGGCCCGCGCTTCTACCCCCCCCCAACCCTCCACCCCTTTTATTTCCCGTCCCACCATACACTGTACCCATAAGAAATACATATACACTGATCTTTTGGCTCAAATGGTCGCAGCTTTATTAAGTTTAATACAATCCAAACATTGTTTTCAACATCCAACTTCTTAATATCATACCAACTCCCGAGCGGAATGAGCCCTCAACCGCCATACCACTAGCAAGGTGAGCTCATTCCACTCCCGCCGCGGCCGAGCCAGCGGCAAATCCAACCCCCCTTTTTCCCCGGCCTCGCCATACTACTAGCAAAGACCGGCCAGGGGTCACCCAGGTTGGGGGCACCCGCCCCCACCCCCATTCCAGCTTAAGGCTCCGGACCCCGGAAACCTCCGGGATCCCGCCTCCCCCCCCCACCAGCTGCGACAACCCATCCCCATTGCCTGAATGCAGGGCGGGCGGGCGGGAAGATGCCGTCCTCCTCCCCCGCTACCGGTCTCGCAAAGGGACCGCCGCCGCCGCGCGCTCCTCTTAAACCCCCCCTTTTCTGTTTCCTCATTGGCTCGCGCCCACCTCTATATTCGGGGCGAGCCAATGACTTCAAAATTGCTCTCCTGCCCCGCCCTCCTTTCCACGCCGTGGGCAGGGTCCCGCACCGGGCCGCGCGCCTGGTTAACTACGGCCGCTAGGGACCCTGCCCTGCGGCCTCGCCGTAACCAAGGCAGGTCGGACCCGGTGGCCCCCGCTTCTACCCCCCCCCCCAACCCTCCACCCCTTTTATTTCCCGTCCCACCATACACTGTACCCATAAGAAATACATATACACTGATCTTTTGGCTCAAATGGTCGCAGCTTTATTAAGTTTAATACAATCCAAACATTGTTTTCAACATCCAACTTCTTAATATCATACCAACTCCCGAGCGGAATGAGCCCTCAACCGCCATACCACTAGCAAGGTGAGCTCATTCCACTCCCGCCGCGGCCGAGCCAGCGGCATATCCAACCCCCCTTTTTCCCCGGCCTCGCCATACTACTAGCAAAGACCGGCCAGGGGTCACCCGGGTTGGGGGCACCCGCCCCCACCCCCATTCCAGCTTAAGGCTCCGGACCCCGGAAACCTCCGGGATCCCGCCACCTGGCGTAGGGCAACATACGCCCGTGCGCCGCCCCCCCCCCCTTAAAGCTGCGACCATCGCGGTTCCCACTGCACCACACATTCCAAGGCCTCCTGCCAGTCATTTAACAGCAGGTCCACTCCCACCTGCGATAAATGCACACCGTCCTGGCGATAGAGTCCAGCACAATCTACATCTACCCAGGAGTGCATAATCTGATACCCCCCATGCTGACATGCCCACCGCCCAATCTGGCGATTGACCTTCGCTAACCCCCTGGACCATCGCCTCTGCCCCCCGCCCACAGGCCTTGGAATTATGTCAGACCACATTATAATAACCTGAGGGAACATCCTCAGCACTTCCGCCAAATCTCTTTTTGCTGCCCGAATGAGCTGCTTACAAGTCCAACTATTTACATCGTTCCCTCCCAGATGCAGCAGTATTACAGCAGGCTCCGCTCGCACCCGTCGATGGTGCCGAAGCAATGGTAAAAGCTGCTGCCAACGCAACCCCCTTTCACCAAGCCATAGAAGAGACACCACTGTCGGGTCGAGCCCCAAATTAGGACCCAACGGTCGTTCAGCTGCCTGCAGTCCCGCCCAATGTACAAATGAGTGCCCGATCATCCAGCACCATTGCGGGCACCGCACAGCATCTGAAAAAGAAAGCAAACATTATTCTCCTGCTCTCCCGCTGTCTCACAAGCGCACATAACCCTTGAAGGCCTGTGATCTCCACCTTCCAATGCTCTGAATAGCCTCTGCTGACATCCCTGCCGCCGCCGCACTTGTCGCCGCACCTATGCGGAAAGAGTGCGGCGCAAAGCGCTTAGGATCCAGGCCCAGATACCGTAAGGTCAACCGGAGCACTGCCGCAACCTGAAAACGAGTCACCCAGCTTGCAACCTGAAAACGAGTCACCCAGCTTGCACGAAGAAGAGGGAACCAACCGCCGGGCGCACCGCCAAATAGGCCCGCACGGCCTCCACTGGGCACGTCGGCAGGGAGTCTACCTTATGCAAGACTACCCAAAGGCCTTTGCCCAACTGGTCGGTCTTCGATTTAGCCAACTTGACCCGCAGCTGACCACCTCCCATTTGCACATGACCCAATAATAAGCCCGCGGCCTGCACCTGCCGGCCCGAGCCAGCTACCAGCTCGCCGACCCGAAAAGCCCCGAAAAAGGCCAAGCAAAACAATGCCTTAAACAGCACCGCCTCATAAGCTGACGCCGCCACATACGGCAGTGCTGCACTGAGCCACACCAAGAGGTCATGTGTCACAGGTAACCGCGCATCTGGAAGCGCAGGACACGCTCTATCCCAACCCCTCAATAACTTCTGTACCAAAAACCCCGGCCTTGCCAACCCCCAACCCGCTGCCTTGGCAAAGAAAGCAAATCCAGCCAACTTCGTCCGAACCGAAGCCCTGGACATCCCCGCACATTTCGACTCCACTATATATTGTCCCAACAAGCTGTCCACCTCGGCTCCCGGCTTCCAGCCTTTCCCCTCCAAGTACTCCCCTACTGCGTCGAATCCTTTCGAGTATGCCGACCAGGACGTCGGGGCCAGAGAGTTCTTCAACAAGCATACCATTTCTGCAGGCCACTCGTCCATAAATGCTCGGGCACTTCCTTGCCTTCCTCGCTCGCCTCCGGCGCCAGCCTCCGGAACAGGTCCCACTTGAAACGAGAAAGCGCATCAGCAATTCGATTAGTGCAACCTGGGATGTGCCGAGCTTTCACTGCGACATTTAAACGCAAACAAGCAAAAACAATAGCTCTCATTAAGCCCGCCACTACCGTACATCGCGGGGTGTACCGGTTGACTACCGCAACCACAGCTTCGTTGTCACACCACCATATTAATCTGCGGTTCCTCAACCGGTCGGGCCATATATGCAACACCACTAATAGCGGAAACAATTCCAAGAACGTAATGTTCTTCGTCAGCCCATCCACATGCCAAGCCTGCGGCCATTGGGCCGCACACCAATCCCCTCCAAAATAAATCCCCAACCCCCACTGCCTGCTGCATCCGTAAACAGCTGTAAATCAAAACTGGACACCTCCGCCTCCATCAGCACCGACACCCCGTTAAAATCTTCCAGAAAAACCTCCCACACTCTCAGATCGGCTTTCATGACCCGGGACATTCTAATCCGATGATGCGGTTTCCGAACCCCGACCGTGGCGGCCGACAAACTACGCATGAAAACTCGGCCCATGGGAATCACTCTGCATGCGAAATTCAAGGATCCAATGAGTATTTGCACCTCCTGCAAAGATAACTTATCCGAGGCCAGCCCGTTCGCAACCAAAACGCGCAATTTCACCACCTTCTCGAGAGGGAGGCGCGCCACCATCTCGACTGAGTCTATTTCCACTCCCAAAAACGTGATACAAGTTGCCGGGCCCTCCGTCTTGTTAGCCGCCAACGGAAGCCCACACTCCCTAGCCATGCCTTGAAAACCATCCAGCAACTGCTGACACACCTGAGAATGCGCCGCCCCCACGAAGAGGAAATCGTCGAGATAATGCACGACGTTCCTGTTACCGACCCGTTGCTCTAACTTCCAGTGCAAAAATGTACTAAATGTCTCAAAGTAGGCACACGACACGGAACAACCCATGGGCATGCACTTGTCCACATAAAATTCCCCTTCAAACGCAAAGCCCAACAAATAAAAGGAAGCAGGGTGAACGGGTAGCAAACGAAACGCTGATTCAATATCAACTTTCACTAATTGGGCCCCAGGGCCACAACGTTTCACCAAACCGACAGCCTCGTCAAAGGACGCATACCGCACCGCACACAACTCTCTGGGAATATGCGCATTCACCGACTCACCCAACGGAAAGGAGAGGTTATGTATCAGCCGAAACTTCCCTTTCTCCTTCTTGGGGATTACCCCCAAAGGAGACAGCACCAACTCCTCCAATGGCGGTTCCACAAATGGACCGGCAATTCTGCCCAAACCCAACTCCACCACTAACTTCTCGCGAACAACCGACGCCAAGCGCCGTACCGAAGGGGAATTACGTGCCACCTTACCTACTATTGTACCTTGCACCGGTATACTAAACCCCTCACTAAACCCCTGCTCCAACAGCTCCCGGTCCTTCTTCCGCGGATAAGCCCCCAACCATTCCTTAATCACCTCCAGAGAGATTGGGGTGGGAGCCAACTCCATCCACGCCATCCTACTTGGGGACCGCCGCAGGGGGGGGCCCACCGCCTTTTTTGAAGCATTTAAGTGCGGAATGCCCACCTCTGCAGCCCGAGCACGCGTGCCGGAACTTGCAATCGGGGAACGGGCACGAGGATCTATTGAAACGCCAACAGATGTCTCCCATAGCCCCAGTCCCTGCTCTCTGCGGCAGAGAGCCCCCGTTCGCCCGAAAGGACCGCCCCGCACCTGCCAAACCACCTCCCCCAGCACGCACCGTAGTTCCACTGCTCACACCCGCACCCCCAGACATCTGGGTTAGCCACAAATTAATGTCCTGAGTGCCCCAGGACAACCCTTTACTCTCCTCCATTTTATCCCAAAATTTTTCGTCATAATTCAGCCACGCAAAGCTGCCATGCGTCTGCGCCGCTTCTAAAATGGAGTCAGCATATGCCAAGAGCATGCCATAATCCTCTGGTGCCTGCCGACCCCAAACACTAGCTAACCTTAAAAAGGCTCGCACCCAATTAAGCACATTCTGGGACACCTTCCGGACACGACCCGCCTTCTCATCCTCTTTACGCTTCTTTTTACTCTCTCCCGAGCGCCGTCTGCCTTCCAACAATTGGAATATATCGACATAGCGCCGCTTACATATCTTACGCCGTAAGTGCCGTGGGACTCCTTCCCACAACTCCGCGAACGCCACAACGTTATTAACGCCCTTCGCGCTGACCGGCGCACCCACACCCGTAACGAGACCTGTTCCCGAACGAGCAGGCGCTATCGAGGATGATGAGGAGGACGAAGAGGACGCGGAGGAAGAATCCGAACTGCGCCAACCCCGCCGCCCATGCCGACATTTGCGCTTCGCCTTACGCCCACCCGAGTCCTTCCCACCCACCTGATCCGCCCCACCCCCTCCTGCCACGTTGCACACGGCCAACTCACCCATGTCACTTCCGCCGCCCGCCGACAGCTCCGGTGGCAGCACTGCAGGATCTCGCGCCTCTAGGCCGGGTGCCTGCGCTCCCACCGCGCTCCCTGCGCTGGCCTCACTCCGCAGAGGGCCCTCGGCTACACTCCCAGCCACTTCCTCCATAGCCGCACGCTGTCCGTCGGGTCTCTGCGCCGCCTCCCGTGCGTCTCTGTCCACCTGCAAAGAGAAAGCAGAAACAGCGGGGGGAGAGGGGACAACCGGGGGGGCACAATGCGGCCAAGCAGACACCCACTCTGCACGGGAAGAGCCCTGGCCTCCGCCCCTCCAATGCTCCCATGGCGACGCTCCCGATGGAGACCCCCCACTGCCTGCTGCTCTCCCTGGTACCCAGGGGCCAGGCCCGTATGTGTGAGCCCCAAACCATGGCGTAGGCCAACCCGTCCAGCCTGGCCCCCCTCCCCCCCACCCCCCCATCTCTTGTCCTCCCCCCCATCCCCCTATCCAATGCCCCCCCCCACCCCCCCGTCCCTTGTCCCCCCCAACTGCCCCCACTCGCCTCTGGAAGCCCACCCTCTGCACCCCTTCGCACCATCCCCTGCCCGGCCTCTCCATACACCCCCGCCCTACTGCCCTCCCCATCGGTTGCCCCGCCACCCCCTAATCCCCCTGGAGCCGTTCCCCCCATCACAGACTCCCTCACCAGGCCACCCACCCCCCTGCCCCCCCTTGCCAAGGACCTCCCTCTATCTTTTCCCCGGCGCCTACCTCATTGCCCCTACCCCCACAGGCCCTTCCCCCACAGCCTACTCGTTGTCCTCTGGCCCCAATCATCAGTACTACTTCTCCCGCAGCCGCCCCTCCCGACGTCCTCACCTTCCGCCCCTTTGCCGGTAAAGCCTTGCCGCCTCTCTTGCCCTCTCTAGAGCGATCGTCTCCACCCGACGTCCCCTTTTTTCCTTGCCTTCCTCTCCGCGGCGGCATCTCCCCGCGGCAAGTGCCTGCAGCAGCTCCGGACACAACCCTCCCAACACTAGGCCCTCCCCCGCCACTCAACCCAATGCCCCCAGCAATCAATAAAACTATCGGGAAGCCGCTGTGCCGCGCACACACCCCTACTCACCGCGCCGGACCTCTCCTCGCCGACGCACCGTGCTGCAAGACTCGCTCCGGTCAGGCAAGATGCCGTCCTCCTCCCCCGCTACCGGTCTCGCAAAGGGACCGCCGCCGCCGCGCGCTCCTCTTAAACCCCCCCTTTTCTGTTTCCTCATTGGCTCGCGCCCACCTCTATATTCGGGGCGAGCCAATGACTTCAAAATTGCTCTCCTGCCCCCGCCCTCCTTTCCACGCCGTGGGCAGGGTCCCGCACCGGGCCGCGCGCCTGGTTAACTACGGCCGCTAGGGACCCTGCCCTGCGGCCTCGCCGATATATATATATAAAAAAATAATAATAAAAGTATAAATATATATTAATAAAATTAAAACATTGCCTTATATATAAAACAACATATTTTGAAAAAACTTTGTAATAACAAAGGACTCGTTATGATGGAGGAACCACCTTGTGTCCATAAAATACATTATGCTGTGGAGAACAATTGATACAAAAGGTATACAACAAAAGAGTAAAAAACAAAAAGGGTAAAAAACTGAGATCCACATAACCAAATGAACAAAATTGGGACTATGCTGCAGAGGGTTTACAAAAAAACTGCTAAATTAAGATCTTGATTCAAACCCAGGGGGTCCATTGACTGTAACTCATAAATGAACCGCTGTTCAAGTTTAAGTAATATTGAATCTATATTGCCGCCCCGCCAGTGTGGGTGCACAACCTTTAAAACAAAAAACTTTAAATCGGACACAAGATGGCCCTTCTCAATCCAATGGGCAACCATAGGTTTGTCTGCCACACGTCTTCCTAAGCAACTTTTGTGTTCTATAATGCGCGTCTTAATGGGCCGAGTGGTTTTGCCGACGTATAACAACTTACATGGACACATAACTACATATATAACATTACTGGTCAAACAATTAGAATAATGATTAAGAAAAAACTTTTTCTGAGTTACTGGGTGAATAAACACATCCTTCATGATAATACCATTCAAACACACAGAGCATCGCCCACATTGAAAATGACCTTTAATTTTGACAATTGGTCGTGGTCTGGACAGAGCTGAGGGCACTAGATAATTTTTCAAATTTCGGTTCCTTTTATGTGCTATGGTCAAGGATTTACATGTAAAACAAGGAAGTGATGAAACCAAATGCCACTCCCGTCTAATAATTTTGGAAATGTCTCTGGAGAGGGTCGAAAAAGTCAAGGCACAAACAATCTTATTCTCATTGGTAGGTATCTTCTTCTGAAGGAGTGTATTTCTATCTAATGCTTTTGCCTTGGTATAAGCCTTATGAATGACGTGCCTGGGGTATCCTCTCTCTGTGAACCTGGCATTCATGTTAGTTGCATGTTTTTCGAAGTCTTTCTGCACAGTACATAATCTCCTAACTCTCAAGAATTGACTGTAAGGAAGATTATCCTTCAAGGATTGGTTATGAAAACTATCATAGCGTAGAAGGGAGTTGCGATCAGTAGGCTTACGGTACAAGTCCGTAAGAAAACCGTCAGCACCTTTTTAAATATTGATATCGAGATATGAAATCTGGACTAAACTAAAGGCCCCTTCAAATTGTAAATTGATATCCTGGGAATTGAGCCATATAAAAAAAGACTGTAAATCCACTTCACTACCATCCCATATCAAAAAAACATCATCTATATATCGCAACCACAATTTAATGAACTTCTTGAATGGATGATGTTGTAAAAATTGGAGCTCAAAATTGGCGACATAGAGATTTGCCACATCAGGGGCAAAATTTGTACCTGCCTTGATTCGACAGTCCAAGAAGATTATCCTGTATATATGTATTTATGTATATATGTAAATGAACTCCCCCATAGCTAAGAAGTGTTAACTCTGTATGATGTGCTTTTCTGACAATCTGTATGTAAACAAAATTTGTACCTGCCTTGATTCGGCAGTTTCACAATAGTAATCCTACCCGCTTCTGATCGCTGGAAGGAGCGGGCTACAAATGCTTGCTAAATAAAAATAAATAAATAAAATGGAGGACCCCATGGCCACCCCTTTTACTTGTTTATAGAAAACATCACGAAAACAAAAGAAGTTTTCACACATAACAAGGGCAGCCATCTGAGTTAAAAAACATGTTGGAATGCGGACAGGTGGATTTCTTTTAATAAGTGTATTAGCAATAACCTCTAAAGCAGCAGCTTGAGGAATATTAGTGTACAGGGAGTTAATATCCAACGTCGCCAAAATCAGGTGCTCATGATACCCAGTGAAATCATTCAAAATATTAATAACATGCGTGGAATCACGAACATAAGAGGGAATTTGGGGAACAAAGGGCCGAAGAAAATAATCCAAGAACTTTGATAAGGGTTCCAAAAGGGATCCTATTGCCGAAATTATCGGACGTCCTGGTGGATTACTGAGGGATTTGTGAATCTTGGGCAAAACATAAATGGTGGGCATAACTGGATGTGAAACAGTGAGAAATTGGACCTCATGTGCAGTGAGATAACCTGCTTGCTGACCGATAAAAATCAATGTATCTATTTTATGTTTAAGGGCGTCTGTAGGATCTGCAAAGATCTTTTCATAAAAGGTTCTGTCATTAATTTGACATGAAATTTCATTAACATAATCAACCTTATTTTGAATGACTAATGCCCCACCCTTGTCCGCTGGTTTTATCACAATAGATTGATTTTGTTGTAATTCCAACAATGCTGATTTTTGCCCTTTAGTAAGGTTATAAAAAGTGCGGGACCTCTTGTTATAAAGGGCTTCCACTTGGGACACTACGACTCTCTCAAAAGCATCTATCAAAAGATTAGTATTACTCGGTGGATTCCATGTAGAAGGTTTTCGCAACACAGAACATCTGTTATCGTCTCACCCTGTTTTTCAAAAAAATCCATGATTTTTAATTTTCGAAAGAATTTATACAACTCAACTCGTGTAGCAAATTGATCGTGTCTAGAAACCAGGACAAAGGACAGCCCTTTCTCCAAAACCTCAATCTGTGTGTCACTGAGAATAAGGTCAGAAAGGTTAAAAATCCCGCCTTTAGAAATTAATCCACAACCTCTTGAGGAGAGGCTTAAAAGGCTGGAGATCTTCGACTTGGAAAAGAGAAGGCTGATGAGGGATATCATAGAGGTCTATAAATTAATGAATGGAGTGGAACGGGTAAACGTAGATCGGTTGTTTATGTCATCAAAAAGTAGAAAGACTAGAGGACACACAATGAAGCTACAATGCAACCCACTTAAAACTAATGAGAGAAAATATTTTTTTTACTGAACACATAGTCAAACTCTGGAATTCATTACAGGATGATGTAGTAAAAGCTGTTAGTATAGCTGTGTTTAATAAATGTTTGGACAATTTCCTGAAGGAAAGGTCTATAAACCATTATTAAAGAGGACCCAGGAAATCCACTGCTTGCCCCGGACAAGCATTTTGGAACCTATGTGCCTCTTTGGGAACCTGGATTGGCCACTGTTGGAAACAGGATACTAGGCTTGATAGACCTTGGTCCTACCTAGTAAGTCATTTCTTATGTTCTTATGTTCTTAACGTAAACCTGGATATTCAATCTGACCAGCATTGAATATCCGGGTTGCCCAGTTAGCGATTTAAATAACCAGTTATCTGATATGTTCAGTCGATAAGCAGTAATCCTTAACCAGATAAGTTTAGGCTAGCCTTTTATCTGCCTAACTTTGGCCAGTTAGGGATAACCACTTATCAACTGAATATCAGAGATAGCCAGTTATATTTGGGTGCCTCCCATGTTCTACCCCAAGTGCACCCCGATACTAGCCAGTTAACATCTGGGCATTTAGATGGACTAGGGGGTATTTTTACTAAACCGTCTTAATGTTACTGGCGTTAGTTGCAGTCTTACTGTGACGAATGCCATATAAGGTAGTGGGCGTTCCGGTCTTAAGGTAGCATTTAGGGTTATCACGCGATAAAGTCTGTTATAGCGCGATAGAGGGAGCCGTGGCACATTAACGTGCATTAGCCTTAATTAGGCGCACTAACCTGCAAACACAGCAACAGAGGTGTAGCATGCTGGTTAATACAATGACTGATAAAACAGGGGTCATGAGTTCAATCCCCCAGTGGGCTTAATGAGTAAAGCTGTCTGAGGCATTGCCCTTTACTTTAAATCAGTGCTGTCTGAGGCATTTTCTTTTTTAATTTAAATTAGTGCTGCCAGCAAACACACCCTCACAGTGCTGTAAGCCAAGGAGTCTGTTTAGTAAAGTGTAGTAAAATTAAATGCTTAGATTAATTAAGAGAAGCACCTGATGCACATTAACTCAGTTTGAACACACTTACATTGGCTCTAACTCTTATATTCAAAATAATAAGATAATCAATCACTTAATTATTTGTTTTATAAAATCTGATATAGTACCGGTATGGCATTCTTCACTCAAGGTGGTACACAACATAAAAATTAATAGATATGAAAAAATAGCACAAAACAATAAAAATAAGCATGTTACCTGCCCGCCCACTTCCTACCTACTTATCCTAATATTGCCAAGGAAAAAGAACAATCTATGGTTGTTTTCTAAATGAATACAGAGGTCATTTCTTTTTTTTTATTATTTTAAACTTTTTTTATTTATTGAATTTATAGATAACATCAAGATAATTCTTGAGAGAACAAGATACATAGGCACAATTTAAAAGATAAAGGATTATATGAAAATAAACCTATAAATCCTGGTAGTCCACATTAGCAGGGGGAGAGAGATATATAGGAGACAGAGTAGGAGTACCTCAGGCTCCAGGAAAGAAAAGAATTAATAAATTCTAAACAAGGAATAATCAAGACTGACCATGAGCACACAGGCTAAGTAATGAGAGAGATGTTAACAATATCATCCTGAGGCTTAACTATTTCCTTTAGCTTAGCATTGATAAATGTAGCAAGATCTACTGGTTGAGAAAAAATATATCTATGAGACTTATATAAAGCTAAACATTTGCAGGGAAATCTTAAGAAGAAAGAGCCCCCAATCTGCATGACCCCAGGCTTATGGGCCAAAAAAAGCCTTCTCCTCCTCTGTGTTTCTTTAGAAATATCTGGATACATTGATATAGTAAGACCATAAAAAGTCTCCAGTCTCTTTTTGAAGAAAAGCTTCAACAACCACTCCCTATCAGTGGCCAGTGTGCAGGAGACCAGCAAGGTAACTGGAACACATGTCCCGAAATCTGAAACCTCAAGAAGTTCGGACACATTCAACACATCCAAATTAGGAAACTCCACTGAAGCTGCTGGTTCTGTTTTCCCCTGAGGGAGATAGTACACCTTGGTCAAAGGTGGGATCAATTCTAATGACACTTTCAGCACTTCTTGGAGATATTTCTTAAACATGTCCATAGGCAAAATGCCTTTTACCCTAGGAAAGTTTAATAGCCCTAAATTCACAGCTTGAACAGCGTTCTCTAAAACTTCCAGCTTGTACCGGAGAGCCACATTATCATTAATTAAAGCAGTAGTTGAATCTGATAATGTTACCAGCCGACTTCCATGTTCTTCTACCTGAGATTTAATAGATTGACTTACAGTTTTCAAATACACAATTCTAACCAAATTATCTTGAGTTTGAGATGACAACGCTCTGGCCTGGCTGTGAACTACCTCTGAGAGGGATACAATCGCGTCCCATATGAGTTCAAGCGTGAAGACTTTAGGTCTCGTTGGAACGGCGAGCACAGGAGTAGAAGATCCAATAGTAGAGGATCGAGAAGCAGAGAAGCCTGCGGCATGCAAACCGGGATCAGTCATGGCCTCGGGAGATTGCTGTGCATCCGAATCCTCCCCGGAACCTCCAGGGGGAGTGCTGAGACAAAACCGAAGCAGTTTCCCCTCAACCGGCACCTCCGTTCCCTATATCCAGGGGAGGGATCAGCGAAACGGCCAGAGATGAACTCAGAGTTGAAGGACACAGCAGAAGCACTCTCTCGACAGGAGACAGAGAAACCTCTAGCTCCGCAGACGTTGACAAGTTCTCCTCAGCCATCGTCTCAGCACCGGAGCAAATCTCCTGCCTTTGTGCCTGTGTAAGTACAACAAAGCGATCCATAGGACCGGTGGAGGGAGGCTGGGGCTCCAAGGTGAAAACCCTCTGCTTCCCTTTACGTTTAGGCATCTGTGGAAAAGACAAACTCAGCGGCCATCTTGAAAAGAAACACCTCCCCCTTACAGAGGTCATTTCTCATATTTTCTGCAACAAGGCATTCCCCAATTGAGGGAGATGGTCCATCGTAGAGAATGTCTTAGCCTGCCCTCCTTCTTTCTTAAACACTCCAACGGATGGCTCAGACATCTCCCTGGGATATATCTAATTGGCTTTCCCCTCAAATATACCAATTTCTGAGTAATGAGATTAACCACATTACAGACTCCTTTTAGCACAGGAAACCAAATGTGTGGTATTTAAAAAAATGAATGCAAATATTTTAATGTAAAAAAACTAAACTACCTCTCTAGAGGTAGTTTGTGGTGTTAATACCAGCATTAATGTACATTTTAACTGGTTTGCTCTGCAATGATCTGCATATCATTACTTTGTAAATAAACACATTAACAAGGCGGTTTATTCAGTAAAATCAAGATTTAACACACATTAACATGCCATCATTAAAACAACTTAAGTAAGTACAACCCAAGTCATTCTGTTCTGCCACATTGTCATTTAATGTCTTTCCTCAAAGCAAACATATCTGAAAAGAGAAATGAATTTGTTCTTTGGTCAATATGATCATCAGTTATATTTTTTTCAGAGCAAGCCATGGGATAATTATTTTCTTATACTGAAGCATCACAGTTCCCAGAACTGCATTGCTAGTCTGTTCATGTTAAGCATTATTAATTCGAGTTGCTAAAAATTAGAAACGTGGTTTGATGACCATTAAAATATCTTCTTTTTTACATGAAGAAAAAGTCATTTGGCTTCAATATATGACACAAGCTTCCAGCAGAACCATATGGTTGACTAAAAATCTAATTAGTCAG
Organism: Ichthyophis bannanicus; assembly: GCA_033557465.1. Taxonomy (NCBI): domain Eukaryota; kingdom Metazoa; phylum Chordata; class Amphibia; order Gymnophiona; family Ichthyophiidae; genus Ichthyophis; species Ichthyophis bannanicus. The sequence goes on from CM066050.1 coordinate 126,276,384, forward strand.
AAATTGTTTAATTACATTCATTAATACGAGTATAATTGGTAGTGTAACAAGTTTGGTAATGATCAGTTGCTCTGTAATTTTGTAGGAAACATGGATCCTGACATGACTGCACACTACAAAGTACCATAACAACCTCCCATTCCACTGCACGAAAAAGAAAATTACCCTGATACTTTTTGCTATACCTAATATTTCAATTTTAAATACAGACAGCTCGATCACAGGTGTTTCTTGACCAAGAACATTTTTATTTTTCATTTGACAAATAGTGTACTTTTTTCACCAAGTTTCCTTTATTTAAAATTTCATTTCTAGAATGCTTGTTTGACGGGTCGCGTGACAAGCTGAATGAAGGTGAATTTAAATTATTCTCTACTGGGAAAATGATTTCCTTAAGAAGTCAATTGCTACAGATTCTCATTTTGCAAAATGCCTTTTTTTTGTCTGGTGCATTTCTTTATGAATGCAAATACAAAGTTGTTAGTTTGACAGCATTTTGACAGCGTGAAGAGAAGATAAATCAAAGATAGTCTCCAAGGAAATTTTAGATTCCTGTTAGTTTACTGTTTACATGGATCGCTTCTAAAACTAACAGTTCATTTTCAAGAAGTAATGTATTCTACCAGTTATGACACTGCAGCCTAGGGTATCAATTTTCAGTGACAGCAACACCTGCGTTGGCATTTAAATGAATGCACATATTCAGTAGCACTGAAGATAGGTGTTACGTGGTTGCCGCTGGTGCCACTATCCATTTCATTCAGGCCCGCTATTTATTACAATATCACAAGCCTAGCTTAATGTGAAAGGTGATGTTGGATCTACTGTAAGAGACAAAGAGATGCGAAAATATTGACATGTAAGGAAGATTGATAAAAGAGTGAAAAACAGGCAAGAGATTGACAAAGAGAGATGGAGGGTTGTAAGGGGAACTAGGGTGAAATGACAAAAGACAAGGGGGTCTTTTACTAACAGATGCTTAGGTGTTGCATGCCATGTTAAGTGCAACAGCCCCATGTTAACTGTTGGGGGCATGGAAGGCATTTGCCTGGTAGGTAGCATGGAGCCCTGTCACATAACGTGCTGCATTAGTGCAGGTTCACTTGTTGAGGTGGCATTAGATGATCCTGCACTATTGCAATTAGCATGTGGTGTGAACACAGGGTTAGCTGTGCCCAACTCATTATGCCCGCTCTCTGCTCCAAACCTGCCCACTCGCACCTCTAAGGTGGGTTGCACAGTTAGCACAGGAATCGTCTTGCGCTGTCTCGGCCTTGCACTAACTGGGAACTCATCTCCTAGTACACCAGAACATGCTGCCAGCTAGCACCCATTAGTAAAAGACTCCCTCGGAGTTGGAAAAGAGGAAATAGTGTGTGAAAGAGTGAGTAAGGAGAGGATGAGTCTTATGAACATAAGACAAGCTGTTTTGAGTAAGACTAAGGTCCATTGAACCCAGCTGTCTCCAACAATGGCCTGTCTGAGTTGCAAGTACCAAGCAGATCTCAAAAAGTAGATCTATTTCCTATAGTTCATTTCCGAGGATGAACACTGTCTCTCTCAAGCCTACCTGGCTGATAATTTTTATAGACTTTTCTTCCAGGAATTTGATCAGTTCTCTTTCGAATTCCGCTATGTTGGTCACCTTGACTACATTCTTCAGCAATGGATTTCACTGTCTAATTATGTGCTGCATAAAAATAATTTTTCAGTATGTTGATCATTAGTTTATTGGAATGTCCTCTTGTTTTTGTGTTGAGAGATTAAACAACTGTTCCCTCTTTAACCATTCCATCCCACTCATAGTTTTATACACTTGTATCATATCTCCTCTCAGTCTGAAAAGCCCTTCTCGGTTTAGCGTCTCCTCATAATGAAGCTGTTCCATTCCTTTTAACATTTCGTCACCCTTCTTTTAATTTTTGCCAGTTTCTCTATATTCCTTTTGAGATGGGTCATCCAAAATTGTACAAAAGGTACCAGCACAGTGGGGACCTAAACAAAGACATTATGATATTCTTTGTTTTGCTCTCCGTCGCCTTTTAGCTGTCCCTAACGTTATATTTGCTTTGTTAGCAACTACAGCACCTTGGACTTGAGAAACAGAAGGTTAAGTAATCATAGATGGAGTTCAGAGATGAAGGAAAGAATAAACAAGTTGAAAGGCACGCACAGAGTGAGACAACGGCACAGCTCCCTTTCCTCCATGCACAGGTTCAAGCATGTCTATGGTAAAGCCGTGGGAAAGTCTATCTCAGTAGGGTAGCAGGGGATGTGTGAGTGGATGTCTGGATGGGTAGATAGAATGTGCATGCTAACTGATGATGTATGTGAGGTGCAAATGTATCTGAATTAGTGGTAGACTATGCAAATCTATTTTCATAGGAAGAGTTTTGCTATTTATCTGTTGAGATGTGAAGGGTGTGTGTGTGTGTGTGCGTTGGTGGTGCTTGTTGGGAGTGGAGCATGAGTATAGTATATGGTCATGGTGGTTTGGAGGCTATGAATATTGGCAGTGTGTGTGCATGTGTGTGTGTGTGGTGTCAGTGGGCCCTGTGTGTGTGTATGTGTTGGGGGCTCTTTGTGTATAAGCATGTGTCGGGATTGTATGTCTGTCAGCCGATTATACAGTTGTAGTCAACATTATTGGCATCCGTGCATTTTGGGTATGTTGTGTACAATATCTTCAGAAATAATTGGAAATATTCCAACTGTATGTTATCATAATATTTTAATAGTATATTCAAAGGTATACAATAAAAATAAAGATAACTGTGCAATGTAAGCATAGCTCCTTGGGGCGAGTCCGGGGGCAAGTCCGGTGACACGTCATCTGCAGACCCTTGTCCTGTGCCGCCAAATCATCGGATTCCCAGCCTGGTCCCTGCCGTTCCTGTGACAACTCGACGCTGGACTCCCCCTGCTGCCTCTGCCTGGGCCTATTTGCCTTTTCTGCTTCTGCTAATCTCTGTGCTTAGCTCAATGTCTGCCATCCCCACTTTAGTAGGTTGGAGGCCTTCTCCCTCCCACCCTCCCTCTATTGTGTCTAATGTTGCGGCCTGTCGCTCTGCTTACCTCGTCCCCTGCTTGCCCCCCCCCCCCCCCTCCACTGCCTTTCCCTCTCCTCCACAACTTCTTTTACTTCAAATGGCCTTGCTAAATTGTCGGTCTCTCTGGTCCAAGACAGTGCTTATTCACGACCTTATTTCTCAGCACTCTCTGGACATTTTATTTCTGACAGAGACTTGGCTTAAGGATGGGGAGGAGCCCCTCCTGAACCGCTGTCTCCCCCCTGGTTTTTCCTTCTCTGCGGTGTCCCATCGGGGCCGCTCTGGAGGAGGGGTTGCTGTGATCCACCGCTCCTCCCTCCCCCTGCGTGAAGTACTCCCTTCCCCTTTTTCCTATCCAGAAGTCCTTCTCCTCTCTTTAGAGGTTTCCCCCCCTCTGTATATTCTTTTGTTCTACGTTCCTCCTTCTCTCTCTCCTGCTCTCTGGGACTCTGTTCTTTTAACCCTATCGGAGGTCTCTCTTAGATACCATCACGTTCTGCTCCTTGGTGATTTTAATGTTCATGTAGATCTCCCTTCTTCCCAGCGTGACCTCTCCTTTCTTTCTCTTCTTTCCGATCTTTCCCTTTCCCAGTATATCCAGCTCCCTACCCATGCTGCTGGCCATACTTTGGACTTAGTTATTTCCCGTCATTCCTCTCCCTTTGTTCCTTCCTCTTTCTCCTCCCAGTCCCTTCCCTGGTCAGACCATTATTGCTTATGTTTTGTCCTTCCCTGTCCTCTTTCTCCTTTTCCCCCTCCTTCCCCTCCACTGCCTCCTCCCCGCTCAGTTCGTCGCCTCACTCCTGATTCCCTCCAGCTTTTCCCTCCCTCGGACACTCTCTTTCCTGAGGATTTTTCTTCGCTTTATGTTGACCTTCAGGTCCAGTGTTGGGACTCTTCGCTCTCCACTGCACTAGATCAAATTGCTCCTTTGCGCCCCCCTTCTGCAGCCCGCTATCGCCCCACCTCCCCCTGGTATCTACCTGGCTTTCGTCTCCACCGCTCTTACCTACGTCGAGCTATCCGCCGTTGGCGTAAGTTCCCTTCACCTGTCACTCTCTCACACTTCCGTTATTGTCACTCTCACTACCGCTCCCTTCTGCACTCTGCTAAGCGGGACTATTTTTCTAGGCTTATTTCCTCTTCGGCAAACTCCACTCGTCAATTATATCGTATTCTCCACTCCCTCTCTGCTTCTTCTTCATACCCTGCCGCTTCTCTTCCTGCTATAGCATCTTCTAATAACCCCGCACCAGATGCTCTGGCTTCCTTCTTTGCTGACAAAGTCCTTTCCATCCGGCAGCTTTTCCCTTCTTGCCCCCCTCCTCTTTCTTCTCCCCCTCCTCTTTCCCCAGTTCCCTCCTCCGCATTAGTTTCCTCTACTGTTCCTCCGCTTTCACACTGTTGGTCTGAATTCCGGCTTATCACGCTTCCTGAACTCTCCACTGCTCTCTCCTCCACTCGGAAAACTCACCTCTTCTGTGTTGCTTTTGATGTTCCTTCCCCCCCTGCCCACAGTTGACTGTTCTGTTTCTCTGTTCTTCCTTTTCTATCTTTGCTGTCTCTTTTATGAATAATTGGCGTTCTTTTCTGTTCTCTCAGTAGCCTGTTTTTATTGTACACCGCTGTATGCCTTTTTGGTCATAGCGGTATAAAAAGTTTTATAATAAAGATAAAGATAGTAATTTCTGAGAAAAAAATATGATCTGGACAGGATTAATATCAACCTTCACTAATATTTGGTTGCACAACCTTTGGCAGTGATGACAGCCTCCAAATGTTTTGTGTAGCCATCTATAAGGCAACCAACCTTTTTGTTAAAATGGTAAATAAAGGCAAAAGGAACAGGAGACCGCTATGGTTTTCGAAGGAAGTAGCTGAAAAAGTGAAGAAAAAGAGGGAGGCCTTCATGAAATACAAGAGATCACAGAGAGAGGAAGACAGGCATCTGTATTTGGAAAAACTTAGAGAAGCTAGCAAAGTAGTCAAGAAGGCAAAGATTCAAAAGGAGGAGGAAATAGCCAATGCAATAAAATGGGGGGATAAGACATTTTTCAGATATATTAGTGAGAAGAGGAAGGGCAAAAGTGGTATTGTCAGACTCAAGGGTGCAGGGGGGGAATATGTAGAAGCTGATAAGGATAAAGCGGAATTGCTTAACAAATATTTTTGTTCTGTGTTCACAGATGAAGAACCAGGAGCAGGACCTCAGAAAACACCCACAAATAAGAACAGAAGCGAGGGACATCTTGAACAATTTTCAGAAGACTGTGTTCGTGAGAAACTAGCTCAACTTAAAGTAGACAAAGCGATGGGACCGGATGGGATACACCCTAGAATACTGAGGGAACTTGGGGACGTTCTAGCAACTCCACTGACTGACCTTTTCAATGCCTCGTTGGAGTCGGGAGTGGTGCCAAAGGACTGGAGAGAGGCTCATGTGGTGCCTTTACACAAAAGCGGATGTAAGGATGTGGTTGAAAACTACAGGCCGGTTAGTTTAACTTCAGTGGTGAGTAAATTATTGGAAACGCTGCTGAAAGAGAAAATAGTGAGGTTTCTGGAGTCCGGCGGATTACAGGATCCGAGGCAGCATGGATTCACCAGAGGCAGGTCTTGTCAGACAAATCTGATTGATTTCTTTGACTGGGTGACCAGGGAGTTGGACCGAGGGAAAGCTCTAGATGTGGTGTATTTAGATTTCAGTAAAGCCTTTGACACTGTTCCTCACAGGTGACTTATAAACAAACTGAGCACCCTAGGGATGGACCCTAAAGTTACTGCTTGGGTTAGAAATTGGTTGGATTGGAGGCGACAAAGAGTACAAGTAAATGGAGCTCACTCTGAGGAGAAGGATGTTACCAGTGGTGTGCCCCAGGGATCTGTCCTTGGTCCAATTCTTTTTAACATCTTTGTTAGTGATATAGCGGAAGGGCTGTCGGGTAAGGTTTGCCTCTTTGCGGATGATACCAAAATCTGCAATAGAGTAGACACCCAGGAAGGTGTAGATAACATGAGGAGGGATCTAGCTAAGCTTGAAGAATGGTCTAGAATTTGGCAGCTGGGATTTAATGTTAAAAAATGTAAGGTCATGCATTTGGGCTGCAGCAATCCAAGGGAGCAATACAGTATAGGAGGTGAAGTACTTTTGTCCACTAAAGAAGAGCGGGACCTAGGCGTGGTTGTGTCTGATGATCTTAAAGTAGCTAAACAGGTAGAAAAGGCGACGGCAAAAGCTAGAAGGATGCTTGGGTGCATACGGAGTGGAATGGCTAGCAGAAAAAAGGAGGTGATAATGCCTCTGTATAAGTCTTTGGTGCGACCTCATTTGGAGTATGGTGTGCAATTCTGGAGACCGCACCTTCAAAAGGATGTGAACAGGATGGAGTAGGTGCAGAGGGTTGCTACTAAAATGATTAATGGGCTTCATTATAAAGCATATGAGGACAGACTTAAGGATCTTAATATGTACAACTTAGAGGAAAGGCGGGATAGAGGTGATATGATTGAGATGTTTAAAAACCTCCGTGGCATAAATGTTCAGGGAGAGAGCCTCTTTCAATTGAAAGCAAGTTCTGCTACAAGGGGACATGGGATGAGGGTGAAGGGAGATAGATTCAGGAGTGATATGCGGAAATATTTCTTTACGGAAAGAGTAGTGGATCCGTGGAATAGTCTCCCAGTGGAGGTGGTAGAGATGAGGACAGTAACTGAATTCAAAAAAGCATAGGACAAACACAGAGGATCTCTAAAGGTAAAAAGGGGAGTGTTGTAGTTGTTGTTATGGAAGGACAGACTAGATGGGCCTTGTGGTCTTCTTCTGTCATCATGTTTCTATGTTTCTATGTTTCTTACACCTGTCTTCTGGTAGTTTCTCCCACTCTTCAATTGTGATTTATTCCAGCTCATGAATGTTTCCAGCATTCTTTTTAACAATGGCAGATTTCAGCTCTTTCCAAAGGTTCTTGATTGGATTGAGATCAGGACTCATTGATGGCCAGTTTAAAACAGTCCATTTGTTCCTTTTTAACCATTCTTTTGTACTTTTGGTGTATGTTTAGGGTCATTGTCCTACTACAGACTCAGCGTTCTGACTCTAGGTAGCACATTTTGCTCCCAAATACCTTGGCAGTTCTCTGACTTCATGATTCCTTTAATATGTTCCAGGCCTCCAGTTCCTGAGGCAGCAAAACAGCCCCATAACATTATTGAACCTCCATCATATTTAACTGTAGGAAGGGTGGGTTATTTTCCTTTATAAGCTTCATTTCTTTGCCTGTAAATGTATCACTGGTCTGCATTGCCAAAGAGCTCAAGTTCGGTTTCATCTGTCCACAGACTTTTTTCCCAGAAGGATTGTGGTTTCTCAAGGTAGGTTTGGGCAAAGATCAGGTCTGCCTTTTTACATCTGTCTTTGGTCTTCCTTGGCTTAGCCCGGGAAATCCATCTTTGTTTAGTGCACGGTGTATGGTGCAGGTTGAAACCATCACTCCAGATTGCTCCAGGTCAGCCTTAGGCTCTCTGGATGTTGTATGTGGTGTTTTTCTAACAGTTCGTGCTAATCTTTAAAGACTTCTTGGATTAATTTTTCTCTTCCCACCACATCCTAGGAGATTCTTGACAGTTCCACGAGCAGAAAACTTCTTAATTTTTACCTTGCTGCTCCTTATACCTGGAACAAACTTCCTGCATCTATACATCAAATCTCATCTCTCTCCCTCTTCAAATCCATGTTAAAGGCTTTCCTCTTTGAGACTGCTTTTGGATCCTAATCTCTTGTTCCCCTTGTGTCTCCTCTCCCTACTGAATCCCTTATTTCTCGTGTATTGTGCTGTCTGTCTTAACTTGATTGTAAGCTCTTCGAGCATGGACTGTCTTTTATACATTTTTGTATAGCGCTGCATATGCCTTGCATTTAAATGATTAATAGTAGTAGTAGTAGTTAATAACATTGTGAATTGTAGACACAGGGATCCCAAGGTCTTTGGAGATGACCCTGTATCCCTTTGAAGTTTGATGTTTGATGATAATGGCTTTTCTGACAGTCCCAGGTAGCTCTCTTGTCTTCACCATTGTGAAAATGGGAGTGAATGTGGCCATTTTAAATATTAGAGCCATCTTTCATTGGTCGATTCAAGTCATGTGAGAACTGACCATTGATCACAGATGCGTCTAATTTTACTGCAGTGGAAATGTGGTTCTTCTGTTCAAACTGATTTGAATTGTTTATAAGGGTGCCAATACTCATTTCCTGCTCAGCTCCGGTGGTGGCACATTGCCAGGAACATCGCCATTCTTTTCAGGATTTGGTTTGGCGAATTATTGATTTTATTTATTTATTTATTTATTTGCAGTCTCTTTTATACCGCGCTATTCGACATCAGTGCGGTTTACAATGAACATAAGAGTTGCACATCTCAATTTCGTGATTTGTGCTTACAGTGAAACAGGTATAATAACTTGGGTATACATTAAACAGGAAAATTAAACTTGGGTATGCATTAAGCAGGTATAACAGGTAAAATAGGGTATAAATAACCAGTCCCTTAACAAGGAGACACAATAAATAAATACAGTCTACTTTATGCAACAATATAATGAGTTATGCGGCACTGCATAAGTTTCTCATGGTGGTTGGAGGGTAAGGTGTGATTGCGAGTGATCAGTCTGGGAATGTGACGTGCATGAGTTTGAGGTGCTGCATTGAGATGTGAGAGTGGGTGAGTGTGGGGAGAAGACTGCATCATCGTAGTGATGAAGAAAGAGGTGCTGTTTCAGTGCCTTCCTAAATTGGGAGAGTTCACTGATGGTTCTGATAGTTGCTGGTAGTGCGTTCCAGCAGGATGGAGCAAAGAAGGAGAAGGCTCTGGATCTAGTGAATTGCCCCGGGAAGGTGATCGTTTATCTCGTCTGCAATTTAAAGAACAGGTTTGGATTTACCAGTTGCAGACAATTACCCCAAAGGAACTGAATCAGGCTCATGATTGGTGGAGTTTGGTGACTAGTTAAGACAACTCTTGACTGATGTTTTGGATCATAATCAATGGTGGCTCGGTTGGTAAATCAGCAGATGATGGATTCCCTTTAAAGAGAGGAGGGGAAGTGTGTGGGTTAATGACGTATGATGCAGGAAGAAGGGCCTAGAGTGTCATGGCTTGAAACACGACGACGTGGTGTACAATCAACTTGGACGTCATTTCCTTTCGACCAGTGGTGAATGAATGATGAATGAACGGTGCTGAATGACACCGGGCTTTAAAACTATTCCCAAAGGATTGATCATGCTACATTATATAGAGATAAGTGATTCAATACTGCTAAATTTCAGGATAATTGTGGTATTATCATTGGAATTTTAATGCTGAGGAGGATTCCCTTCTTAAAAATGAATAAAAGGAGTAATTACTACGAGAGTGGAAGGTTCTGCTCAAGGTAATATCTCCGACAAAAATAGGAATGCTGAGACACGAGGTGTTTATCTCTTTTGTTGTTTTGGATATTACTTGTGAGATGGACAGTGGTCTTTCGTTATTAAGTACTGTATATGAATACTCATTTCCTGGCAATGTCCCAGTTTTTATACTATTTTCTACTGTTTCCTTTTTTAATTGGTCTTATTTGATTCTTTTATGTGTCAAATATGTGTGCATATATAGTCCAAAGCTTTCTCACTGGCCACTTTTTTTATGAGATATTGGACATTAAGAGATTGAACTGCAAGGGTGCCAATAATGTTGACCACAGCTGTATGTGTGCATGCTTGTGTGACTGTGTCAGGGGGTCTGCATGTATTCATGTGTATGTGTGTGATGTATTGGGGGATACATGCATGTACGTGCCAAGGGCTGCATGCATATCAGGGAGCTGTGTGCATGTAGGAGGGATGCATGAGTTTACATGTCAGGGGGGTTATGGGCATGTCAAAGGACTGGATACAGGTTGGGAGCTATGTATGAAGAGGCTGTATGGATATACAGTATACATGAGGGGATGGTGCCTGTAGTTTCTTGCGTTCTCCTGCACCCACTCCTTGTCCCTCCCAATCTTGTGCACTATCCTCCCTTCATGTCCTTTACCCCCCTCTCTCTTTCAGTCTTCATCTTTCTCTTCTTCTTATCCATGCACTCTCCTCTTCCTTCCTTCCCTTGATATGTTGCACTCTCTCCCCATTGTTCCTTGCCACTAGCCTTTCACTCCCCTACTTTCCCCTCTTCCTCCTTGCACTCACCCTTTTTCTCTGTAACCCTACCCCTTCTTTATGTTCCACGCCTCTGTTTATTTCTTCCTCTTTGGTAGGCCATACTGCAAGGCCTACCAAAGAAAACTACAAATATTCTGCAAATGGCACAAAATGTTGCAGCCAGAATCATCATGCAAAAAGGACTCTCTGACCACATTACACCCACCCTAAATGAGCTGCATTGGCTCCCCATCACGGCCCGCATTCAATACAAAATGCTAGTCACTACTTTCAAACTTATCCATAATATAGCGCCCTCTCACCTCAACAGCTTGATTTCCAATCCACCCAACAACAGAAGTAGGAGAGCAGCAAACCTCAACACCATCTGCCTCCCGAGATCATTCACAAAGACCAATGCTTGTACCAGTAACAGAGCCTTCTCATTTACAGCTCCTACAGTCTGGAATCGGTTGCCAAGTGATCTGCGTGAAATCTGTGATCTAAAGGACTTTAGAAAAGAGCTTAAGACGCACCTTTTCCAATCTCATTACAACCTTACCTCATGAGCTACATGCGGCCACGTGTAAATATGCAGATTCGGATCACTTATAAAGTTTTAACAGTCTTGTCAATTGTAAATATGTATATAATGTACCTTGTGTGAACCTGTCAATTGTAAATATGTATATAATGTACCTTGGGTGAACCTCAACAACAATCAACTGTAAGCCTGTAACCTGTGTTTTTGCTGTGCTTCCCCCCCCCCCTCCCTAAATCAGTTTGTATACAGCCTTAATTCTGGCCAGTACAGCCAACCTTACCATGTGTAACAACCGCTGCTGATCACTGGAAGCAGCGGGATATAAATGTACGCTAAATAAATAAAACAAATAAATAAATAAATAAATAAATAAATGTTCTGTCCCTCAGTTCTCTCCTCCTCTGTAACCCCACCCCTTCCCTTATGTTCCTCCCTCTTTTCTCCTGTCTGTCCTCGCCCTCTTATTTCTTTGTCTCCATCCCTGTCCTTTCTCTTATGCTCTACACCCTCACCTGTCCCTTCCTTCTCTGATTGTGTTACTCCTATTCCCGCAAGCCTACCAGCTCTTTACACGCTCTTTCCCCTCTTTATAGTGGTAGGACTTGGGCACTTCTTCTAGCTCTTCGTACAGTTTTCTTCTTTCTTTCTTTCTGCTGGCAAGACCTGAGAAGACCTGCTAGGTCTTCACATGACTCTCTCCTCCTCTCTACTGGCAGGGCCTGGGGACTCCTCTTCTCTACCAGCAGAAACCCTTCTCCGCCATGTCTACCTGGGGACTCCGTGTATGATTTTTTTTTATTTATTTATTTAACTATTTCTTTTATACCGCCCCTTCCAGAGATCAAGGGCGGTTTACATATAACAAGTTAACAGTCATGTACACAGTTTGTATACATTTTACATAGAACATAGAACAATAGAAATCAACTATTTACATTAAACAGTAAATATAACATTTATAGGTATTAAAGCAAACACATTAAACTTTATACAAATGAATATTTACAGTGTGTGGTGTGTGGTGTGTGGGGCAGGAATTGGTGTAGGTGCTGGAATTTAGTTCCTTTTTTCGTCTTCAAGGTGTGAGGGGGGGAAAAGTCTTGTGGTTACATTGTTGGGTTAGGGGATTAAGGGAGTTTGTGTATGTGTGACCATGTTTGTTGTGGAGCTGGCTTTGGGGGTATAGGGGATTTCGAAGTGTTCAGTGAACAGGTAGGTCTTTAATTCTTTTCTGAATTGGGTGAGGTCTCTTATGGTGCGAAGTTCAATAGGGAGGTCGTTCCAGAGTGTAGGGGCAGTGAATGAGAATGCTCTGGAGCTAGTGGAATTCTTAGTTTTACGGATGGCTTTTGGTATGATGAGGGAGTGGGCCGCGTTCTGTCTGAGGGTCCTTGTCGATGTTGGAGATTGCAGTAATGTGGATAGGTGTGAAGGGGTTATGTCATTTATGAGTTTATAGGTTGTTAGGATAATCTTATATTTGATTCGGCTGTTTATAGGGAGCCAGTGGAGTTCCAGCAGTATTGGGGTTACGTGGTCTGTTAGGCGAGCTTTAGAGATTACCTTTGCACAGATGTTTTTGTGCTCTTTGGAGAAGGTATATGCTTTTTTGGGGGAGGCCTATTAGGAGACTATTGCAATAGTCGAAGTGTGGGGTGATCAGTGTACTTACTACGGATCTAAAGTCTTGTGTTTCAAGGAGTGGCCTTAGGTGCTGAATAGTTTTGAGTTTATAGAAAATGGTTTTTACTATTTGTTTTATGTGTGGTAGCATGGTGAGGGTGTGGTCTATTATTACTCCTAAGTATTTTACCTGTTTTCTGACGGGTATGGAGGTTTTGTTGATTGTGATTGTTTCTGGGTATGTGTTCTCAGTCGTGGGTGGTCTTGTCACAAACATTGCCTCAGTTTTTTTGAGGTTTATGCTAAGGTGGTTAGTTTCCATCCAGGAGGAGGTCTCAGCCATGCATTTGGATAGCGAGTCATATGTAGGGTTTTTAGCATTTATGGGGATAGCTAACATGATGTCATCGGCATATATAAAATGGTTAATCCTGTGTTTTTTAAATATGTCTGTTATCGGTTGCAGGTACAAGTTAAATAAGAGGGCTGAAAGGGCTGATCCCTGGGGTATTCCCTGTCCTTGAGGGAATGTTTCTGATGCTTGTTGGTCAATTTGGACTCGTATTAATCTATGTGAAATATAGGATTTGAACCAGTTAAGGACAATCCCGCCTATTCCTAGGTTTTCTAATCTGTTGATCAGTGTCATGTGATTAATGTTATCGAAGGCGGCAGAGATATCTATAAATAGGAGTAAGAAGCCTTGATGTTTGTCATCTGTGCCCTTGATGAGGAAGTCCATAAGGGTGATTAGGAGGGTTTCTACTCCATGGAATGGGCGGAAACCAAATTGGTGTGAGTCAAGGGGTTTGTGTTCATCAATGTGTTCTTGTAACTGAATTTGAATTGTTTTCTCTATTATTTTGGCTATGAATGGAATGCTGGCTATGGGTCTGTATGAATTCGGGTCTTTTGAGTTGAGCTTATTATTCTTTATTATTGGTCGGAGTGTTGTGAGTTTTAGGGCATCAGGCATGATGCCCTGTGAAAGGGATTGGTTAACGATGTATTGTATATTTACCACCAGTTCATCTCTTGCACTCTTAATCCATGACACGGGGCATGGATCGAGTGGGGAAGTGGTGGTGTTTATCATAGTTATGATTTTGAGGAGTTGTTTTTGTTCTACCAACTGGAAACTTGTCCATTCATGTGGGATTTTTGTGTTTGATAATACAGGAGTTGAGGTAGTGGTTTTTGTTTTTTAGTTTTTCTGCAAAATGTTTTGCTAGTGTTTGTATATTTATTGCTTGTTGTTTAGGTTCGGTGTTATTAGTTTTGGTTAATGTTTTTACTATCGCGAATAACTCCCTTGGGCGGTTGATGGATGAATTTATTACTTTGGAGTGGTAGTCTCTTTTGATTTGTTAATTGCGTTTTTGTATTCCATAAGTAAGAGCATATATTGGGATTTGTTTTCATCAGATTTTAGTTTTCTCCATCTCTTTCTTGTCTCCTCAGTTGTTTTTTTAGTTTTGACAGCTCTTTTGTGAACCATTTTTCTGTCTTTTTTTGTTTGTTTGTGTAAGACTTGTGTGTGGACAGCTGCTTTTTGAATAGTTAGATTCCAATGTGTTATGGTTGAGTTGATGTCTGGTGAGCTTGTGTCTAGTTTGGGTAGTACTTATCGAGGAATGTGTCTTTGTCAAAGCGTACGAAGCGTGATGTATGTGGAGTTGTGCTCCCGTTGTTTTTTGGGATTTGTGCTGGTAGCTGGATTTTGATAAGATGGTGGTCTGACCAGGGTACTTCAGTTATACTCGGAGTGGTATGTAGTAAGTGACTGTAGAGTGTGGCTGGGAGGAAAATTACATCAAGTATGTTACCTTTTTTGTGCGTAGGAGCATGTATTATCTGTGTGAACCCCATTTGTGACATAGCGTCTATGAAGTTATCTGACTGTGAATGGTTCAGTGATGGAAGGTTCAAGTCCCCAAGGAGTAAAAGTGGTTTGCTTTGTGATGCTGTACATGCAAGTTCTAGGATAGGGGTGAGGTTTTTCTGATCGGATGATGGGGGTCTGTAGATGAGGGTGAGAGCCATAGTTTTATTTTCTATGTTAATGATGTCCATTCCATCTATATTATTTAGGTTTGTTAGGGTGAATTTTAGGTAATTTTTGGTGAGAATCATTACACCCCCTCCTCTTTATATATTCAGTTGGCAATTGAATATGTCATATTGATATGTGGTTAGCTGGTTTAGTAGTATAGTGTCTGTAGGTGAGAGCCATGTTTCAGTAATACAGATAATGTCAGGGGATGTATCGTTAATTATGTCATTAATTATAGGTATTTTGTTTCTTATGGATCGTATGTTTATTAGGATGAGTTGTAGTTTGATGTTGTATTGTCATTTTGGTCAATTTTATCATTTATGGGTTGTTGCTTTATTTGGATGAGGCGGTGATGGCGTTTGTGTGAAGTGTGGCGCGAGTGGTGATCATGAGAGTTTGTGTATGTAGAGCTATATATTGGGTTCTGGTATTGATTGTACGTGATTGGGAAATTATTATAAGGGTTCCGGTTATGATTGTAGATGATTGGGATGTTATTGTATGGATTTTGGTTGGTTTTGTAAGTGTATATGTGTTGAGTTAGGAGGGTTATTAAGAAGAGAGTGAAAAGGAGATTTGTAAACTTAGTAGGAGACATTTTGTTCATTTTATGAGGTAATGGGTAGAGTGGGAGGGAAGTAGTTGGAGGTATGTAGTTGGAGGGAGGGAAATTATTACTGTTAATAGTATCTCAGGCTAACAGTGCAGGGAGGGTATTTACTACTGGCAACAGTGTCTTGTAATAGCAATGCAAGAAGAGATAATTACTACTGATTGCCGTGGGTAAATATTACTAACAATAGTAACTCACAATGATCATCACTGGTAACAGTAACTCACAATGATTTCTACTGGCAAGAGTATCTTATAATAATTACTGCTGGCAAATGTATCTCACCATGGCCAATACTCACAACAGTATCTCACAATAAATTACTACTGGCAAGAGTATCTTACAATAATTACTGCTGAAATAGCTTCTCACAATAATCAATACTGGCAACAGTATCTCACAATAATTACTATTGGCAACTGTATCTCATAGTAACAGTGTAAGAGGGGTAGTTATCATAGGTAGCAGTATCTCACAATGATCACTACTGGCAATGGTATTTAATAAGTTGTTGTATTCTTGTTGTACGATTACATTCCTTGTTTGTCTCTATCAGGCCTCAACATACAACCACTCGAAAAGTACCTTAAGAGTCCATGCAAGTAGCTCCGAATTGGGTGAGTGAAGCTGGTGCTGTTACCTTATTGCCGGCGGCTCTATTCCCGACTGAGGATAGGTGCCGCTGGTGGCAAGAGTTCTTCTGGTGCTCCTTCTCTCAGTCCCCGCCTAAAGGGCCACACCAAAGGGCCCTCTGGCGAGGCCCTCAGGCGCGGGCCCGACCAGGCGCGGGCCCGCCTGGCGGCGGCTTCTTTTATGCGGTCCGCTGCTGCTCCTCCCCCTCGCACAGCCCCGACTGGGCTGGAGGGGCTTCACAAGCAGGCCGGATGGCCTGGCGGCGTTGCTTTCCCCGATCAGGGGAAGAAGATGGTGGAGAGGCTTTCCCGCCGGCGGCGGCTTCTTTTATGCGGTCCGCTGCTGCTCCTCCCCCTCGCACAGCCCCGACTGGGCTGGAGGGGCTTCACAAGCAGGCCGGATGGCCTGGCGGCGTTGCTTTCCCCGATCAGGGGAAGAAGATGGTGGAGAGGCTTTCCCGCCGGCGGCGGCTTCTTTTATGCGGTCCGCTGCTGCTCCTCCCCCTCGCACAGCCCCGACTGGGCTGGAGGGGCTTCACAAGCAGGCCGGATGGCCTGGCGGCGTTGCTTTCCCCGATCAGGGGAAGAAGATGGTGGAGAGGCTTTCCCGCCGGCGGCGGCTTCTTTTATGCGGTCCGCTGCTGCTCCTCCCCCTCGCACAGCCCCGACTGGGCTGGAGGGGCTTCACAAGCAGGCCGGATGGCCTGGCGGCGTTGCTTTCCCCGATCAGGGGAAGAAGATGGTGGAGAGGCTTTCCCGCCGGCGGCGGCTTCTTTTATGCGGTCCGCTGCTGCTGTATGATGTTGTTCTTCTTCACAGGAGGAGTGAAGCTGTAGTATCTGTTTCTTTGTGGATGCGCCAACAGCTGTGTTCAGATGGATAGATGAATGGACCATCGCCAATAAGTGCAATCGCTTAAGCGAAACATACCTAAAAAGGAAGGTGGAGGGGAAGAGATAAAGATGCTGAAGGAAAATTGAAACAAAATTATGAATAGCAAAAAAACATGGAGAGGATGAAATAAAAATGGGGAAATGAGCTGTGTTCAAGGTGAAAACAGAACTGTACATTTGAATAATTGTATGGTAAAATATGGCTTATTTTGGCTGCATTAAACCAAAGAAACATTTTTTTTTTATCAGCCACAAAACAAATATATTACAGTATTGCTGTTTCATGTAATTTAAAGCAAATACTGTATCAGGAACTTTACCAGTGAAAGGACCGATCCCAATTCAGAGCCTAGTTTTGATTGACGATTGGTTCCTTTTCACAATGCAATGAATAAATTAATACTAAGGCCCCTATCTATTATAGTGAAGTAAGGTTTTGCCCTTGTCTTATGGTAATTGTCAAAATTAGTGGGTGCTAACTGCAGAACCTCCATGTTAACTACTGGAGGCATTCCTCACATTTTTAGGAGGGCTGCTAGGCAGTTAACATAAACAATAAGTCACAATCATCCATTAAATATTTATTTATTTACTTATTTGATAGACCACCATTCAGTAAAGCCGAACATCACAAGGGTTTACAAAATTAAAAAAAATCCAGCACAAAAATTACACTAATACATACATACAAAAACCAAAAAAAAATCAGGATGAGGAATGAATAAAACAGCAATAAATTACAAATACATAGCAGATAACACATGGTAAACTTAGCTGCACTTCTTGAGGTAGCCTTTACTGTCTTCTGTTATCTGCTGTGCTAACATACAGTATTGATCTCTGTGTTAACAGGAAGATATAGTCCCTAACCATTTCCCAAAAAGACATATTGCACATCAACTGTTTAACATAGGAATCAGTGCATGTTGTTTGTGCACACTAATTCCCATGTTAAAGCAGTTTCATAAACAGGCTCCTTAGTGCCAGGTAGCTACCAGCTCTACTGACACAGTATTAAGCAGAGCGAAGGGGAGTTACACCTGTGTGAGGATTCTAGTTCTCTACTGATTTTAGCTGAGCCTTTAAAGTAACATGCACATTAGTAAGTTAACATCAGCCCAGTACAACATCAGCCCTTTATTAGATAGCATGCCACTAGCAAGCAAGTGGTAAATAGCAAAGAGTATGAGTATATCGTATTTACATTGCACTTGGTAAGCATTCGTTTGGAGACTGTTGTTTCTGCATGCTAAGCTTTAATGTGAATGGTAAGTCCTGCAGAGCACTGCAGTTTTTAAGGAAACATAAGAGGCTCTTAATAAGCACATTAAAGCTTCTTGCATAGACCCCTATGTATAAACCTTAACTCTTAATGCCATTCAGGGATATACTATCCTCTACTTATGGGATGTCTAGAAGCTGTAGTGATGTGTTATCATAGTTGAATCAGTAAATATGTGGTTGCAGAGGATGCAGATTTTGGTCACTACTTTAGATTAGAAAAAAATCAAGCCATCTACAGGCTTATAATAGTTAAACAAATGTATATATTTTTTATTTATTTATTTTTTTTTTACTTTTCTCTTATGTTTTACTAGGCGCATGCACCTGAAGATTTTTTGATCTTGGCTACAGTTATAGTTTCCCAAGTGTTTATAATTAAATGGCAAAATGGCATGAAAAACATATATTTCTGAAACAGTGATGCACTGTCATGTAAAGAAAATAAAGGAGAAATAGAGATAATTGGGGAAAAAGTTTGCTACTGAACCTTTAAGAAATAATATTTTGCAAGAGACTTCAACAAAACTATTTTCCCCCAAAGGAGTAAAATCTTAAAGTTCAGTGATGTTACCCTTCACTGTAGCTTCGTCTTGGAAAAAAAAATGAAAAATCTCCCAGCCAGTCTATGCCTGCCCAATGTGTCTCAACACAACCATCTTCAGTAATAGAGGCTTCCTCTGTCTCACAGCAGGTGGGCAAAATTATGTCAAACTAACCTCGTACTTCTGGCAGATCTTCGCAAGTAAATAGATACAATGGAGCATACAGAAAGACCTGAAGGCAAAGATTTCTTTGAAATGGTATAAAAAAATGTATTTGCTTTGCAAAAACATTTTCCTCACTGTAGTTCTCCTGCATCCACATGCTTCATTTAAATGAAAAATTCCCCACAAAGGCTTTCTGTATCCAGAAGGAATTCTGGGTCATTCTTCATTCCACATATTCCTTTAATCCATCTTTTCTGCATCCTACTTTCACTAAATACTATATTGGTCTGAATAAACAATAGCTTTAAATATAAGATACCCCAAGGAGCGGAAGCTTGAGCAGGGGTTGCTGGAGGAACAGTATCTCTGTGGGGAGTCTAGAGAAGCAGCAGCTGTTAGCATCCATGTGGAAAGAGAACGCAAGCAATGTGACCGTCTTCATCTGCACAGGACTCTCAGCAGCTGTCTGGTGGGCCTTTCTCTTTTGGAGGAAGAGCTGAAATGCATTCTTCAGCATAGCCAATCTGCAAACTGCGTAAATGCCTTTGAATGTGCCCCTTCCGCCCCAGGTTGCCAAGTGCCAAGTGGTAGAGTATTAAGCTAAGCTAGGAGCAATTAAGTAGATGCATGCATGCATTTATACCTGCTTCAAATCAGACACACATATATCTGTAACTGCCCGGTTAGTACCACTGGATATTCCTGGTTTGTGCCGCTGAGCACCAATGCTAAGCAGCTAGCATCAGTGTGGGGTGGCACCGCAGGTTAACTGGGCAGCGGTGATATTCAGTCACTGCCCGGTTTGACCCTAACTAGCTAAAGTTATCCTAACTTCTACTGGTCTTGCAATCCAGCCAGCAGCTGAATATCACCGTTAACCAGTTTGCGATTGCAAAATAGAAAATCGGGCAACCCAGATATTCAATGCCTGTGCCTAGATATGGTCCCTTTACTCAGTCTTCACCCTTCTTGACCTTTCTGCTGCCTTTGACACTGTTGATCACCACTTTGTCCTCGATACCCCGTCCTTGCTTGGATTTAGGGGCTCTGTTCAGTCCTTGTTTTCTTCTTCTCTCTCCCAGCGCACTTTTAGTGTATGTTCTGGTGGATCCTCCTCTACTGTCCCGCTCTCAGTCAGTGTACCTCAGGGCTCTGTCTTGGGACCTCTACTTATCTCTCTCTACGCTCAGTCCCTTGGTGCACTTATTTCCTCCCATGGTTTTCAGTACCATCTTTATGCTGACAACTCTCAGATGTACCTCTCTGCGCCTGAAATCTCTCCAGGAATCCAGACCCGGATCTTTGCCTGCTTATCCGGAATTGCTGCCTGGATGTCTCACCACTGTCTGAAACTAAACATGGCCAAATGGAACTCCTTATCTTTCCCCATAAATCCACCTCCCAATTCCTCCCTTCTCTATTTCTGTGGATAACTCTACACTCCTCCCTGTTTCCTCAGCTTGCAACCTTGAGGTCATCTTGGACGCTACTCTCTCTTTCTCTGGACACACCCAACAGATGGCTAAAACTTGCCGCTTCTTTCTCTACAAAATCAGTAAAATTTGTCCCTTCCTTTCTACTCACACTACTAAGACCCTCATCCACTCACTAGTCACCTCCCACTTTGACTACTTGAATTTGCTCCTCGCTTGTCTCACTCTGAATCATCTTTCTCCCCTTCAATCTGTTCAAAACTCAGCTACATGGTTTATCTTTCACCAGTGTCACTATGCTCATGTAACCCCTCTTCTCAAGTCACTTCACTGGCTCCCTATCAGTTTCCACATCTAGTTCAAACTTATCCTAATTACCTACAAGCACATTCATTCGGTGGCTCCTCACTACTTTTCCTCTTATCTCACTCTACATGCTTCCTCAGGATCTCTGCTCCTCTGGCAGATTCCTTTTATCTGTGCCCTTCTCTGCCACTGCCAACTCCAGACTTCGTTCATTCCATCTTGCTGCTCCATATGCCTGGAACAAACTACCTGAGTCTGTGTGTTGGGACCCTTCTCTAGCCTTATTCAAATCTAGGCCAAAAACCCACCTCTTTGAAACCACTTTTGGATCCTGATGCTCCTCACACTCTTGTCCACTACTTATGTGTATCTTACAATACTCTAGTTCCCAGTTTCACTATGGCTGGCATCCCGTCCCACGAATAGCAGGGTTGGAGGTCCTGGTTGGATATCCAATCTACAGTACGCTCAGTCCTGGAATGCAATTATTCTGCCAGCACTCCCTGCAAGTACACAGCATTTGTGCGAGGAGCACTGGATGGGGACGGGAGGGGTCGCCCTGGGGTAGTGTGGGGGAGAGGTCTGCTGCCATGACATATAGAGGCAATTCAGGTCATGCCTTTGTACGTTCCCCAGCACCGTCTTAAATGCTTGGCTTATTCCACCCTGATAGTGGAATACGTTTCAGTTGCTCTCTACATCATGAGCCGCAAACTCCCACACCACGGTTTAATGGCACTGCTGTGCCTCTGCAGCCACAATCCGGCCCATAGTGGCTGCTGGTGAAGGCCAGACAGTGGGCTGCAGGAACAGATGTCTACCATGGCATTCAGAGCAGTCTTGTGGACGGCTCATTGCCATGGCGCCAGGATGATCTCACTCCAACAGTGGCATTCTGGCATCGGGACTAGCAGTTCCCCATATGTCGATCTGCTCAGCATACATGGAGCAGATGGATATCTATGTCCCCAATTCTGCCGTCGCAGGTATGTCCGGGCCCTGCGGCGGCATAATCGGGTCCATCTCCTGTACATTCAGTTTTTGCTCAGCCAATGCAGGCAGACGTGCGGGAACCAGAATGTGTCTCCACGTGTTTTGCCTTGATTAGATTGTAAACTCTGATGAGCAGGGACTGTGTCTCACATCTATATGTACTGCGCTGCCTACTCCTTGTAGCACTATACACATGATTAGTAGTACTAGCAGAATATCCAGAGAGATATCAAAGCGGCTACGGCTCTGCATATTTAACATGCTCTAACAACACATGCCAATTCCTGCGTTCTTGAACTGAAAATGTGCTTAGAGAAACAAGCTCATTTTCAAAAGAATGTGGTAGATCAAGTTGAAAAAGGGAGAAGGGAGATGGATGGGGTAGATAAAAAGTGGTAAGATAAGTCTGAGTTAGTCTCCATAGATAGGATGAAACAATTAATGGGAGCAGTGAAGGCAACTTATGATGAAACAGTTGCAGCCCTTGTGGGGGTATTACAGGGGAAGGGAGATATTGAATGCTTGCCCTCAATGCTACAGAGAAGATCCCTATGTTGAAGAAGGAAACAGATGATGATGTCTCATTATGTGGAAGTTATAAGTAGCCTAAGGTGTAAGTGCCTTCGGAAAATGCTCTGTCTTCACGCTGAAGGATGCACATCCCCATAACTGGTTTTGGCGGTGGGCCCATGCAGATAACAAGGCTGGGGACGTGCACAGCTGCAAGCCTTTTCAGAAATGCATGGCCACAGAAACAGGTATTTGGATGTGCCAGTGGGATATTTCAGAACAGGAGCATCTATGTTATGAAACATGCGGCAGTGGGGTAGTAAAATGATGGACTGTTAATTTACAGGCAGGTTTCTGGCCTGGCAAAATGTACTATGGCATTAAGTGCACATTTCGCTCTTCCCCTTGTTAAGTATTGCTGCCATGACACCAGCATGTTTTTCCCGTTATTTGTGGTCAGGAACAGGTATAGGCATGGATGCGTCAACAGCCAAGGCCAGACGTGCTTGTGCTATTCTGAAATCGCACAGTGACATGCATCTCTGTTGCACCATCCAGGCTACATGGACATGCTCGGGCTGGAGACTTCTATATAGCTGGTAATGTATCTCGATTTTCACCTTTGAATGCCCATTTTCAGATGTCCAAAGCAAGAATAGAACTTCTAAAATAAAAGTATGTAGTGAATTGTCACTGTGTATGCTTATATGTGCATATACCACTGGATAGTTTTATAAAAAACCCTTCCAAAATATAAATTAGCCTTTATATACAGAAAACCTTTATAAAATTGCCCTCCCCCCATGTCTATTTTATCAAATTCACAAATCTTTCTTTAAGCAACATCATTTCTAAAAAATTATGAGATCAATATTCAGACAGCCACCAGAAACATGGATGAAAGGGGTAATCTATCCATGGAACTTTATGGATATTTTTAGGGAAGCTGTCTGCCCAGGTGGAAATGCATAAAATGCTGGCATGATTTTAAATGGATAATATATCTGTTTAGAGTCATTCCTGCTATTGGTGCTTTTCCATCTGAATGGAAAATTCAGTCAAGGAATAACTTTTAACCATGCCCCAGCACCATCCAAAATACACTTTGATTTGCAAAGCATATCTTTCATTGCGTGAAGGCACATTTTAGACAGGATGTGGAAATCAGAACTAAGACATCCAGGTCAGGATATGATCAGTTCTGTTGGTATTTTAGGAACAGCTCTGTTAAAGCCATTTCTAAAATATTCATCCACCTGCAATGGAAGGAGCCATTTCAGAAACGCAATGCAATGTGTGCTTTTGAGTCAATACTGACTTCTGGTGACCCAGACTGGAAATAGATTGCCAGGCCTTTCTTCCGAGGCAATGGCAAGTTAAGTGACTTGCCCAAGGCCATAGGGATTGCACATGGGAAACATCAGTGGGAGGAACCCAGCAACTTGCATGTGTAAGTGCCAGCATTTGCCAATGAGCATATATGAATATCAAAACCACAATTAATCTCCCGTAATCAACATATATCTTAACTCAATGGTTCCATAATAGCTGAAACTAATTCTTCAGCATTTCTTTTCATGGAGAGGCCTTCAGAAAATGGCAGAAACACCTTTAGGTAATCCCATATATCAGTCATCAGTTTACTCAATACAATTTTCAAATTTTTGGTCTTTTTCAGTTTTTGCAAAAGTGCACAAATATCTGTCCAGATGCCAACTTTACAACTTTTAACAAATATTATTTTACTTAGCAGAAGAAGAAGAATGTCCAAAAAAATGCAGGGTCGTGCATTTGGGCTTCAAAGATCCAAGGGAGGGATACAGTGTAGGGGGTGAAGTACTTCTGTCCACAAAAGAAGAGCGGGACCAGGGTGTGATTGATTCTGATGATCTTAAAGTGGCTAAACAGGTATAAATGGCAATGGCAAAAGCCAGAAGGATGCTTGGGTGCACAGGGAGAGGAATGGCCAGCAGAAAAAAGGAGGTGATAGTGCCTCTGTATAAGTCTCTGGGGCAACCTCATTTGGACAATTGTGTGCAATTCTGGAGACCACACCTTCAAAAGGATATAAACAGGATGAAGTCAGTGCTGACGGTGGCTACTAAAATGGTTAGTGGTCTTCATTATAAAGTATATGGGGATGGACGTAAAGATCTTAATATGTATATGTTAGAGGAAAGGTGGGAAAGAGGAGATATGATAGAAACCTTAAATATTCCCATGGCATAAATGCACAAGAGGAGAAAACAGGCTCTGCTACAAAGGGACACAGCATAAGGGTGAAAGGGGATAGACTCAGGAGTAATAGGCAGAAATATTTCTTTACAGAAAGAGTAGTAGATGCATGGAATAGTCTCCCAGTGGAGGTAGTAGAGATGAAGACAGAATCTCAATTCAAGAAAGCATGCGACAAACAGAGAAGGTCTCTAAAGGAAAAAATGGGACTAAAGTAGTTGATATGGAAGGGCAGAGTAGATAAGCCATATGGTCTTCTTCTGCTACTACAATTACTACTGTTAATCATTTATATATTGCTACATGGCATACTCAGCGCTGTATAAATATATATAGAAGACGGTCCCTGCTCGGAATGCTTACAATCGAATCAAGACAGTCAGAACAATACAAGAGAAACAAGGGGGGGGGGGGGGGTTCAAATAGGGAAGGAGAACAAGGGATTAGGACCCAAATGTGGCCTCAAAGAAGTAAGCCTCTAGCATGGATTTGAAGATGGGGAGAGAAGAGACTTAACGTAAAGATAGAGGAAGTTTGTTCTATGCATAAGGAGCAGTAAGGTGAAAAGACTGAAGTCTGGAGTTTGCAGAAAAAGAAAAGGGCATAAAGAGAAGAAAGCCAGAGGAGGAGCAGAGTTCACGAGGAGGGCTGTAGGGAGAGAGAAGAGAGGAAAGGAAGTGAGGGGCAGTTGAGTGAATGCATTTATGTTAGAAGCAGAAGTTTGAATTGGATATGGAAATGGAAGGGGAGCCAGTGAAGTGATTTTAGAAGAGGGGTTACATGAGTTTATCGGGGCTGGAGGAAAATTAGCCACGCAGCAGATTTCTGGATAGATTGAAAAGAGGGTTTTGTTTTAAAATTCTGCAAAGCAACTCCTAACGCCCAGAGCCCGCAAAGAGCCAGTGCCACTGCTGCAGGATATGACCTTTTTAGTGCCATAGATGAGGTAGTGCCAAAAAGAGGGAAAGCTTTAATTAACACGGGGTTACAGATACAGTTACCCGCAGGATGCTATGGCCGAATAGCCCCTCGGTCTGGATTAGCCGCCAAGCATTTTATTGATGTTGGGGCGGGGGTTATTGACCCTGATTACAGGGGGGTCATCCAAATTTTACTCTTTAATTTCGGTGTGAGGGATTTTAGGGTTAAAATAGGGGACAGGGTGGCCCAGCTCATTTGCGAGCGGATTGGATTCCCCGAGTTAAAAGAGGTGCCGTTACTGACCCTCACAAGCCGCGGGGGAGACGGTTTTGGCTCCACCGGGCAGAGGGAGCTAAAAGGCATGACCGCCTCAGCGGAGGAAAGAATAGACAAGGATTTGGGACCACAAGTCATAGATTGCAAGGAGAACCCAGCCCCAAGAATAGGCGAGGAACTGTCGCAACAACAGCAGCAGCAGTTAGCACAGTTATTGGTGAGGTTCAGGGATGTCCTCACTCCAGTACCTGGGGAAACGGGTTTGGTGGCCCATGAAATTCTCACCCCTCCGAGGAAAATAGTGCGGCAAAGGACTTAACGGCTACCAGAGGCCCGTAAGAGGGAGGTAATATCCCAAGTACAGGAAATGCTACGGATGGGCATAATCGAGGAGTCTAAAAGTCCTTGGTGCAGCCCGGTAGTCCTGGTGCCCAAGCCTGACGGAAGCTTACGCTTCTGCATTGATTTCCGGCGAGTTAACGCCATCTCACTTTTTGACGCCTATCCCATGCCAAAAATAGAGGAGTTACTAGACCGACTAGGGCAAGAACGATATCTGACCACTTTGGATCTTACCAAAGGATATTGGCAGATCCCCTTGACCCATGCTTCTAGGCCCAAAACTGCTTTTAGTACCCCTCTCGGACTATTTCAATTCCGACGAATGCCATTCGGGTTGCATGGGGCGGCGGCGATGTGCCAGCGCTTGGTCGATCAGGTTTTCCGTCCCCATCAAAATTACGCAGTAGCATATATGGACGATATTGTCATACACAGCGCAAGTTGGGCACAACATCTGCCTAGGGTGGAGGCGGTATTGAAGGCCCTATGGCAGGCAGGTTTAACCCTAAATCCGAAGAAGTGCTTATTCGCCGGAGCAGAGGTTAAGTATTTAGGACATATGGTCGGGAAGGGTATAGTTCGACCATTACTTAGCAAGGTGGAGAGCGTGCAAAATTTCCAGAAGCCGATAACTAAGAAACACCTTCGAAGTTTCCTTGGCCTTATCGGCTGCTATCGCAGGTTCATACCTCGTTTAGTGGAGGAAAGCGCGGTCCTCACCTATATGCTAAGGAAAAATGCCCTAAATAGTGTAAGATGGACACCGGAAGCGGAGAGGGCATTTGTCCTATTAAAGGGGAAATTATGCCAGGCCCCGGTTTTGTACGGGGTGGACTTCCAAAGGCCTTTTGTTCTCCAAATGGATGCCTCCGAATCCGGATTGGGGGCGGTCCTCTCCCAGGAGTTCGAGGGAGTAGAACACCACATCATGTATTTGTGTAGAAAACTGTCCCGAGCAGAAGTTAATTACTCAATGGTGGAAAAAGAATGCCTAGCTATTAAGTGGGCTATAGAGGCACTTCAATTTTAACTCACTGGCCGTCACTTCGTGTTAGTAACGGATCATGCACCTTTAAAGTGGTTAGGTACTATGAGGAACCACAACCCATGGCTTACATGCTGGCACTTAGCTCTGCAGGCATTCAATTTTACCATCCAACACAGGGCAGGCAAACTGCATTTCAATGCAGACGCATTATCCCATATTCCGTGCTGTGAGGACATGAGTCCCCCAGCCCGTAATATCTTAAGGGGGGGGGGATATGTGATACAGTGGCCAGCACAGAACCCATGGATACAGGAGAAAAGGAAGAGCTTACCTTACAGTCACCTGGGCAGAAAGCATATTCAGGTTATAAGGAGCCATAGAAGAGTAGAACAAATTTTCCCTACACTGGGTGTGATGCAGTAGAAAGCCAGAAAGCTAATCACGTCCACCTGGGCAAGGAAGCACGTACAATGTGCAGGAGCCAGGAGGATAAAAGTGGCTGGGAAATCCCAGTAGGGGGAGGTGCCACAGAGGAAGGTGCAGCCAAGGGAGGTGCACAGAGGGAGGTACAGCCAAGGGAAGAGCAGCTGACACAGAGAGAGCTGGAAGTGCTCGTGCACAAGTCTCCCAAGCCAGAGGGAGCATCGTCCCGAGGAGAGTGAGTAAGCAGCTGGAGGGCAGAGGTCACAAGCAGGAGAGCTTGCTGGGTCCAGGAAGCACAAGCTGGGTCCCGACAGCAAGTAGCAGTAGAAGGGAAACCTTTCCTGGAAGTTACTACAGCCCAGACCATAAAACTGCTGAGTGGAACTCTCGGGGAAAAGCAGGCTAAATCCCAAATAAAGGAGCCTGGTTTACAGAGGAAGGAGTGGAAGCCAGCCACCCCAGAAGCAGAGCTAAATACACCAATTTCTCTAGAGGGCAAAAGGTGGGTTTGGCTAGGAAAGTAAAAGCTAATACTTGGGAGGATAATCCTTGGTGGAGAAAAAGGGGAAGCCTCAGAAAAACAGGCTTCAGTACAGGTCTCCAGGACCCTCCTTATGCAGAACAGTTTCCTGCCTTAAGAACTGCTGCCTCTCGAGAGAGTTGTGTAAATAATAGCTGTGGTGAATGTTACCCATTTACAATTTCTGACGGTGAGCAAATGCAATGGGAAAACACTGACCAGGACATTGATTCCAGTGCTATGGATTGCACGCTATGTATCTCGGATGAGATTACGTCTCTTTGTTAAATTAAGGAAGCAAGAGCCTTGTTATACCTGTTTGGAAAAAGGTACATTTTACTTTGCTGTGAAGAAACAGTTTGTTTAAGTTCTTTGTTGCTGTATGAGAAAAACAGAAATCCACAAGGGAAGGGAAATAAAACCTCATCATTATATTTTGCCTTTAACACATGGCTACAGACTATTCTTTATAAAGGCAACCCGCACCTCATGCCCCTAGGCAACCGCCTAATAGGGACGGTGATAGCAGTACCTTGACACTACTAATACCGCTATATGTCCCAATGCTAACCACATAGCATCAGGGCATTCCGGGGGCAATACTCTAGATAACTGGTCCACAAGTCCAAGATCGCTCATATGGCAGACAAAGTCCTAGGTTTCAATAATACCAAAAAGTCTCCATTTATTTATAAAAGGAATGTTGGGTCCAGTAGACCGGAGAAAGAGTAGGCAATCGCTCAACCCCCCCCCCCCCACCCAAGTCCACAGTTCCCTTTTTAATTTTTTTCTCAAACACCCAATGTGTAACAATTTTGAAAATAGTTTTTAGAGAGATTCCACTTAACTTAGCCCAACTGTTGAAATCCTTGCAGTATATCTGATGCATAACACGCGTGTTTCGGGCCACACCAGCCCTGTATCAAGTGCAGCTGCTGTGTGGTGAGGCAAACGCCAAAAAATGTGGGATTCTTATACTATGCCCACCCAAGGAGGAGTGGCCTAAATAAATGACATCACACAATGGGAGGAACCAAGGATTCTAAATGATGGAAAAAGAGGCGGTGTGGAAAGGGAACACAAAATGTCACAAATCATCCACCTGCCCACATCAAAGCCAGTCCTTTTGCCATAGAAATGAGGCCAATCCACATAATCACACTTTAAAACAAATTCCTCCATTCATGTTCAATATTTAGACCCCCGGGATGAACAGTCTGTAGACGGAAGATCCACTGCTGCTCTAGCCATTGTAATCTGTAAATTCTATTACCTCCACAGGTATCGGCAGGAACCATATCTATCACCCACCACCGAAACTCAGCACAAGTATGTCCACGTGATATACAATGTTCAACAAATGGAGCTGTCAAAGTTACTGTTCTGATCTGTGAAGAATGTTCACCTAAACGAACCTTGACTGGATGTGTGATTCGCCCAATATAAACTAGGTTGCAAGGGCAAAATAATAAATACACCACAAAACTTGAGCGGCAGGTATTACTGCCCATAAAATGGTAAGAGCGACCTGATGCAGGATGTGTCCAACAGGACCCTTCAAGAGTGGTATCACAAAACTGACATGAATTACATGCTACATGTCCCAAAGGGGAAATGACTCATGCTGGGCAGTCAGCCAACATGGCAGATTAAACTAAATGATCTCGTAAATTAGACCTGCGTGTAAACGCAAATGAGAGAGATTTATGAAAATAGGGATGTAAATCCAAAATAGCCCAATTGTGACAAAGCATCTTCACCACTTCAGAAGAATGAGACATGAAGGGCAAAATACCCATTATATGATCGTCAACCGAAGAAATTTCAGCTATCCTATCCTGTAGAATCCAGTCACGATGAGAGTATCGAGCTCTAATGAACGCAATTTTCACCACCTTCTTAGGATAGCCTCGTTCCAACAGGCTACCATTGTATCGTGTAGGGGTTCTATTTTGGAGCTGTTGTCGCAGTTTTGTGATGTATTTTTACGGCCTATAGCATGGACAGTTCCTTCCTACCTCCGAGATACATCTCATTTTCTATGGCTATTATCTGCTTATGATGGTCTTATTGATCGGCAGTACCTGGTAACTTTGGATGTTACATCGCTTTACACCAACATTCATTAAGAAGAGGATTTAACCTTGCTTCAATCAGCCTTTTCGTATGCTCCTACATGTATACCAAATTCATTTCTGATGGATTTGATTCGTTTGGTTCTAACTCGTAATTATTTCCTATTTGATGGGAATATTTACCAACAGTGTGGTGGGATTGCAATGGGAGCAATGGTGGCCCCATCCATTGCAACCCTGTACCTAGCGGATATGAAGAAGGACTTTATCTATCCAATGGGGGACTTTCAATTTGACCCCTTATGGTTATGTTTTTTAGATGACATTTTTTTCTTCTGGTCATCTACTGCTCAACACCTTCAGTCCTTTGTACTTTGGCTTAATTCTCTAAAGCCTAATATAAAAATTCACCTCTCATGTTGATCAACATCAGTTGGAATTTCTTGATGTTTTGGTAACAAAATCTGCTGGTACATTTCATACCACACTTTTTAGAAAATTGAGGCAACGGAATAGCCTACCCCGCTTTCACAGCCACCATCCATCTTCCTTAAGACGTGGCCTCCCCTTTGGCCAATTCCTCTGATTATGGCACATTTGCTCCACCTTAGAGGACTTTAATCATCAAGCCAGGGGGCTACGACATTGGCTGTTGAAACGAGGCTATCCTAAGAAGGTGGTGAAAATCACCTTCATTAGAGCTCAATACTCTCATTGTGACTGGCTTCTACAGGATAGGATGGCTGAAATTTCTTCGGTTGACGATCGTATAACGGGTATTTTGCCCTTCATGTCTCATTCTTCTGAAGTGGTAAAGATGCTTCGTCGCTATTGGGCTATTTTGGATTTACATCCCTATTTTCATAAATATCTCTCGTTTGCGTTTACATGTGGGTCTAAATTACGAGATCATTAGTTCACTCTGCCATGTCTGCTGACTGCCCAGCACAAGTCATTTCCCCTTTGGGACATGTAGCATGTAATTCATGTCAGTTTTGTGATACCACTCTTGAAGGGTCCTCTTGGATGCATCCTGCATCAGGTCGCTCTTACCATTTGTCACCACCAGGGGGCAGACCGCTTCCAATCCAGCAAGCCTGCGCCTGATGGCGAAGAAATAGTTGTGCAACTCGAGTGGTAAAGCAAAAATGAGGTTTTATTCCCCTCCCGGGGTTGGATTATTCAAACAGGTAAATAGAACACAAGCACTTAAACAAAAGTATCCATATCTTTTGGCAAAACACAAAGAACATAAGGGCAATATCTTCTTGCTTCAAAGTAAGAAACACGGATATATATTTGTCTGTAGCCCACAGCCTTTCTCCGTGAAACCCACACGTAGTGTTTTCCTGTAACACTAGGTTTTAGCTCTGGCTAGCACAAAGACATTTTCTCAGATGAAATCAATGTACAGTCCATCGGGTCACAGGAGGATGAACATTCACTGAGGGTGTCCACTAACATTGGTTCTTCTTTACATTCAAAACCCTCTTTGTTAAAGTATGCCTGGATATTTCCCCGTGGTGTGCCCTCGCGGTAAGTCTCTTTATTTCTATCCTCTGGTTGGGATAGATGGTATCTTTGTTCCCTCTTGCTACCAAGCTTTAGCCTGCAGGGTTTTCTTTGGGGTTTAGAGATTCCTACCAGGTCCTCATCTGACATGCATACGTCCTCTGGTAAATCTCTCTGCTTCTCTGAAGGCAGTGAATGCTCTCTGCTTAAATGGCTAGGTTGGGAGTTGCTGCCCTGCCCCCACCTTAAGCTTCCTGTATAAGGCTGCTCTGCATTCACACGATAAGAACTTTTGTCCTTCTTAACTTTTAACTGCCCACATTCATTCCCCAAGTCCCAGCTTCTTGGTACATACTGTTTTGACATTGGCTTGCACTCCCTCCGGCTAGAACGTAGCCTCCATGCTCCAACGTCTCTGTAATCAGCAGGGCATGCACACCTGGCTTCTGCACGAGTAAGCTGCTTCCTCTTGGTGGATTCTGGGTAGCTATGTGGGTGAATCCTTCCTGGTTCTGATTCTGAGTCACTTCCTAGGTTAAAGTGAGAGACTCTTCCTGGTTCCTCCCAGCCAGCTGCTGTAGGTAAGACAGGCTGTCTTCTCTGCCTACACTGCTCACGCTGTTCCAGGTCTCTTACACTCAAGTCTTGTTCCAAGTCTGACTCCTCTAACAACTCCTCTCCTCGTGGCAGCTCCCTGGAGGTGTTGCTCTTGTAATGACTCTCTACTGTGTTCCCTGCCCTGTCCTTATAAGGGCTGTAAGTACTTCTACCTCCCAGGTGTGTGCTATCAGGAACTAGGGCGTTTCTCTTGGCTAAATGTTTTCTCAGACCTCGTGGCTGCCTTTGTTGTCGTTGTCCCTGACAACAGCTGCCCACAGGGTCTGTTCTCCCGTCAGCTTTAGAACTGAAATGCTGTGAGTTTTGCATTTTTAAAGTAGAAATTGGGGCTTCTTCATCACACATTTTACGGGTCGTATTACCTGCCGCTCAAGTTTTGTGGTGTATTTATTATTTTGCCCTTGCAACTTAGTATACATTGGGTGAACCACACATCCAGTTAAGGTTTGTTTAGGTGAACATTCTTCACGGATCAGAACAGCAACTTTGACAGTTCCGTTGGTTGAACATTGTATATCACATGGACATACTTTTGCTGAGTTTCTGTGGCGGGTGATAGATATGGTTCCTGCTGATCCCCGTGGAGGTAATAGAATTTACAGATTACAATGGCTAGAGCAGCAGTGGATCTTCCGTCTACAGACTGTTCATCCCGGGGGTCTAAACATTGAACATGAATGGAGGAATTTATTTTAAAGTGCGGTTATATGGATTGGCCTCATTTCTATGGCAAGAGGACTGTCTTTGATGTTGGCAGGTGCATGATTTGTGATGTTTCGGGTTCCCTTTCCACACTGGCTCTTTTTTCCATCATTTAGAATCCTTGGTTCCTCCCATTGTGTGATATCATTTATTTAGGCCACTCTTCCTTGGGTGGGCATAGTATAAGAATCCCACGTTTTTTGGCGCTTCCCTCACCAAACAGCAGTTGCACTTGATACAGGGCTGGTGTGGCTCAAAACACACATGTTGTGCATCGGATATACTGCAAGGATTTCAAAAGTTGGGCTAAGTTAAGCGGAATCTCTTTAAAAACTATTTTCAAAATTGTTACACATTGGGTGTTTGAGAAAAAATGTAAAAGGGAACTGTGGACATCGGGGGTTTGAGCGATTGCCTACTCTATCCCCGGTCTACTGGACCCGACATTCCTTTTATAAATAAATGGAGACTTTTTGGTGTTATTGAAAACTAGGACTTTGTCTGCCATATGAGCGATCTTTGACTTATGGATTGCATTATAGTGATCGCTTTATTCTGTGGGGTTACTGTTTGTTTCCTTAGATAACTGGTCGGCAGCAAAATTCAGCCACTGGCCATTCATCTTTAAAGGCTGGCCTAATTTTAGCCTGTTTAGCTAGCTGGGCAGTGGCTGAATATCACCACTGCCCTGTTAGCTAAAACTTTAACTGTGCACACCAGATATTCAGTGGCAGAGGCTGGATATGACCCCGGCATTGAATATCAAGTTTTAAATTATAGAAACGATGACCAGACATTGCTGCAACAGCTGAAAATTGGCCTCAATGTTTCAATAATATAACTAATAATAACCTATTTTTATTAATTCAGGCAAACAGCTAACTTGGCTAAAAAATACATTTCTTAGAAAGAAGGCTGCAATTTTCTAAGCACCAACACTGCATCATTCAAACTTGCATGTGGTATAAAACAGAATAAATTTCTCTCTAGGCCCGATGCCTAAAAAAAGGTAAATGGAACTGCAGCCAGCCTTTTATAATCTTCTAGAAATAGCTCTCATGGAGGTGAGAAGGAATGCCAGTCCTCAGTGCAGTTTTGAGTTGCTGGCTTTACTCCAACATCTGAGGCAGGATTTTTATGAGTCTCCAGCAAGTTGTGGCTCCTGGAAAGGAGAATTACAAGCTGAGCAGAGTCTGTATTTAGACTCACAGGATGGCATACCACAGGACAGATTAGAGCATAAGTATACTCGCTGCAATATATCTAGGTCGGTTTAAAGCAAGGGT
Organism: Ichthyophis bannanicus; assembly: GCA_033557465.1. Classification (NCBI taxonomy): domain Eukaryota; kingdom Metazoa; phylum Chordata; class Amphibia; order Gymnophiona; family Ichthyophiidae; genus Ichthyophis; species Ichthyophis bannanicus. The sequence continues at coordinate 126,310,106 of CM066050.1, forward strand.
TCTGAACCCAGTCCTTGGGAAACAGGAGCGGCCCAAGGGGGGTGCGGGGCCATGTGCGGAGACTCAGTGCGGGGCCTCATTTGCATAAGGGCCTCATTTGCATAAATATTTGCACAATGTTACCATACACTAACTTTTAGTAAACATGCCTCTTAATGAGTGTATGAATAAAGAAAGACTAAAAGATTTCTACATTACTATAATCCAGTGCCAACCGCCAGACACATTAGGAACTACTACAAACACTGCCCATTTAGAACCCATAGCAAACCCGCCGTATCCTAACAGCACTACCAGGACTCACAAAGCACCATACCCTACCTATCAAAAGGAAACATGCAAATATTAAACCAATACATTTCAGACAATAACAATACATGACCTACTGGGGAAAGAGAACAAGTGGCAAAGTCAAATAGGAATTATATAAACAGAATACCTCAGCTCAGTTACACATGAACAGAACATAAACCATCATCAAACAAGGAATCACAATTTAGAAACAGGACGACAATAATTAAACTGGGAATCCCAAAAGCCAAACTTGGAATGTACAACACTGTAGAAATAAAACTATACATTAATTTGCTCTTGTACTAAACAAAGCGCAGACGTTAATGATGCACATTTACCAGAGCTGACATATTCCAATTAATAAATTCAAAATAAAGAGATATTTTTCTACCTTTTGTGCATTTTTTTCAGCTGCAATTGCTCCAGCCACTTTCTTCTGGTTTCTTCGTGTCTTCTGCTAACTCTCCATCGTCTGCTGTCCATTTGTCCTTTTTTCTCTCCTAGTTTTTTTTCCATTCTCTCTCTACATCTGCTTTAACATACTAATCTTTCTCCTTTTGCTCTTTCCTCATTCCTATTTCATCCACTCAAATTTTACCCCTCCATCCTCAATCCCCACTTACTCTCCCAATACCCGGCCAATTGTAGATTTTTCATCCCTCCCACACAAAATATTTTTCCCCTCTCCATTTTACTCTCCCAGCCCCATCCCATTCTAATCCTCCCCCAACATCAGCTCCCTTCTAGTTCCAGCCTCACCCAGCATCCATTCCCTTCTAGTCCCTGCATCAGCCCATTTCCAGTCCTAGCCCCCATCAGCCCATTTCCAGTCCTAGCAATCCCCAACCCAATATCAGTTCTAGCCCCCCCATCAACCCACTTCCAGTCCTAACCCCCCATCACCCCATTTTCAGTTTAAGCCCCCCCTATAACCCATTACCAGTCTTAACCCCCCATCATCCCATTTCCAGTCAGCCCCCCATAGCCCATTGCCAGTCCTAACCCCCCCATCAGCCCACAGCCCATTACCAGTCCTAACCCCATCAGCCCACCTCAAGTCCTAACCCCTCCCCATCAGCCCATTTCCTGTCCTAGCCCCCCCCCCCATAGCCCATTATCAGTCCTAACCCCCCATAGCCCATTACCAGACAGCACCCATCAGCCCAAAGCCCATTACCAGTCTTAACCCCCCCATAGCCCATTACCAGTTCTAACCCCCCCAACAGCCCACAGCCCATTACCAGTCCTAACCCCATCAGCCCCCTCGTCCTAACCCCTCCCCATCAGCCCATTTCCTGTCCTAGCCCCCCCATAGCCCATTATCAGTCCTAACCCCCCCATAGCCCATTACCAGACAGCCCCCATCAGCACACAGCCCATTACCAGTCCTAACCCCCCCCAACAGCCCACAGCCCATTACCAGTCCTAACCCCATCAGCCCACCTCCAGTCTTAACCCCCCCAGCACATTTCCAGTCCTAGCCCTCCCCATAGCCCATTACCAGTCCTAATCCCCCCATCAACCCACAGCCCATCTCAAGTCAAGTCCTAACCCCCTCCATAGCCCATTACCAGTCCTACCCCCCCCCCATCGGTTCAAGGAAAATTAAAAAAAAAAAAAGCTGGCTGCTACCGCTGCCGCTGCGGCAGAATGGAGTGTCCCGTGGGGCCCCCTCTGCCTGGCTGAGTCTTTCCCTCCCTCCCTCTGCGACGGCTGAGCCCCTCTGTGCCGGCTTTCAGATACGCGAAGGGAGAGTGTCTCCCTCGCGTCTCTGTTAAGCCCGCAGTATCTGAAAGCCGGCACAAAGGGGCTCAGCCATTGCAGAGGGAGAGCTCAGCCGGGCAGAGGGGGCCCCGCGGGACACTCCATTCTGCTGCTGCCGCGGCGGCAGCGGTAGCAGCCAGCTTTTTTTTTTTTAACTTAATTTTGAAAAAAAGCAGAATGTTCTTTGCGCGGGGCCCCCTGAAACGCGGGGCCCTGTGCAAAAAACATTCTTGCTCAATGGACGGGCCGGCCCTGTTGGGAGACACCTAATCATTCAGGCTTTCAGGATAACCACAATGAGCATGCATAAGAGAAATCTGCATTCAGTCGAAGTACTGCATGCAAATGTATCCCATGCACATTCATTGGTGTGTCCTAAGCAATGGGTTCAGAACCCCTATTTTTAAGGCAAAGACTAAAACAAGCACCAAGGGCAGGACCCAGAAAAAGCTCCATCTTCATTCTTAATAATCTTTCTAATGCCTGAGTCCTGCATGTAAATGTGAGAATTCTGGAAGTAGTCTCTCGGACTGGCTCTATCACAGCTCACAGGTACCAAATGGGTGAATCAGCAGTTTTCCTTTATGGTCCAAATGGCTGCATGGTAGAATCATGGTGGCAGGAAAAAGTAATGTAGGAGCTCCTGAAAGAGCAAATAGTGGACTTTCTCAAAACTAACAGGTTGCATGATCCGAGGCAACATGGTTTTACCAAAGGACGATCGTACCAAACAAATCTGATTGAGTTCTTTGACTGGGTGACGAGAGAACAAGATCAGGGGCATGCGATGGATGTCATCTACCTGGATTTCAGCAAAGCCTTTGATACTGTAACTCATAGGAGGCTTATCAATAAACTCAATAATTTGGGGTTGGGTCCCAGGGTGGTGAACTCGATCAGAAATTGGTTGACTGACAGACATCAGAAGGTGATGGTAAATGGAACTCACTCAGATGAAAGGAGGGTGATTAGCGGGGTGCCCCAGGGTTCAGTCCTGGGACTGGCACTGTTCAATGTATTTGTGAGTGATATTGCTGAAGGACTGAATGGAAAAGTCTGTCTTTTTGCAGATGACACAAAACTTTGCAACAGAATGGACTCCCCTGAGGGAGTGGAGAACATGAGGAAAGTTCTACAAAAGCTGGAAGAATGGTCTAATACTTGGCAGTTAAGATTTAATGTAAAGAAGTGCACTTGGGAAGCAGAAATCCAAGGGAAATGTACGCGATAGGGGGTGAGAGGTTGGTGTACCAGGAGAAGGACCTTGATGTGATTATTTCTGAGGATCTCAAGGTGGCAAAACAGTGCAACAAGGCAGAGGCAAAAGCCAGGAGGATGTTGGGTTGAATACAAAGAGGAATTACCAGCAGAAAGGAAGAGGTACTAATGCCACTGTATAAGTCACTGGTGAGGCCTCACTTGTAATATTGTGTTCTGTTTTCGAGACCATATCTCGTAAAGGATGTTAAAAGACTGGAAAAGGTTCAGAGGAAGGTGACCAAAATTATTTGGAGCCTGCATCAGAAGCCTTATGAGAAGAGACTTGAAGACCTAAATATGTACACTCAGGGGAGATATGATTCAGACCTTTAAATACTTAAAGAGTATTAATGAACAAACAAATATCTTGCAAAGATGGGGAGACTGTAAAACTAGAGGGCATAACATGAAGTGCAAGGGGGTAAATTGGAAGGCAATATCAGGAAATACTTTTTCACTGAAAGGATAGTGGATTCTTGGAATGCCCTCCTGATGGAAGTGGTGGGGGCAAATACAGTGACAGAATTCAAAATGGCATGGGACAGACACAGTGGATCCCTTTACAGCAACAGGATAAAATCAAAATAAACTTAACTACCTAATTTCTCAACAAACAGGGGTGTCCTACACAGAGCGGTGGGTTCACGCCTAAACAAAGACATGGGGAGGGGTGACCTGCACGGAGCGGCAGGTGCACCTACTCTTGCCATCTTACTGGGCAGACTAGATGGACCATACTGGTCTTTATCTGCCATCATTTACTATGTTACTATGAGAGAAAGATGCTGGCAAAAGAACCTGCTTATTTCATCAGGCTTCATAGGGACTGATATTCAGACATTTCAGCCAGTCAGCCAAAGGGAGACCATCCAGATGTGCTTACCATAATAATCTGCAGCACTATCTGGATAGTGCTGTTAAATATCTGCACAGACCATCCTAGAGGGTGGAGGAGTAGCCTAATGGTTACTGTACTGGCTGGGGATCCAAGTCCCGTTAGCACTCCTTGTGGTCTTGAACAAGTCACTTAACCCTCAGAATAATCGAAGTTATGAGCATCTGCATTTAACATTCATTACCAAGTTTAAGTTACGAGAGAAACTGCTTTTACTGAAATGATAAAGCAGTATAAAAACCTTGTTAAATAATTATATCCAATAAGTACAGGGGTAGTCTAAAGACTGAGCGCAAGTTGTTGGCACTCTCTGGATAAGTGCTGGCAGACCAACACAATATCCCACTGGCACTTATCTAGATATGATAAGCAGGTCCATGGATAAGTGCTGCTGACTATGGTAGGCACTAACCTGAATAGTACTGCTCAGCCTGGATATCCAGATTTCCATGATACGTAATATTAGCCTTTCTGAATAGTGGGCCCATAGTTTCTTCAAGTATAGTCGTTTCAAGGTCTCTGCAGTAGGGTTTATATACATCTGCACATACAGTGTCAGCAATTCTAACTAAAGGACGATGTCTTCTTTCACAAGAGTAATCTCAGTTTTCACTATAGCATGAAATCTCCAGAAAACATCACACATAGAGGCTTCATGTTAGTTTGGTTAATGTGGCATAGACAGCACAAAAAATAGCAAAGACTGTATTCCCTACAGGACTGATACTATCCAGAGGAAAATCTTACCGCAAATTTACATGCTCCAAAGAGACAATAATTCTTTTCCAGTATTGATGAATATGGTGAGAAGAGCACTACATTTCTACAGTTTCTAAACCAACAGTGTTCACAGAAAATGTTCTGCTTGAAGTGGAGCTCGCCCATTAATTGTAGAGTTTCAAGTGATCAGACATACTCAGTCAGCTGTATCTATTCTGAACATGCTAGCATCCTTGTTCTCAAGGACTTTCTTTTGGTCACAGAGGTATTCTAATGCATATATAAGACATTATTTGCCGTTTGGTTACAGATCACAGAGTGCAGAACTTGTTGTTGTATCTCTAATGTATAGAAGGCCATTGTTTCTACACTTTGCCTTTTGCTATGTCTTACTTTACTTTTAGTTAGTTCTGAAAATCCTCTTCTCCCTGAATATGCCTAGCATTCATTTTGGATTATTTAATTTAAATTCATTTCCAGATGAACTAGCTTCACTAAATGCTTGCCATGGATGGTCAAACAGTTTTTATATACTATACATATTGATGCTAAGTCTAATGTACAGGAACCAAAGATGGAGCAAAGCGCTTAACATTTTCTTCAATGTTTAATATATTATTTGGGTGATGTTCAGCCTGAAAGTCATCTATGTGTGGATGTTTGTGTTAGCTAACAAGTTCTTTGGGGTTCTTTTTTAATGTGCTTTTATAACAAATTACAGCATTATGTGAACTGATGATAAGAAGCATGCCAACTTACTTAATCAAGATATTAGATTACTAAAATATAAAGTTCTGCCTACCATTTTGACATTAAAATTCAATTTCTTTTGGTTATTTCATCTGGAAATCTTGAATTTGGCTTCTGCCTATCAGGAAAGCAGATGCCAAGAATGCTACAGAGGAAGCGATAATGGACAAGAAAGAAGAATGGAGTCCTAGCCAGCGCACAGAGCCACTGATTCAGCTCAGAGAACTTCTTCACCAGGCTCTGAAAGGAAGCGCAACTTGTGATGTCACCTTCAATGCAATTGTTGAGATATATAGGGGGAGACAGAGAGTCTGAACAGAAAAGCCTAGGGGATTGATATTCAAATTCAGTGATGTGGTCGGCATTGGGTATTGACCATATACGTGACTCTCTTAAAATTCACTCTCAGTAATCACAGAGAGGCATGTTTACTAAAGACTGACGTGTGTTAAGTAAAGTTAATGCTCGTTAGGTGCTTCAACTGCCCATTCATTTCACTGGGCCATTGCAGCACTTAACACATGTTACCTTTAGCAAACATACCCCATAAACTTTGGCCATATACATCAGTATGAGGGGTAATTTTAGAAAAGGCTTCCTATGTGTGAAGGCCAAGTAGGCGCCTATTTCAAGCCTATTTTATAAAGACATTAGGTGTCTATGTCATTATAAAAATGACCCACCAATTTGGCAGAAATCACAGTTAAGAGGAAGCTGTAGACATGTCTTCTTGAGGCAGGTGTAAACGTTCAACAGTAAAGCAAGCAAGCAAGTGCGTATTTTACAAAACATAAGAATACATTGCAACTCCCCCCACACTCCACCTAAAGTCCGCCCCTGAATATACCTACGCCAAGACCCCTAAAAGGGCCTGCAGTTTTCTCATCTCACATATATTTAAAAATGAACTAATTTTATAAATAACGTATGTACACACAAATGAGACTTTAAAAAATTACCCAATTTATCTATTTAATTACAGGAGGGGGCAAGTGCATTCCCATGGTAAGGCCAAAATGTATCTCTTCAAACAGGGACTAAATCCAAGGAGCTCTTCTTATTCAATACCCGTTAACTAAGTGATCCTTTCAAAATAAATTTTATTATCAGACTCATATCATACCATTCAGGTACACTCACTCATCAGTCCCTTTACTTGCCCTTTTTGCTCTTTATTCCAATCAATTATTTCATTTTTTTATGTTACTATAGTTTTATATTTTTATATTTTCAAAGTCAACATAATATCAATTTTCATAAATCATACCCAATACTGAGCTGCTGTTCTGAGCTTATACCAAAGTCCTGCATCAGGGGCTGTTTGTCTTATCTTCAAACTCATATAGCCCAACCAACATTTTTTTCTTTCTTCCATATCTTATGTAAGATAAAAGATAGGTAACCCCTGATGCAGAACATTGGTATTAGATCAAAACAGTAGCACTATGTTGGGTATGATTTATGAAAATTGACATATGTTGATTTTAAAACAATGAAACTATAGCAATATAGACTAAGGGGTATGTTTACTAAACCGTCTTAATGTGCGCTCTGTAACGTTATCGCGCGCTAAGGTATCTTATTGCGCGATAATGTCGCATCTTGCGGCGCACAGGTACCTTATCGTGCGATAATGCGTGCCGCGGCAAAAATGAGCGATGAAGGCGGGCAGAGGCTCCCGGAGGGTGGAGGAAGGCTCCCCAGGGGCAGAGAGAAGGGGTCAATGGGTGGAGAGTGGGAGGGGAGAGGCTCCCCGCACACTAACGCTGTGAAATCCGAGGCAAAAAAATATCGCCAGAGAAACCCTCGCGTTAGAGCCGATTTAAAGGGAAAAGAAACCATTTACGTCTGCAATGTACAGCAAAACCAGGGAAACCTACAAAAAGTGATAAGTGTGATACATGTGCACGGAACAAAAGGGCAAAGAAACAGTGAAAATGACCTCAACAAAATGGAAAAAAAACATAACCAAGCTGGCCAATAGTGATATCAATGGGCAACATCAAAAAACACTCCCAAAAAACCTCCAAAAAAAAGAAATGCTCCGTCCCCATACAAGGTTAATGAGCCCACAGTGAAATTGTCCAGAGCAGGGTTTCCGACCCCATTGGCCAGGTTTCCTATCTCCAGGGACTGTACTGTCTCTGTGGCCACAGTGTGGTGCAGTGAACACAGCCAGTGTGTTCAGGAGCAGAAGGTCACCAGTTCAAGTCCCAGCTGGGGCTCCTGCCAATCCAGTCCCCATATTTTAACCACTACTAAATCGTGAAAGTACAGACAAACCTTTATTGCAGAGAACATAAGCATGGTTCAAACGCCTATATTTTACCCTACAGAGCACAGACACCAGAAACATGGACATTACCTAGAGCACATTCCCCCAAATGCAGCCCTGGAGGGCCACAAATCATTCAGGTTTGATGCTGTCTCCAATATAAGGCCATGTCAGCATGGTGGCGGAGGCGTACCGATGGTGGAGGGGGCAGTGTCTGCTGCCCCCAGCACACCATGGCCTAGCTCTCTTCACGTGGGTGCCATGCACTGCAATAGACAGGCCCTGTCTGACGAACAGCCATGGACTCCCCAGGGAATGCACTGTTTCTGTGCCAAGACGGTGGTGCAGCACACACAGCCAATACCTTCAGGAGCAGAAAGTCACAGGTTTAAGTCCCAGCTGGGGCTCCTGCCATCCCAGTCCCCACATTTTACCCACCACAAAAATTTGATAATACTGACAGAACCTTTAGTGCATATAACGTAAACATGCCCAAAACATCTACATTTTACCCTACAGAGCACAGACACCAGAAACATGCGCATTACCTAGAGCAGAGTCCCCCAAATGCAGTCCTGGAGAGCCACAAATCATTCATGGTTGCTATGATTACTGGCAGATAGCAATTCCTAAGTTAAGCACAATATGCTCATTGAGCTGTATCATACCAATATCTCTGATGTCTGTGGAGTGTGTTTCAGGTCTGGTTTCTGATTGTGTTCACCACCCTTGGGAGTGACCCCAACAGTATTGCATACCATAGCCATGCCTGCGCTGTGTGCAGGACTGGTGAGGTGGCCTGGACTGCAAAAGCTCTCTATAGTAGCACAATGCTGGCATAGGTGTGGGAGTGTGTGTCTGTCCATCCAGTGTGTGGTGGTTTCAACACCTTTCTCAGCCCACACTGTTTGCACTGTGTCCAGTGTTAGCTTGCCAATGTGCATTAATGAGGAGCAAGATACTGTGGGTATAGCTCGGACAGGGTGGCCTGGGCAGGATGCATGAGCACAGGGCATAGGGCAATGGCTGGGACATTGTAGTGGCCGGCCATCACCTGCACGGACAGGGTGGCCCCTGCATGTCCTGCTGGGAGGTCACTTTCACCCTGACTGAGCAGTCACCATGGCATGGCTAGGTCCCCCATAGTGCTAATAGCATCTTTTTCAAGTGATATCTATGGGCTGCCTTTTTTGGGGCCCAATCACTAACCTATCTGCTTGGTGGGTATGCTGACATCCCGGTTTTGGGTGCACACATTTCTTCCAGTAATATGCACTATGGACTAGCTAGCAGACTGTTTGCAGTTAGTATGTGTGAGGCTGGAACACCTTGCAGGGTGCAGCGGCTGCAGATTCACTGTGCTCACTGCTGGAGAATGTCAGATAGTGGTGGTGGGCAGCTGAACATTTCCAGGCCTCCTGTCTGTCTGCTATCACGGTATGGATGCGTACAGAAATGCATGGACTGCCCTGTATGTTGTCTGTTCCCCAGCTCAACTGAGGTTGATGGTCCCCTCTACAAGCACCATTGCAATGATGTAGAATGTGGATGTGTTGGTGGGAGATCCTGAGCTCCAGAGGGCAGTTTGGGTGGTACTACAGAATCCGCTTATGGGTCCAAAGAGCCGGCCTGGCCCCCCCTGCCTGCCCCCCCGACCCCGGCCCCGGCCCCCCTCGCCCAGCCCCACCCCCCGCCCGGCCCTCCCCAGCCCGGGCTGTCACTCACCCTGGTGATATGGTTCTGGGTGCCTAGACAGTTGAATACATTCTCCCTATCCCCAGGAGTCCTGAGAGCCCATCAAAGTGGACTGTCACTCACCCTGGTGATATGGTTCTGTGTGCAAAGACAGTTCTATACATTCTCCCTATCCCCAGGAGTCCTGAGAGCCCATCAAAGTGGGCTGTCAGGCACCCTGGTGATATGGTTCTGTGTGCCTAGACAGTTGAATGCATTCTCCCTATCCCCAGGAGTTTTGAGAGCCCATCAAAGTGGGCTATCACTCACCCTGGTGATATCGTTCTGTGTGCAAAGACAGTTCTATACATTCTCCCTATCCCCAGGAGTCCTGAGAGCCCATCAAAGTGGGCTGTCAGGCACCCTGGTGATATGGTTCTGTGTGCCTAGACAGTTGAATACATTCTCCCTATCCCCAGGAGTTTTGAGAGCCCATCAAAGTGGGCTATCACTCACCCTGGTGATATGTTTCTGTGTGCCTAAACAGTTCAATACATTCTCCCTATCCCCAGGAGTCCTGAGAGCCCATCAAAGTGGGCTATCACTCACCCTGGTGATATGGTTCTGTGTGCCTAAACAGTTCAATACATTCTCCCTATCCCCAGGAGTCCTGAGACCTGCGTAAGGTGTACTGTCAGTCACCCTGTTGCTATGGTGTATGGAGCTGATGATGTGTTCTAGGACACCCAACCCCCAGGGGGCCAGAGACCTGATTGCAATGGTGGGTATGTCATTCAGATATTGTGTTAGGTTATGGCAGGTAGGTTGCACATCTCCCGTAGTCTGTGAGGTCAGCACCTCATCACACACGTCTTTGATGTATCCAGATGGTATGATAGGTGCAGATGTGGATGTGTGTAACAGCACCCCACCCCCATGAGCTATGAGATCTGAGTACAAGGGCCTGTAACAGAGCCATGTCCCCATAACTGTATGCTGAGTCAGGTCACACATCTGCCCACTTGCTAAGAATCCCAAACCTTGTTGCAGATGAACATTACTGATGGTGTTGGAAGGATACATGCACCTGTTGTGGTTGCACAGCACAGATAGAAACCCTGATATGAGCACAGGTGGCAATAGCCTATTCTGGTGCAATGGCCCCTGCCCCTGGTGTTGGCAACCACACCTACCGTAAGCATACAAGGCCCAGGTCATAGGAACATAACAACATAAGATAGCCCATACTGGGTCACACCCTCGTCCTTCATGCCCAGTATGCTCTTTGCAACAGTGGCCAAACTAGGTTATACGTATCTAGCAGTATCCCCAATGCTTGTAGTGGGTCAAGCATTACTATCCTGGGCCTTGTAGAAAGCCAAATGTTATGGTAGTGGCCCCTGGCAAGGTGAATAGGGCCACCCACACAATATTCCAGGTATGGACACAGCACCCATGATTGTTAGGATATCATGTTGCCAGTGGGGTTGGGTCCGAGGATGTGCGTAGATCATGACAACACAAATGTGTTCACCAGACCACATACGGGGTTAGGGGGGTTACCATGGACACCATCATTGGCAATCCAAATGTGGCATGGTCATGCAATGTCATGCAAGGGGGCCACAGGGGACTGGAATGATGTGTTCAGGGTGCCAGGCACACTGCACTTAGGTGTCACTGCACACATGTCCAGAGACACAGCTACGCATGCATGTGGCACTGGGAACAGGTAATCGCCTGGAACAAGCAGGAAGTAGTCCTTACATGTGGGTATCATCGGGACCGACGGAGCCTGCATGGGAACGCTCTCCATTGTCCAAAAGGAAAGCTATTGGAAGCACCCCACAGCGCCTGTGTGCTGCCATCTTGCCTTTCCCAAATGGCTCTCTCCAGTTCATTGTTTTCCACAGAGCTAGCAGGTCATTGTTCCTGTCATTGCTGAAAAACAACTATTGTAGTGCCACTCCTGTGGCAGTGTCTGCCTGTTTTTCTTTACTGGTACCACTGGTCTTGTAATTTTATTTTCTAAAAGGTCAGATTCCCTCACACAAACAAACATTTTTAACAAAAGAGCAACAATCCTCTTTGTAGGTCTCCCCCCGGTTTGGCATTAGGCCCTAATCCCTCCTCCATCATGGAAAAGCACTCCTCAGCTGCAGAACATATGCTGATAACACAGGTACACTACCAAAAACTGCCTCCAGTTTTGCAACTGATTCCTATAGATTTTGGGGTGCTGAATCCAGGAAAAATAGCCAAAATGTTCCATCACGTCACGTTTTCTTGCAAAATTAGATTTCTTACCCATATAAGGAATGTTCACATAATTTCTTTTTAGCCGACTGCAGTTTAGTTCTTGGCCCAAAATAGAGGTTGTAATGGTTAACTAACTAGAAACACTCCCTCATGATATTTTAGAGTGTTTTGTATTCATTTTATACATTAACAGAACAATTGGGAGGCGGGGGGCTAAATCCAGTACTCGCGCTGGCGCATGTTCTTTCCTGTTCGCCTCGCCTCGTTCGCTCGCTCGCTCAAACACGGTAGTTGCGACATGAACGTTCCTGTCAAATTTCAGTTTCTTGCAAGTTCATTATTACCTTTTGTTTGCTCAGTCGTAATCCAGCTTTATTCCGAAGTGGTTCACTACAGTTGTTTGCAGTCCTGTGTATTTGTGATGGCTCACAGAGCCAGAGGTTGCGTCAACTCTCCGGACAGTTTTTGTTTTATTTGTGGGGAATATACCGTGAAAAAGCGGCAGAGGAACATTTCTGCATTTATTAAAAAAGTATATTTCGCCTATTTCGGTTTGAAGTTAGGCGATCAAGACAAACCGTGGGCTCCTCACAAAGTGTGCAAGACATGTGAGGAAGATCTACGCTTATGGATGAAAGGTAAAAAACAAGCATTTCGTTTCGGAATACCTATGATGTGGCGTGAACAAAGAGACCACAGCAGTGACTGCTATTTTGCTCTTGCATTGTGAAGGGATACAACTTAAAAAATAAGAACGTAATAAGTTACCCCAACCTTCCCTCAGCAATTAGGCCTATGCCTCATAGCAACGAAGTACCTGTGCCTGAACCACCAAAATCTTTGTATCATATTTGTGTGGACGGTTCTGATCATGATGAGACTCATCAGATGGCTTTTCCCGATGAGTCCAGTACTTCCGATTTTCAGAAGCTCCATCACACCCCCCACCTGCCCCCACAAAGTTTATTTATTTATTAGTATTTAGCTCATGCCTTTCCGATGGTAGTTCAAAGTGAGTTAAGTTCAGGTGCATAGGTATTTTCCTGTTCCCAAAGGACTTACAATCTAAGTTTGTACCTGTCACAATTGACACCTCCATCTCACACACACACATACACACATACACACAACTGAAACCTCCATCACATGCACACACAACTGACACCTCCATCACACACACACATCTGATACCACCATCACCCCCACCCACCCCCACCCCCCCTGACGCCTCCATCACACACACACACACACACACACCTGACACTGCCATCACACACATACCCTACACACGCATCTGACACTTCTATCATACACACATACCTGGCACCTTATACATTAAAATCACTCAGCTCAATCCACAAAACGTAGATTTTGTAAATTTGACAAAAAGGGCTTTCTTCAGAAACTTTTACCTCTTCTTCAGAGCTCCTCTAACAATCTTGATACCTTAGTACTTAACTGGAACACAGCTATAGCCAGTATAGCTACAAAACCTACCACACACTTAACCCATCAGAGATTACATTCAGCAAACTGGTATTCCCCTAGCCTCAAGGATCTAAAGCGTAAATCAAGAGCCCTAGAGAGGAAGCTGAGAAGCTCAAAAACTATGGGGGGGGGGCTAGGACTGGTAATGGGTTGGGGGGTTGCTAGGACTGGAAATGGGCTGAGTGGAAGGGGAGGCTTGAACTGCAAATAGCTGATGGGGACGGGGGCTTGGAATGGAAATGGGTTGAGTGGAAGAGCGGCTTGAACTGCAAATAATTGATGGGGAGGGGTGCTTGGAATGGAAATGGGCTGAGTGGAAGGGGGACTTGAACTGCAAATAGCTGATGGGGAGGTGGCTTGGATTGGAAATGGGCTGAGTGGGGGAAGCTAGGACAGGAAATGGGGTGATGGAGGGAGCTAAGATTGGAAATGGGCTGTGGTGGGGGCTTGGATTGAAATGGACTGATGGAGGGGCTAGAACTGGAAGTAGGCTCATGGGGGGGCTTGGATTGCAAATGGGCTGAGTGGAGGGGAGCTAGGATTTGACATGGGCTGATGGTGGGGCTAGGAAAGGACTAGAAATGGGCTGATGGGGGCTGGGATTGGAAATGGGCTGATGGAGACTGGAAATGGATGGGGGAGCTAGGACTGGAAATGGGCTGATGGGGGGCTAGGACTGGAAATGGGCTGATGCGGGGACTTGAAGGGAGTGGATGCTGAGTGGGACTGGAACTAGAAGGAAGCTGGTGTTGGGGGAGGATTAGAATAGGATGGGGCTGTGAGAGTGAAATGGAGAGGTGAAAAATATTTTGTGTGAGAGGGAAGAAAAATCTACAATTGGCCGGGTATTGGGAGAGTAAGTGGGGATTGAGGATGGAGGGGTAAAATTTGAGTGGATGAAATAGGAATGAGGAAAGAACAAAAGGAGAAAGATTAGTATGTCAAAGCAGAGGTAGAGAGAGAATGGAAAAAACTAGAAGCGAGAAGAAAGGAAAAATGGACAGCAGACGATGGAGAGTTAGTAGAAGACATGAAGAAACCTGAAGAAAGTGGCTGAAGCAAATGCAACTGAAAAAAAATGCACAAAATGTAGAAAGATATCTCTTTATTTTGAATTTATTAACTGGAATATGTCAGCTCTGGGAAATGTGCATCATTAACGTCCGTGCTTTGTTTAGTACAAGAGGAAATTAATTTAGGGGCTTGTTTACAAAGCCGCAGTAGCGGTTTCCGATCGTTATCGGAAATCAAGAGGGCCGCGGCTCCGATAACGATCGGAAACCGCTACCGCGGCTTTGTAAACAAGCCCCTTATAGTTTTATTTCTACAGTGTTGTTGTACATTCCAAGTTTGGCTTTTGGGGCTCCCAGTTTAATTATTGTCTTCCTGTTTCTATATTGTGATTCCATGTTTGGTGATGGTCTATGTTCTGCATGTGTAACTGAGCTGAGGCATTCTGTTTATGTAATTCCTATTTGACATTGCCACTTGTTCTCTTTCCCCAGTAGGTCATGTATTGTTATTCTCTGAAATGTATTGGTTTAATATTTGCAGTGTTGCCTTTTGATAGGTAGGGTCTTTATCCATACACTCATTAAGAGGTATGTTTACTAAAAGTTAGTGTATGGTAACATTATGCAAATATGTATGCAAGTGAGACCCCTTAGGCAAATGAGGCCCCTCACCGAGTCTCCGCACATGGCCCTGCACCCCCCTTGGGCCGCCCCTGTCTGTACCATGATGGAGTCTGAATCCATAGTGCTGATGATCCAAGGGGAAATGATAATCATTATCAACCAAGAAGAGAGCATATCACACCCCTCCTGAGACAGCTTCACTGGCTCCCCATTCAAGCCAGGCTAAGTTTCAAAACCCTAGTGATGACATTCAAGGCCATCAAGGGGCTCTCCTCCTCCTCATTATGTGACCTCATCCAACCACCCATACCCAACAGGCTAAGAAGAACCTCAGTAGCTAACATGCTAGTGATACCGAGAGACACTACAAAATGCTCCAAAGCAACATCGAACAGAGCCTTTAGACTATACGCCCCAAGTCTCTGGAACTCCCTACCACCACACATCAGAGCAATCCCTAACCTGAGCCAGTTCAGAAAGGCCTTAAAACATTTCCTCTTTATCAAGCATCTCACTTACTGCCCGAACCCCAGCCACTAAGCATGTCCAATACCCAATAACTCCCTCTGACATGTATATAGTTACCCATTTATGGTTATGCATATGTATATAGTTTACCCTGTTTTCCAAGTTACTTGTTCCTGTTCAATGTAATGACCTGACTTTTGTTCATTGTCGGTTACCTTTTTGTTTTATGTAAACCGCGCTGATCGCAAATAGTGCGGTATATAAGAAATGTAAATAAATAAATAAATAAATAATCTTGGAGTTGTATCAAAACAATAATCTCCGGCATCTTTCCTAACTGGGCAAATGGATGCAACTGTAAGAACTGCGGGTATGTAGCTTTGAGATAGGGATAGTTGTGCAATTCTCAGAATTGTAGGAGAAAGCTCTGTTCTAGCAGCTTGAACCCAGTTAACTGGACAGGGATCAAGTGGAGAAGTTGTAGTGTTGATACTTGAAATGTTTTTGTCCAATTTCTTGTCTGAGATGCTGGAGAAAGAATCCCAGGTGGTTTTACTATCTTTGTGAGTATAAGCGGGAGAGGTGTAACTAGAGAGGGGAAGATTATCAGGACTGGTGATTAGTCATTAACTGTGGTGCTATGGGAATGAAATCCTTATGTGCTATGGGATCTTTCATTAAAGATTTAGTTATATCAAAGAGTTCCCACGGGCGATTTAAAGAGCCTTGAAGTAGTTTAGAGTAATAGTCCTTCTTAGTCTTGTTTGTAGCAATCTGATATTCATGGAGCTTTGCTGTGTAGTTGTTGAGATTTTGTGCAGTTACTCTTTGCTGAGTGTTTCTCTGTTGTTGCATCTACTTAAATGATTGCTTTTTGTTTATATTCTCCATGTAAATCGTTGCACAATGTATTAATACTTCTTTTTGGTTTTATCTTATTTCCACCTTATTATTTCTATTTTTGTTTCATGTTGAGCCCATTTGGGCATGTTTGTTTTATGTAAACCGCTCTGACTTGTAGATACAGTGGTAAACGAACTCAGCTAAATAAATAAATAAATAAATCACACACACACCACCCAATTCTGAGCATGACACACTCACATATACACATTCACCACGTGGCACACCAATGCCACACACACATACACCACCTAACACCTCGCATGACACACACATGCAGACATACCCCTAACACACTGCCAAAACATACACAGCCCCAAAACACACACAGGCCTCTGACACCCCTCTCTACCACATACACAAACCATTTGATACCCCCATGTTATATACACATTAGGGTGGTCCACTGACATAGGTGAAAAAAATAAAAGTAGGAATGTCTTTGCTCCCTGGCCTGATTCTGGTTCCATTTATGTAGAAAACAATGTGTGCAAAGTTTGAAGCCAATCAAATAATATTTAGGGGTGGCTCAAGGTCCCTATCTATCAGGCCCCTGGATCCCCCCCAGGGTTCGTCAGACCACTGGGTATTATCCGCTCATAGACGGGGGTATCATGCTTGCCAAGCACTCAATGTGGTCCAGATGCTAGTAAGGACTTTGACGATGTGGGAACATCTTACGGTGTTGCGAGACAACACCCAGAAGGAACTGGAGTTGCTCTTCTTTTGTGGTGTGTCAGCCGTTGAACTCCTCAATGAGTTTGACCCCTCGCTCAGCCACATCGTTGATCACTGGAAGATTTTTTACTTTCTTCAGACCGTCTTTGAATGATGCATTCTCTTCCCAGTCTTCTGGGTCTGCATTAAGAAAATCACTGTTGATGTCGAGGTGTTTCAGGAAATGGATTGACTTGCGAGTTGCAAAAGATTCAAGTGGTGGAATCATGGATCTTGGGGGATCTTCGTCTTCGTTATCATCCTCATCGCTTTCATCTGATTCTGCTGGGATCATGGCCAACACTATGGCCCTCTTTGTCGGTGCTGAAACAGCTTCATCGAACAGTGACAGTGCCACAAGCTCCTCTGACACATACCACAGATGCTGTTGCAGTTTGTCTCTGGCTGCTCTTCCAACACGGTCATTGTGGTAAGAGTGTAGTTTCTTCAGCATCTCCAAATCTGTTCGAGGAGCAACTGCGGCATCAGGGGCAGAAAACCAGGCTTCCACATGAATCAGGATGGAGAAAATGCTCACATCACGAACACAGGACTCCTCCCATTGGGTAAGATCTTTGAGTTGTCCTCGGAACATCCAAATCTTGAGACAGTACAAGACTTTTGCCATCCATCTGGCATGATGGAAAGCTCCGGGTTTCTTGAAATTGAAACTAGGAAGATTCCCTCCAAGGCAGACAATCGTTAACTCCAAGAATTCCAGGTAATCATCTCGGTGATTGCCCTGTGCCAACTTGGATTCCGCAAACTTCATGATGCGATCCCTGTCAGGTTGCAGCACCTACAAGTCTTTTCCAGTTTGATAGTTGGACTTGTCAAGGGAGCCCCAATTCTTCTGGAACCAGCGAAAGAGTTGGACATCGGGACCTGATGAAGCTCCAGAGCATGTAGAGAATACTGCACCAAGAATTATTTCGTAAATGTGATGGCGGCATGCCAAATGAGGGACTGTGCGACGGAGTCTCTGTTCTAGAAGAATGCACGCTCCTGATCGACGTCCCATGTTCGATGCAGTTGTATCAAAGCACAAGCCTGCAACCTTTTCATCCAAACACCATTCCTGTAACAGTTCATAAACTGCTGCAGCTTGATTCTCGCCCGTTCCTGATGTCAGTTTTGGTACACCAAGAAGTTGTGTTTCTCCAGTGGAGACAGCCGTTATCAAAACTGGAAGGCGGTCAACGGATGTGGTTGAACAGAGGAGAGATGGCAATAACTTGCTATCCCAATGCACAATGCATGTTTTGCCTTCAGCTTTGAATGCGTTGTGCAGGTCCGTCCATTGTTGCTGACGGTGCTTTTCTCTATGGCGCTTGATGCTGGAGTGGCTGATATTGAGCTCCCCAGGATAATGTCCCAGACTTCTGGCGGTTTCAGCTACCACAAACAGAGCATTGCGATCCGTTGTCCCTGTCCGATCCAGGGCTGCTGTAAGCTCTGGGGTCCAGACATTGTTAGGTCGAAACTGCTTCGTTTGTGGAGTTGGTTTCTTCTGTCTGTTACCTGAATCCGCAGATGTCGACGAGTCTTCACCTGACTCTGCTGAGGAAGAAGATCCTTCCAGCTGAACTTGGCTTGTAGTTGCCTCGGCTTCGGCAACATGTTTTTGTCTGCGCCTTTTCTGTTCTTCTTCTTGCTGTTGCGATCTTGCTTCCGTGTTGGCCAGTTTCTTGTCCATCGCGCACATTGAGCCGCGGCGCCCTGGTTCTCATTGCGCTATTAAGAATTCTTTGTCTTCTTGAATATGAATTAAAGACATTACATTGGCATGCGCCACATCAAATTGGTTTTTCATTGCAACCTGGAATTCTTTTTCATTTGCCTCTTGCTTCCCTCCTCTCCCTTTGTTTTTCTTCAAAAGTTTCCACTGATTGAACAATTTCTTTACTTTTTCTTGAATTTTGTCATTTCTTTGAACAGGAAGCCTGGCCTTTTCCCAGTAAGCTTCTACTTCACTTGTTACAATAGATGCTCTTTCACTAACGCCTTTGTTTAATGTCATATGGTGATGTAAAAATACACTTAACACTTGCTCCTTGCTGGGGAGCTTGGCCCCCAGAATTGTGGTGGACATTTCTTTAATGAGATAAAAACCATGTTTTTTCGCCATCTGAAAAGAATAAAGATACAAAGATAATAGTACAATGTCTTTGCCACCTCTCAGAGACGAGATTAGTTCAAATATGATGCAATCAAATGTAATCAGCGTGGAACTGAGTGGATGATACAAGATGATGCAACATTTTGTCATCTGCTCCCAGGGGGAAATCTCAAGACTTGTTGAGCCACCCCTAAATATTATTTGATTGGCTTTAAACTTTGTCCACAGTGTTTTCTACCTAAATGGAACCAGAATCAGGCCAGGGAGCAAAGGAATTCAGGAATTCATTTTTATGGACCACCCTAATACACATACATACAAACATCACTGACACACCTTCCATAACATACACACACATTCCTCAAGACACATTGCCAACATGCACCTGATCACATACACACATACTGACCTATATACACATGCAGAGGCACTGGCACACGCAGACAAAGAAACATACAGAGTTCCCAAGATACCCTGCCAACAAACACACACAGACACATCCCTACCCCCCCTCTCAACATCCCATCTTCACATCCCCACAGATAAACAGTGAAACTCTGACCATGGAGATACCCATCATACCACTGATACATACACACTCATTGGCCATGGCTGTTTCAAGCAAATGCCCCACACAGACATACCTGCACCTGCGATTGGAAGAAAGAGAAAGCACGGCCATTGTGTCACACTGCATGTGTGTGCTTCACAGCTTGTTAGTTATTACAATCCGGCTTCTTTTTTCATTCTTTGAATATAGTTTAGAAGTCAGTCATACAGGTCTTAAAACCTGAATACAGAAAGGCCACAATCATGCTTGGATTATGGAAAATCAGCAATGACTAGTAGGAATGCGCATGGCCAAAGTTTGGTTTGTGCTTGTTTAAAGTGATTTTTTCATGATTTGTGGGCATTTCTTTTGTGTTCATTCCACCTATTCATTTTTGCACATGAATTGTAGCCTTATGAAAGCTTCGAGCACACGGATCACATACGCATTTATAATTCATAGGGATAAGCGGCCAAAACAACTCAAATGCAAACTCACAAATGTATGCCCCTAACAACAAGTAATCATGCAACCTACTTGCACCCAGTGTTGCTACTGTATACAAACACATCTCATGTGCGTTCATCGCGGATAGCTTGCAAAGCAGGTGTGCCAATCTGCTTTGTGGGAGTAGATGGTGCTTGAATTTCCCATTGTAAAGGATAAGATGTAAAGCAGCGTGTGCAACTGAATTCCTTCAGGGCTGAAAACCAAATTGGTTTACAGATTATCCATGCTGGATACTTATCTAGAGTTCTATGCAATAGATGTAGTCCAGGAATCAGGTTAAATTCCTATTTGGGTAATCCTGAAACCTAGACTGCCTTGCATCCCCATGGATTTGATTTGTATGCCCCTGGTATCAATAAAGCAAGCAAATCACTCGGCAATAGTGAAATGCCATTATTCTACTTGAAGAGTGAAGGGGAGGGGAGAGTGAAGAGAGAATTGCTAAAAGCTGCTTACCAGTCGTTCAATCAATCAAATTATAGCCAGGAAATTATTTCACTTAAGACCAACCTTAATCAAAGATAAGATGGACTGCCCATCATTTCCATCTAGTTGGACTCTGCATACTCCCCCTAACTAGGGCTCATTAAATGCCTCCCATGGAGCTCTGATTAATTGTTGTTGCATTTGTCACTATCAAATTATCTATCTTCGGCAAAATCTGACTCTCTAATTAATGTTAAGCCATATGTGCATTCATCTGACTGCTGCGCTTACTGTCTGCTATGAAGGCTGCTTACACTGAATGCTTAAGAAATAATTACAAAGAGACTGTCTTTCCATGATACTGCCAGCTAACTAATTAAAGAGCGATGGCATTTAAAAGCTATAGGCTACTGGGTGAACCCATCGCGGGTTGCTCTGTTTACAGTGTTAGAAACTGCAGTGTGTAGTTTCAGTGGTTCAGACTTTTCAAATGCACAGAAGCAGCATTCAAAGAACGCAGGGACTCTTGCGTCGCCACTAATTTTCAAGGAGATTTCTGGTGGAAAATGACTTATAAATAGAGAAATTAAATATGGGGTTGACTAATGAAAGAAAAGCTAGATTATCCATTTAGAAGGGTAGGGAGGATAGTCAAAGCGATTAACATGGTTAGTGGGCTTGCTGATTGCGTTAATCACACACTAACACGGTTAGTCCTGCTGAAAATCCATGGGCGCCACCACTGTGCACACTGAAGCCAGTTGGTTAGTTCCAGGGGCAGAGTCGAGGTGGTACCCGGCCATAACCGGGCAGCGGCGATATTGAGCAGTATTGGTTATCTCAAAGCGGCGAAAGTTAGGTACCTGAAAGGCTGGCCTAACTTTCACTGCCGCAGCTAACAGTATTGGTTATCACTGCTGGCTCCAGCATTAAAAATATCTGGGTCTTTCGTTTAGCGGCGATGGCAAGATGTTTTGGCAGCATTAGAAGCCGCCCCTGAATATTGAGCCTTTAGGATTTATCCAGTATTGCAGGCTGCTACACAGGGTGCCGGGACACGGGAGACTTTAGTTGAAATCTAATGTCTCAAGGGGCCAGGAGGGCTTGGATGTGTTGTGCAGGTGATGCACTGAAGCCAAGGGAGGAAAGGGAAGTAATCTCCATTACAATGGCTACATTTGCAAGCCAAAGACCACAGAGGAGAGTAAGCATTTTAACAGAGAAACATAGAGGGTTAGACTTACTAAAGTGTGTTAACTATATTAGCATGCTCTCACATGGTGACACATTAGTAGAAAATAAGTCCCATTCCATAAAATGACATCTATGGGTAAATTAAATATATCAATGTATTTTAGCATGTGGTAACATGATACAGTCTATTAGTAAAGAGAGCCCAGTATTTATTTATTTAATTATCATTTTTTATATATCGCATTCCCTAGGGTCAATACAGTTCACATGTAACAAATTTACAGATTACAATGAATAAGTATTACAATGAACAAGTAACTTGGAACAATGTGGCTTTAAATTTAGGAGTAGAAAGGATAGGAATTAATTTAAATTTAAATTTATCTTTAACTTATTTTCATTCAAAATATTGATCTTATGAGATAGGCTAGAAGTCTTTGGTGTGACCTCATTTGGAGTACTGTGTGCAATTCTAGAGACCACACCTTCAAAAGGATATAAACAGACTGGAGTCGGTACAGAGGGTGGCTACTAAAATGGTTAGTGGTCTTCATTATAAAGCATATGAGGACAGACGTAAGGATATTAATATGTACACCTTAGAGGAAAGGTGGGATAGAGGTGATATGATTGAGATGTTTAAATACCTCCATGGCATAAATGCACAGGAGGAGAGCCTCTTTCAATTGAAAGTAAACTCTGCTATGAGGGGACATGGGATGAGGGTTAAGGGGGATAGATTCAGGAGTGATATGCGGAAATATTTCTTTACAGAGAGAGTGGTGGATCTGTGGAATAGTCTCCCAATGGAGGTGGTAGAGATGAGGACAGTAACTGAATTCAAAAAAGCATGGGACCAACACAGAGGATCTCTAAAGGTAAAAAGGGGACTGTTGTAGTGGTTGATATAGAAGTACAGACTAGATAAGACATGTGGTCTTTTTCTGTCGTCATGTTTCGATATTTCTATGTTTCTAAGTTTTTGAACCTCTTTATCAGTAGGTATGCTTTTGCTAATAGTTTGCAGTTATTGAGTGTCCATAGTAGAGTGTCCATGATTGGAATATGTAATTAGGTTTGAGAGACAGAATCAGCACATTTAGAACACACTTAAAAGAAGTTAACTGCTTTTTCTCTGAGAGGACAGCTGGGAAACCAGCTGGTACTTTGGTAGGCGTCTCTCTCTTTAAAAGGCACCTAAGCTCAACCAACTGAACAATGACTGGGAAAAATCATATCGCCAAAGCTGTCACCCCCTTTACAGCTTCTGCCTCTGTCCAGACATAGATCTCAATGCCAGTTGAAGGACTGGTTCCATGTGCATGATGACTGCATGCTGAAGCTCTCAGGAAACAAGTAGAGGAGCTCAGAGAAGAGCTGGCGAGGTTGAGGAGCATTCAACACAGTTAGAAGTACATTGATGAGATGCTTATTGTAATATCCAAGCTGTCCAGCAGAGAAGAAGATGGGAGCCTCCAGAATGACAAAGGTTGGACACAAGTCACCAGGACCTGCAGAATTACCAATCCAACTCCTCCAGCCCTTGAATTGAAGAACCATTATACAGCCCTTGAAGTGGAGGAGGTGAAAGCATCCCTGGAAAGAGAAAAGCCAGAGCTCAAGCACCCCAAAGTTGCAGAATCAGTGACCACAAGGAAGTGGAAGGTAGTGGTGGTTGGTGACTCTCTTCTGAGGGGTACTGAGGCATCCATCTGCTGACCAGACTTGATGTCCAGAGAGGTATGCTGTCTGCCAGGTGACAAAATCCAAGATGTTATGGAGAGTTTTCCGAGACTCATCAATCCCGCCGATTATAACCCAATGTTGCTAATCCATGTCAGCACAAATGATACTGCCAGCTATCCCTCTGAGCATATAAAAAATGACTTCCTAGCTCTGGGACAGAGGATGAAGCAGATAGGGTTTCAGGCAGTGTTCTCTTCAATTCTCCCCATTAAGGGTGAAAGCCAAAGCAGAGAAGCTTGCATCCTGGAGATGAATGCATAGCTGCATGAATGGTGTCATCAAGAGCGTTTTTGTTTCCTGGACCATGGGATGCTGTTCCAAGGGTTGCAGAGCAGAGATGGCATCCATCTGTCCAAGAAGGGTCAACATGTCTTCAATAGCAGACTGGCTAACCTACTGAAGAGGGCTTTAAAGTAGATTCATTTGGGATGGGTGAAGAAAGCCCCAAGGTAAGAGAAACATTAAATACCTTTGTATTTAAAAGGGGCAACATCTTGAAGGCAGTGTCTATAAATGCTTGTAGCATGGGAAATAAGATCCCAGATATGGAAGCTTTAATGGGAGAGGCTGACATGGATTTAGTGGCAGTAACAGAGATATGGTTAATGGACAACCATGACTGGGATGCAACTATACCAGGCTATGCTTTATTCAGAAAGGACAGGGTAGGAAGAAGGGGAGGAGGAGTGGCACTATATGAAAAAAAATAATATTAAAGCTATGGAAATACAGCACTTAAAAGGGAGAAAGGAGACAATGTGGGTAAACTAGAAAGAGGGAAAGATAAATCTATTTGCACTGGTATGTTATACAGACCTACCTCATAGGTTGAAAAGGTGGACGGAGAGTTAATTGAAGAAATATGCAGCATTACCAGGAAAGGGGAAGTGCTACTGATAGGGGATTTCAACATGCCAGATGTTAATTGCTTCAGTGTCAACTAAAAGTAAGGAGATCCTGGATTCTCTACAGGGAGAACTATTCAGGCAACTAGTAACAGAACCCACATGAGATGGGGCCATACTGGACTTGGTGCTTACTAATGTTGGAAGTGTTTCTGATGTTATAGTGGGAAATCATTTTGCATCCGGTGATCACCAGATGGTGTGGTTCAGTATTAGGACTAGTGCTGACAAAAATACATTCAAAAGTGAGGGTCTTAGACTTTAGGAAAACTAACTTTGTCAAAATGGACCAATATCTCAGGGAGTTGTTAATAGAATGGGAACAGCTGGGAATATAAAAAAAAACAGTGGGCAAAACTGAAAGGGGATATTTTAAGGGCCAACAACCTTTTTGTTAAAATGGTAAATAAAGGTAAAAGGAAAAGGAAACTACTATGGTTTTCAAAAGGAGTAGCTGAAAAGGTGAAGAAAAAGAGGGAGACCATCATGAAATACAAGAGATCACAGAGAGAGGAAAACAGACATTTATATTTGGAAAAACTTAGAGAAGCTAGCAAAGTAGTCAGGAAAGCAAAGATTCAGAAAGAGGAGGAAATAGCCAATGCAATAAAATGGGGGGATAAGACATTTTTCAGATATGTTAGTGAGAAGAAGAAGGGCAAAGGTGGTGTTGTCAGACTCAAGGGTAAAGGGGAGGAATATGTAGAATCTGATAAGGATAATACATAATTGCTTAACAAATATTTCTGTTCTGTGTTCACAAATAAAGAACCAGGACCAGGACTCAGAAAACATCCACAAACAGGAACAGAAGCAAGGGGCATCTTGAACAATTTTCAGAAGACTATGTTCGTAAGAAGCTAGCTAAACTTAAAATAGACAAAGTAATGGGACCAGATGGGATACACCCAAGAATACTGAGGGAACTTGGGGACGTTCTAGAAGCTCCACTGACTGACATTTTCAATGCCTCATTGGAGTCTAGAGTGGTGCCAGGGGACTGGAGAGAGGCACATGTGGTCCCTTTACACAAAAGCGGAAATAAGGAAATGATTGAAAACTACAGGCCGGTTAGTTTAACCTCGGTGGTGAGTAAATTATTGGAAGTGCTGCTGAAAAAGAAAATAGTGAGGTTTCTGTAGTCCAGCAGATTACTGGATCCGAGGCAGCATGGATTCACCAGAGGCAGGTCTTGTCAAACAAATCTGATTGATTTCTTTGACTGGTTGACCAGGGAGTTGGACCGAGGAAGAGCCCAAATGTAGTGTATTTAGATTTTAGTAAAGCCTTCGACACCGTTTCGCACAGACAACTTATAAACAAACTGAGCACCCTAGGGATGGACCCTAAAGTTACTGCTTGGGTTAGAAATTGGTTGAATGGGAGGTGACAAATGATACAGGTAAACAGAGCTCACTCTAAAGAGAAGGATGTTACCAGTGGTGTGCCCCAGGAATCTATCCTTGGTCCAATTCTTTTTAACATCTTTGTTAGTGATATAGCGAAAGGGCTATCGGGTAAGATTTGCTTCTTTGTGAATGATACCAAAATCTGCAATAGAGTAGACACCCTTGAAGGTGTAGATCACAGGAGGAGGTATCTAGCTAAGCTTGAGGAATGGTCTAGGATTTGGCAGCTGAGATTTAATGATCAAAAATGCAAGGTCATGCATTTAGGCTGAAGCAATCTAAGGGAGCAATAAAGTATAGGGGTGAAGTACTTTTATTCACAGAAGAGGAACAGGACCTAGGCGTGAGTGTGTCTAATGATTTTAAAGTAGCTAAACAGATAGAAAAGGCGACGGTGAAAGGATGCTTGGGTGAATAGGGAGAGGAATGGCCAGCAGAAGAAAGGAGGTGTTAGTGCCTCTGTATAGGTCTTTGGTGCAACCTCATTTGGAGTATTTTTATTTATTTATTTATTTATTTACAGTTTCTTTTATACCGCGCTATTTGACATCAGTGCGGTTTACAATGAACAGAAACTACACGTCACAAAAATTGATCAGTGCTTACAAAGAACAGGAAAATAAGCTGGATATACATAAAACAGGTTGTGTGCAATTCTGGAATCTGCACCTTCAAAAGGATATAAACAGGTTGGTGTTGGTACAGAGGGTGGCTACTAAAATGGTTAGTGGTCTTTGCTATAAAGCATATGAGGACAGACTTAAGGATCTTAAAATGTGTACTTTAGAGGAAAGGCAGGATAGAGGTGATATGATTTTGACGTTTAAATACCTCTGTGGCATAAATGCACAGGAGGAGAGCCTCTTTCAATTGAAAGCAAGCTCTGCTATAAGGGGACATAGGATGAGGGTGAAGGGGGATAGATTCAGGAGTAATATGCGGAAATATTTCTTTACAGAAAGAGTGGTAGATGCATGGAATAGTCTCCCAGTGTAGGTGATAGAGATGACAACAGTATCTGAATTCAAAAAAGCATATAACAAACACAGTGGATCTCTAAATGGAAAAAGGGGACTGTTGTAGTGGTTGATATGGAAGGGCAGTCTAGATAGGCCATGTGGTCTCTTTCTGCCGGCATGTTTCTATGTTTCTAGATTGAGAGTTACTGTAGTGTTGGACCTTATTATTGCTAATATTTTTCTTCAAAGTGGTTTGTAAATAGCATTGCTTTTATTTCATTGTGGAAGTGTGAGAGGTCTTCAATGTTTGTAATCTGAGTGGGAAGGTTGTTCCAGAGGCTTGACACATAAAGAGAGAATGCGCGTGAACATGTTGTTTGGTTGAGGCATGCTTAAAATGTTTATTGTAGATGTTCTCCTGAGTCTGTTTTCTGGTGATTTATTAAGGACTGTGTGAAGGAAATGTTGTGCAAGACTTTGAAAATAGGTAGGCCCATCTAGGCCAGTGCTTCTCAGCCTTTTGTATCTCAGCGTACACGTTCAAGATTGCTTGATCTTTGTGGTACACCAAGCCAAATATCACAAAGTCTTTGCATTTTCTAATCATTGGTAACTGACGTCTCGACTGTGAAATGTCAGAATTTTTTTTTTTAATTAAAATGGGCAGTATTAAAAAGCCCAAAACACACTTAGGTTTAGAGATTTGTGAAAAGAGTAGGGGAATCATGGCAGGATGTAATGCATTTCCCTCTCTTGCCCTGCCACCTATCCACCCATGCACACAGAGCCAGAATGCCATCTATGCACATTCCCCGCCCCCACCCCTTCAATTCACATAAAGACAGCCTTCACTTTTATTGTTGCATCTGCTCCTCCTCCCTCCCTCCCCTAGATTGCACTTATTTTCTCTCTGGCAGTCTCGTGCTTTTTTATATTCCCAACTAGCACTTCCTGGCAGCAATATATCAAACTTAAAATACATAGGCAAGAATTATTACACAGGATGGAGCTCATACCATCAACGATCTGTATCACTTCCAGTCTGGTGGATTCTGTTTCATCATTGCTCCATCCCATTGATCACCACCTGTGTGCGCTGCTAAAAAATGTCCTTCATGCATATATGAATGATGTGTTCCCGACCTCCAGAAAAACACTTATCTGTGTGACTGCTATCAATCAAATTCTCTGTTACTGTGCAAATAATCCACACTAAATTGTCCTACTCCGTCTGCCATAATACTGGCAGGGCTTCAATGGTCATAAGTGTATCCAACTAAGGTCACAGTCTCTCCCCCCTCCCCCCACCTCTTGCCATTCAAAGGGGTTTCTTCAGGGATTTACTCAATCTGGTGTGATTCAGCACATATAGACGTCTATATTTTTTGTATAATATTTGTTTATGACACTATGAATGTGTCACGTGTTTATAAGCATATGATAACAAAATATATTTGTTTAGCTATTTTTATATAGCGCTTTATTGCAGCATCAAAGCAGTTTACAAAGAACTGGTAACAAAGTTACATAGAACCTGGAGTAAGAACTTGAAGAACTGTGAGGTGAACTTCTACATTTAATTAAAACATTTGTATGGTAGGGGATACAGAGGTAGGGTTTGGGGGGAGGAGGAAGGAGCTGCTGATTCATGTTTCGTTATCAAAGTATTCCTTGAAGAGTAGGGTTTTTGGATCCTTATGGAACTCCTTGAGGTCTGTGATTGCACGCAAGTTGTTGGGCAGATTGTTCCAGATGCAGGGGTGATTAGGTAGAAGGCCCGGTTGGCAGTGGATTGAGTGTTCTTTATTTTGAAGGAGGGGATGGTGAAGATGTTTTGCAAGATAATTCTTCTGACTCTGTTGCTCAATGTTTTGTGTAAGAGTGATTTAGGTATTCAGATGATAGTTTTAGGATTTTATTTATTTATTTATTTAACGTTTTTCTATACCGCGCTATTTGGCATCAGCGCGGTTTACAAGGAACAGGCTTGTACAATGTGGAACAGCCATACATTGAACTTACATAGAACAGGGAATTTAAACATGGATAACAGGTGAACTTTATACATAGTATACAAAGGGAGATTTAAACAAGGGTAACAGGTGAACTTTATACATTATATACAAAAGGGGATTGCATCATATCTGAGTTTATGATACAGGCCCTAAAGGGGATAGTTGGAAGAGGTGGAGAGTTATCGTCGTAGATTGGTTAGGCAGCGTTGGATTGATAGACTATAAGATCATGTGATACTGTCTAGGTGATGCTGTCAGAGTTACCAAAGTGTTGTATAAATAGGTGCTGTTTGAGGGCTTTTCTGAACTGGGGGAGGTTGTTTATGGTCCGGATTTCTGTTGGGAGGGAATTCCAGCATGAAGGGGCAAACAAGGCAAAGGCACGCTTTCTAGTGGATTTGTTGCATTTTGTGATGGCTTTTGGAAGGAGGATGGTATTGCAGGATGTGGCTCTTCTTAATCTGTTGTTTGGAGTAAGTTGAATCAGATCTGACAGGGTAGTTGCGGTGATACAGTTGACTGCTTTGAAGGTCATGGTGAGGATCTTAAATGTGATCCTGTAATGGACGGGGAGCCAGTGAAGGCTCTTCAGGATAGGGGATATGGTCTCTGAGAGACGCGCCATAGAGGGTTCTTGCTGCGGTGTTCATCGCAAGCTGTAAGGGGTTTATCGAGCTCTTTGGGAGGCCAAGTAGGATGGAATTGGCGTAATCGAAGTGGGGCATGATTATGGCCTGGAAGACTGTTCTGAAGTCGTTTGGTTCAAGAGTGTTCTTTATGAGGCGTAGTGTCCGTAATTTATGGTATATTGTCCTGATGGTATTGTCTATATGAGTATGCATGTCCAGGTGCTGGTCAAGTGTTACGCCTAAGTATTTGATCGTTGTCTTGGAGAGGAGTTCTGCGTTGTTCACCTTGATTGAAGATGGGGGAGTGAATGACTGGTCTCTTCCGATGAATAAAACTTGAAGATGGTTTGAATGGCCTTATATTTTGCCTGGCTAGTTATGGGGAGCCAGTAGAGGTGCTTTAGGATAGGAATTATGTGTTTGAATCTATAGGATCCATTTAGGATGCGGGCCACAGTGTTTTGTACCAGTTGGAGGGGGTGTAGTGCAAATTGGGGAAGGCCTTGCAAATTTGGGAAGTCCAGGTGTGGGAATATAAGGGTCTGAAATATTGTGCGAAAGTTGCAGTAGTCTAGGAATGGATGGGGCAGTTGAAGTATTTTCATTTTTGTGTAGTTGCATAGTGTGGCAGTGATCCAGTGATATTCCATGGTGTTCTAGCTGAGAATTCACTTCTAATGCAGCTTCGGGTATTCCAGGTATGGTCAATGAGGTTGAAAGGAGAAAGTTGTAATCTTTTGTGACATGGAGAACCTTGGTTTCTGAGTGAGCCAGTTGACAACAGCAGTGAAGCAGGTCAGCAGTGTAGCGTAGGAGGGGCATTTAGTGAAGAACTGGACATATAACATTATGTCATCCATATATATGTGATGAAATACAATTTGTTTATATAATGATAGTTATAAAATGTTTTCTATTCATAGTGATATATATCTTCTGGTCAAGCACAACTTAATTAATTAATTTATTTATTTATTTAACTGTATTTCTATACCGCCTTATCATACAATCAAGGCGGTGTAAACAACAAAACAGACAAAATTAGTGAGAGTAATAGATACACAGTGAAAGAAGTTAATAGATTTGTAAGTAAAAGTATAAATTATTAAAATGTAACGAAGTATAAACATTAATCATTAAAACACAGCACATTAATCATTACAGCACAACGTGAGCTAAACTACAAAGTTATATACATTAAAAATATCATGGGACAATGTAAAGTACTTAATAGGTTTTGAAGGGGTTAGTACGTAGATTAAACGATTAAGTGATAGGACCATAATATTCGATGAAAAGCAATGTTTTCAGCTGCTTACGGAAGTCTTTAAGGTCCGTTGATGATCTCAAGTCATCTGGGAGTGAATTCCAACTTATTGGGGCAGCCAGGGAGAGTGCTCTTTCTGTTGTATCCTTTCGCGACGTTCTGAAGTTACTTGAAGAGTTGACTCTATGGGAAGTTCCCCTTCTTCTTGGTCGGGTGCTGGGGTCAGAAAAAATGAGGGAGTTCAGACTGTTGGCTGAAATATGATGTTTAATTTTGAATATATTAATTATTGTTTTATATTTAATGCGTAAGTGGATTGGAAGCCAGTGAAGATCCTTTAGAACTGGAGTAATGTGGTCATGAATAGATGTTCCAGATATAATACGGGCTGCAGTGTTCTGAGCTAATTGAAGAGGTTTGAGAGATTGCATCGCTAACCCAAGGAAGATGGGATTGCAGAAATCCAGTAAAGGAGTGATAAGCGCTTGACACACGGTACGAAAAAGATCAGAGGCTAGGAGCGGTTTTAGTCTTCTTATAATTCTCATCCTGTAATACGCATTTTTGATTGTTTTATTAATGTGTGCTTTAAGATTTAATTCACTGTCAAGAGTAACACCAAGGTATTTAACTTCTACTTTCATTGGAATGGTTGTGTCCGCAACTCTGATGTCCTGTGGATATAAGAATTCAGGGTTACGAGTGATTATTAGGGTCTCCGTTTTGCTATAATTGATTGAAAAGTTATTCTCCTTACACCATCTTGTCATTTCTGTTAAGCAGAGTGAAATATTGGAGTATACAGGGTTGTCAATAGAAAAAGACGTGAATATCAGAATGTCGTCTGCATAAATAGTATATTGGATGTTATGTGCTTTCAGGATATCACAAATTGGTTGGATGTAAATGTTAAATAGAAGAGATGAGAGGGCGGATCCTTGAGGGACTCCTTGAAGTACCTTTATGGGTTGGGAAGTATTATACCCTACTTTTACTCGAATCTGCCTGTCGGAAAGGTACGATTGATACCATTTTAGAGTAGTACCATGAATCCCAATCTTCTTTAGTCTTTCCAGGAGAATTAGGTGGTCAACTGTGTCGAATGCTGAGGAAATGTCTACAAAGATCATTAGAATACCTTTTTTGTTGTTGTCTATTACTCGGAGGATGTTGTCAAAGAGGTAGATCAAAAGAGTTTTGACTCCATGATTAGGACGAAATCCATGTTGGTTATCATCTAGGGGGGCATGATTGTCAATGTGATCCTGTAATTGCTGCTGTACTGATTTTTCTATGATTTTTGCTAGAAATGGTATACTGGAAATTGGTCTGTATGCAGCAGGATTACTTTTGCCGAGAGTTGTTTTCTTTGGTATTGGTCAAACTGTAGCTTGCTTTAGTTGTACTGGCATAATACCTTGGGAGAGTGAGTTGAGCACAATGTTGTATATGTAGGGGATCAAGCTTGATTTGGTAGCTTTGATCCAAGAAACTGGGCAAGGGTCCGTAAGAGCGGTGCTTGTATTAATTGCTGAGATGATATGAGAGAGCTGATCAGTTGAGGGAGAGCAGAAATTATCCCATGATTTAGGATGAGAGTCTTGCGAACTTGTAAAGCTGTGCATAGTTGCCTTTGTGGAGTGAAATTTTTCCTTGATGTAATCAGCAAATTTTTGTGGATCAATTTGGACATCCTCATCTGTACTTTGCTCTTTTGTGAGGATCTTCACTATTTCGAATAATTCTCTGGGCTTGTTTAAGGAGGTGTTTATCATATTTGTGTGGAATTCCTTCTTGGAATGA
The DNA here is from genome assembly GCA_033557465.1 of Ichthyophis bannanicus. Classification (NCBI taxonomy): domain Eukaryota; kingdom Metazoa; phylum Chordata; class Amphibia; order Gymnophiona; family Ichthyophiidae; genus Ichthyophis; species Ichthyophis bannanicus. Next base: position 126,342,742 of record CM066050.1, read on the forward strand.
TTGATGAGATCCGTGTATTGTCTTTGCTTTTCTAGGTATATCTTCTGGATATATGTTGCCTTGTATTTCCGCCATCTTCGTTCTGCCTTTCTGAGATCTCTTTTTAACTTCCGTAAGTAAGTAGAGAACCAAGGTTTGTCTTGTCTCCTGTTGTAATGGAAATTCTTTGGGCCGCTAGATGGTGCTGAGGCAGCATTAGATAATGTGTTGTTCCAGTTGAAAATTTGAGCCTCAAGATTGTTCGATTCTGTATTCAGATGTTCTATAGTATCCAGTAAGAAGGCGTCTCTGTCAAATTTCTTGAAGCGTCTTTGCGAGAGAGCGTTAACAGACTGCTTGTTTAACATATTCTTCTGTAGAAGCAGCTTTATCTTAATTAAGTAGTGGTCTGACCAAGGTACTGGAATGATTGTAGGAGTTGATAAAAAACCTCTTGAAATTAGGTAGCTGGTTGCAAAGATAAGATCAGGTGTAGAGCCATGACTATGCGTTGGGATATCAATGATTTGGGTGAATTTAAGAGAGGACATTGCTTGGAGGAAGGCTTCTGCATCTTTGGGGTTTGTGGACTTAAGATTGAAGTCACCTAACAGAAGCGTGGGTTTGTTCTTTGCGGAAATGGCACATATAGTTTCAAGCGTAGATGCTAATTCATCAGGCGGGGCTCTGGGCACTCTGTAAGTCAGGCAAAGTGCCATATATTTCTTCACAATGCTAATTGTGTTACCTTGAGGAGTGTCAGAGAAGCTTTGTGTTTTAAACTTTAGGAACTTCTTTGCAATTACCAACACTCCTCTTCCGCGCTTATGAGATCATGGGCAGTTGTAAGCTATGTAGCTGTCTGATACCAATTGATTAATTAGAACATTACACAGGTACACTACCAAAACACTGCCTCCAGTTTTGCAACTGATTCCTATAGATTTTGGGGTGCTGAATCCAGGAAAAATAGCCAAAATGTTCCATCACGTCACGTTTTCTTGCAAAATTTGATTTCTTACCCATATAAGGAATGTTCACATAATTTCTTTTTAGCCGACTGCAGTTTATTTTCTTGGCCCAAAATAGAGGTTGTAATGGTTAACTAACTAGAAACACTCCCTCATGATATTTTAGAGTGTTTTGTATTCATTTTATACATTAACAGGACAATTGGGAGGCGGGGGGCTAAATCCAGTACTCGCGCTGGCGCATGTTCTTTCCTGTTTGCCTCGCCTCGTTCGCTCGCTCAAACACGGTGGTTGCGACATGAACGTTCCTGTCAAATTTCAGTTTCTTGCAAGTTCATTATTACCTTTTGTTTGCTCAGTCGTAATCCAGCTTTATTCCGAAGTGGTTCACTACAGTTGTAGTTTGCAGTGCTGTGTATTTGTGATGGCTCACAGTGCCAGAGGTTGCGTCAACTCTCCGGACAGTTTTTGTTTTATTTGTGGGGAATATACCGTGAAAAAGCGGCAGAGGAACATTTCTGCATTTATTTAAAAAGTATATTTCGCCTATTTCGGTTTGAAGTTAGGCGATCAAGACAAACCGTGGGCTCCTCACAAAGTGTGCAAGACATGTGAGGAAGATCTACGCTTATGGATGAAAGGTAAAAAACAAGCATTTCGTTTTGGAATACCTATGATGTGGCGTGAACAGAGACCACAGCAGTGACTGCTATTTTTGCTCTTGCATTGTGAAGGGATACAACTTAAAAAATAAGAACGTAATAAGTTACCCCAACCTTCCCTCAGCAATTAGGCCTATGCCTCATAGCAACAAAGTACCTGTGCCTGAACCACCAAAATCTTTGGATCATATTTGTGTGGACGGTTCTGATCATGATGAGACTCATCAGATGGCTTTTCCCGATGAGTCCAGTACTTCCGAGTTTGAAACTGAACCAGATCCGAAACCTGAACTTTTCTCTCAAGCTGAATTGAATGATTTAGTCCGGGATTTAGGACTCCCAAAAGATGCTGCCCAACTGCTAGGTTCTCGGCTTAAACAGAAAAATCTATTGTCACCAGGAACAACTTTTTATTGGTACCGCAACCGCGAGACACAATTTTTGAAGTATTTCAGCAAAGAGGAAGATTTGGTATTTTGCAACGATATATACGGAGTGATGGAAAAGTTTAAACTCAAGTATGATCCTGCTGAATGGCGGCTGTTCATTGATTCGTCAAAAGACAGCATAAAAGGTGTTCTTCTTCATAATGGCAACACATTCGCTTCAGTTCCTATTGCTCACTCTGTTATTCTCCAAGAAAAATACGAGAATTTGGCCCTGATTCTTCAGAAGATTCGTTATGATGAGCATAAGTGGATGATTTGTGGAGACTTTAAAATTCTATCCATGCTATTAGGGCAGCAATCCAGTTTCACCAAATATCCCTGCTTCCTTTGCTTGTGGGATAGCCGGGCCCGCGACCTACACTGGGGGAGAAAAGACTGGCCAATTCGGGAGTATTTGAGACCCGGTGAGAAAAATGTTCTTCATGAGAGCTTGGTACCTCGTGATAAATTTCTATTACCACCTCTCCACATTAAGTTGGGTTTCATTAAGCAATTCATCAAGTCCCTTCCAAAAGATGGTGAATGCTTTCGGTACCTTTGCTCAAAGTTCCCCCGACTTTCTGAAGCAAAGCTAAAGGAAGGAGTGTTTGTTGGCCCTGATATAAGGAAACTCATTTCAGATGGAGCATTCGCTGAAACGATGTCTGAGAAGGAAAAAGAAGCCTGGGATTCCTTCAAGGATGTTGTTCTCAAATTCTTGGGGAACAGGCGGGATGAGAACTATAAGGATATTGTTGCCAGGATGGTCAATGCCTTCAAAGAACAAGGCTGTAACATGAGCCTGAAAGTCCATTTCTTGCACTCCCATGTGAACTACTTTCCCGAAAACTTGGGGGCGTACAGTGAAGAACAAGGTGAAAGGTTTCACCAGGACATCAAGGACGCAGAGAGAAGGTACCAAGGAAGATGGAACACCACTATGATGGCTGATTTCTGCTGGTTGCTGCTGCGGGAAACCCCAGATGAAAAATACGCCAAGCAGCGCACCAAGAGAAGCATTCGGGGGAAGAAGAAACGGGCCCACCAGGAGATTGATTGACCCAAGAATGACTTTAAAATCTAAACTGTGTTGACAAATATCGTGTTTTTACTAAACTTTGAAATAAAAATTTGCTAGTTATTACCACAGTGTCGGATCTCATTTATTAGAATTTTATTTTCACACCATCGGGTGTTTGTCTTCATGTATTGCAATGGTGCGGTTTGCGTTTTCTATTCTTACATACATACCTGTACAACATTTTTTGCACATTTCTTTGCTTTGCTTGTGTCTAACCTCGCTCTTATATGCTCAATGTTTGTGCACATGTATGTGGCTGTTTTAAGTGCAGACAATTTTGCTACCATCACAGTGTGTTTTGTTGACATTACTCTATTCTTATGTGCTGCCTTGTTACAATTTTCTTTATTCTTATTTGAATAACTACTAAACAATTAGTATAAAGAATTCATCCAAGAAACTTTTATCTCGATCGCACTCAATCTGAAACGTTCACCTCACACTGCTAACCCAATGTAGCAAAAAATCTGTACGTGATGGAGCAAATTGGTTACCAGATTTGGATTCAGCGCACCAAAAAACGTAAAAATCAATCAAAACATTAGAGGCAGTTTAAAAAAAATTTTTTTTAGTGTACCTGTGTTATCGGTGGAATGGAGCCAAGTTTCTGTGATGCAAAGAATGTCCGGTTGATGGTCTTCTATGAGATCAACTATTGTGTGAATCTTGTTGCAAACAGATCTTGCATTGATGAGCTCAATAGTTACAAGCTCCAAGGGTACTGACTTATTGTGTGAATTCTTTGAATGTTGTGAGCAGGATTGAGATTTGTGCGTGTTGTTTTTTCTTGACATAGAGGTGTTGTGAGAGGTAGAGTGAGACAATTGTGGTTGTAAGTAATAATAGAAGGTTGGTGGTATCCAAGGTGGGAAATAGTATGGGAAGTAGAAGTGAGGGTTTGGAGGTATGAAGTGTATGAGGAGGAAGCCGAAAGGAACGAACAATGTTATGTACATATTGGCTTGCTGTAAGGTTTTGTGATTACAGACGAATTTACCTTGTTTTTTTTCATATGTGAAGCTGTTAGCGTTGATCTTAGCCTCTAATCGCCTTCGTGCCACGCCTAAGGGCCAAGCCAAAGGGCCCTCTGGCGAGGCACTCAGGCGCGGGCCCGCAAGGCGCGGGCGCGCCCCGGCAATGGTGGTTTTAATGCCGATTCGATCAGCTGTGGAATGTTGACAATTAGGCTCGGGGAAAGAAGGGGGAGCTCCTGCTTTCACCCCGTTAAAAATGCCGCTCTTCTGCAGCCCCGGCAATGGTTTTAATGACTTTGTTTCTTTGTATGTTAGGTTTTCATCTAAAGTGAGCTTTAGAAATAAGATAAAAGATGTCAGATGAGTAGTTAGGAGCCACTTACCTTTAATGCCTGGGAGCCCACTGTCAGTCCACTCCTGGTATCTAGGGAAGGAGATTTCAAAAGTACTTAGTTGATGCAGTGGCTCTAATTTGATGAGGTATCCAGGGCAAGATTTAAGGTTTTGATACTTACTGTATAAGCAAGACCAGATGGAAGAACCCAAAGATCAGGGAGGATGCAGGGTATGTGTGAAAGATCCTAAAGATTGGAATGCCAGAAGAGGAAGGCTGTAGAGCAGGGGTTCTCAATCCATTTCTTGGGACAACATAGTCAGTCAGATTTTCAGGATAACCACAATGAATATGCACAACAGAGATTTCCATATAATGGAGGCAGTGCATGCAGCTCTATCCCATGCATATTCATTGTGGTTATCCTGGAAACCTGACTGGCTGGGTACATCCCAAGGAGGGGGTTAAGAACCCCTGTATTAAGGTCACAATGACCTCTTTGAAGCGGCACATTCACATGGCTCTAAAGTAAACAGGAGCAGGGTCCTCTTTTTCCAGAGTATTTGATGCCTTAGGTAGTTGCCTATGTTGCCATACCTAAATCATAAGAACATAAGAAGTGCCTTACTGGGTCAGGCCAAGGTCCATCAAGTACTGTATCCTGTTTGCAACAGTGGCCAATCCAGGCCACAAGTATCTGACAGGTTCCCAAAGAGGCTCACAGGTTCTACAATACTTTTATTGGGGCAAGCAGTGGATTTCCTGGGTCCTCTTTAATAATGGTTTATGGACCTTTCCTCCAGGAACTTTTCCAGACCTTTTTTAAACTCAGCTACAATTATGTGTTGAGTAAAAAACAATTTTCTCTTATTTGTCTTTAATGGGTTGCATTGTAGCTTCATTGTGTGTCCCGTAGTCTTTCTACTTTTTGATGGCGCAATTTACACTTGTCCACATTAAATTTCATCTGCCATTTGGACGTCAAGTCTTCCAATTTTTCAAGGTCCTCTTGCAATTTTTCACAATCCTCTTGCTTTTTAACAACTTTGAATAATTTTGTGTTATCTGCAAATTTGATTACCTCACTTATTATTCTTATTTCATAAATGAATATGTTAAAAAGCAGTGGACCAAGCATAGATCCCTGGGGTACTCTACTATTCACCTTTCTCCATTGGGAAAATTGGCCATTTAGCCCTAATCTCTGCTTTTTGTTTTAGCCAGTTCCTGATCCACAATGCTACATTGCCTCCAATCCCATGACTTTTTAATTTGCCAAGAGTCTCCCTTGAGGGACTTTGTCAAAGACTTTCTGAAAATCCAGATACACTATATCAACCAACTCAGCTTTGTCTACCTGTTTATTCACACCTTCAATAAAATATAACAGATTAGTAAGACAAGACTTTGCTTGCCTAAATCCATGTTGGCTGTCTCCCATTAAACCATGGCTATCTACATGTTCAGTAATTTAATTCTTTATAATGGTTTCTACCATTTTGCCCAATACTGATGTCAGGCTTACAAGTATATAGTTTCCAAGATCACCCCTGGAACCCTTTTTAAAAATTGGAGTTACATTGGCCACTCTCAAATCCTCAGGAACTACATATTATTTTAATGACAGTTCACAGATTACTAATAGTCGGTCTGAAATCTCATATTTCAGTTCTTTCATCACCTTTTGATTGTATACCACCCAGTCCAGGTGATTTGCTACTTTTCAGTTTATCAAACAATTGCAATACATCTTCCAGGTTTATTGATATTTCTTTCAATTCTTCCACTACATCACCTTTATATACCATTTCAGGCATAGGTAACTTTCCTATATCTTCTTCAGTAAAGACCGAAGCAAAGAATTCATTTAGTCTCTCCAATATAGCCTTGCCCTTCCTTAGCCCCCCTTTTACCCCTTTATCATCCAATGGTCCAAGTGAATCTCTCACAGGTTTTTTGCTATGAATGTACTTGAAAAACTTTTTATTATGAGTTTTTGCTTCCACGGCAAACTTATTTTCAAATCATTTCTTTGCCTGCCTTATCAATGCCTTGCATTTAACTTGCCAATGCTTATGTTGTTTCTGATCTTCATCATTAGGTTCCTTTTTCCATTTCTGAAAGATGCTTTTCTGGCAGCAACAGCCTCTCTGACCTCACCTTCAAACCAGGTTGGCAGTTTTTTGGCCTTCCTGCCACTTTTCTTAAAGCATGGAATACATCTAGTCTGGGTTTCCAATATAGTACTTTTAAACAATGCCAATGCTTGATGTAAATATTTAACCTTTGCAACTGCTCCTTTTAGTTTTCTCTTAACTATTTTCCTCATTTTACCATAATCTCCCTTTTGAAAGTTAAAAGGTAGCATTGTGGATTTCCTTGCCATCATTCTTCAATTATAAAATCAAATGTGATCTGCTATGATCACTATTGCCAAGTGGCCCCAAAGCCCTTATCTCTTGCACTAGATCTTGTGTTCCATTAAGGACTAGGTCCAAAATGGCTTCCCCTCTTGTCAGTTCATGAACCAGCTGCTCCAAGAAGCAGTCATTTATTACATCTAGAAACTTTATCTCTCTAGCATGTCCTGCTGTGACAGTGACCTACTCGATACTGGGGTGATTGATATCACCCTCATTACTGTGTTGTAACTTTTGTTAGCTTCCCTGATTTTTTTTTAGCATTTCATCATCGATCTGTTCATTCTGGCCAGGCGGTCGATAGTACGCCCCCACTTCCATCACCTTCCACTTTTTACATGGAACTTCTATCCATAGAGATTTTAAAGTGTATTTTGTTTCCTACAAAACTTTAATCCTGTGTGACTCAATGGCCTCTGTAACATAGAGCGCAACCTCTCACTAATTTGATCTACTCTATCATTGCTATATAGTTTGTACCCAGGTATCAGTGTCCCATTGGTTGTCCTCCTTCCATCAGGTCTCTGAGATGGCAATCAGATCTAACCTTTCATTTAGTGATATATATTCTAGCTCTCCCATATTATTTTTTAGACTTCTAGCATTTGCATACAGGCATTTTACAGGTTGTATTTTAGACATATTAATCTGTTGATAGGTGTAATTTGGAATCTTTGAATTCTGTACTGACGTACATCTGGGTTACTTTTATCTTTGTTGGAACCTCTCTGTCAGGATGCCCAAACTTCCCTGTTTTGTTAGTATCCTTCAAGGATACATCTTTCTGAACCATGCACTCCTGGGTGATTGTTAACTTTCCCCAACTATCTAGTTAAAAAGCTGTTCTATCTCCTTTTTAAAGGTTAATGCCAGCAGCCTGGTTCTATCCCGGTTAAGGTGGAGCCCATCCCTTCGAAAAAGCCCCTCCCTTCCCCAGAATGTTGCCCAGTCTAACAAAAATCTCTTCCTTGCACCATTGTATCATCCATATATTGAGACTCCGGAGTTCTTCCTGTCTTTAGGGTCCTGCACATGGAACAGGAAGCATTTCAGAGAATGCTACACTGGAAGTTCTAGATTTCAGCTTCCTATCTAAAAGCCTAAATTTGGCCTCCAGAATCTCCCTACCACACTTTCCTATGTCATTGGTACAAACATTTACCAAGACAGCAGACTCCTCCCCAGCACTATCTACAACCTTGTCTATGTAGCGCATGAAGTACGCTACCTTCGCACCAGGCAGGTATGTTACCAGATGGTCCTCACAGATTAAAATCCAGGCTTGGAGATTTCATTCCACAGGTTAGAGGAGTGCTAGTTTGCTCAACCACTTTGCTGAGGTCTGAACTGTTCCTCCAGCTGCACCTGGCTTTGTCTATGAGCTGTTGATGCTCTTATTATGCTACTTTATTTTCTTTGCTTCCTTGACCTTTAATGATTATGTAAACTGCTTTGCAATGCTCTGTGCAAAAGGCAATACATCAATTATTTAAATAAACTAAACTAAATCTGTGTCCATTTGTGAAATACAAGATGGAGAACACCTTGCATTTAAAAATGAAGGTAGTCTGGCAGATGATTTTGTTATAATGGACAATTTATCCTGCATAGGCATTGGGGGCCTGATATTCCAAGGGATTAATGCAGGAAGACAATTTCTCTTGCCATGCAAAAAGTGAATTTGGGGTATTTCACAAATAAGAATATTTATCAGAGGGAATTACTGTAGAGTTCTCTTCTACTTCTAAGGAGGATTCTAGAGGAAGAAAACCTTGGTCTGGGTAATCTTCTAGAATGCTTTGAGAGACTTTCAACCACAATGAGCAGAGAGGAGAGAATGTTCTCTTTATGGTTCAGATTCTGAAGCAGGGAGTAGATGGACTATCAAATCTTGATCTGTAAGAACTTTTCTTTGGATGAGATGGTTTATTCTGGGCTATTTGACATATGGCAGATCTTTACAGTACCCCCTGAATGCCAGGAACATCTTTTACATAAATGAATGAGGTTACTCATGAACATAATCCAAATAGAGAAGACTCATTTTCTATTGAGACTAAAGCTAGAGTTTATGCTGGGACTGTACAGTCAACTATTGTTCAGGAGATGATTACATCTCAGTTTGGGAGCAAGAAAATATCTGCGCTGGACTTGTGCTTTCAGTATAAAATGAATTCACAATCTGTGCTTGCCTCTTGCATCAGCATATCTGCTCTGAGAGATCTTTGTGATGAACACAAGAGAATGGTCAGTGTTAACATCCCGGCAGAGCTCTCTGATGATGCACTTAGGAGAAGTTCCTGGAGAGACATCTGTCTGAGCAGTTTCTCCAAACGGGTGAGTCTTGTGCATACAGTTACAGTCATGAACCTCACTTCTAAGCCAGAGTATGTGGAGTATAATCTCAGTCTCTCAAATTTACAGCTAATGCTCAGCATAGTACTTGCATCTTGCCAAAAGATATTACGTATATGGGTAATTTAAGAAGGTATGCTTGGAAATTCCTCTTTATTAGGCCTGTGGCTCCCAATAATATGTGAACTCAGTATCTTTCTGACATATTTTCTTGGTCTCTGACTCCTTTTCTTGGTACTTGAATATTCTGCACTATGTCTGTGTGTTTCTGGTTCTTTTGAAAGAATTTTAGATGATGTCTTGCCCTCAGGCCTGTGAAAACATTCAGAAGATGGCTATGTTTGGGGACTGGAAACATCCAATGAGTTTTGTAGCAGTTTAAACGATACCTGGCACTGCTTCTTTGTGGTTGGACTCTTGAAACCACTACACAGAGAGATTAAGGCAACTTCCTCCAAGGAGAACCTGCTAGAGTGTAAAGGATTAGCCAGTCTCTTCACAGATGATTTCCTGCTCTCCCTTTCCTAGACAAACAGGGACTTTTCTTCTCTTCCTAGTGATTGTTCAGTGTTTCAGATGGTCATTTTGGACCGATGGAAACATTCTTATACACCCATACGAGGCAAGGATCTGAGGTACAGTGCTTGATATGTTTCATTCCTTCCTAAATCATAAATCTTTCCAGGTTGATATTCAAAGAAAGGTCTTTATCGCCTTTAATACTTAACATTTTCCTCAGCCCATTAATTACTCAAATACAGGGATTAGGCTTTTCCTGTTACATTTATGTGGGTGATATCTTCCTGTTATATTCTACTGATGATTTGGTAATAGATTTGTCCCTTCTAAACAGCTGTTTAATAACAATATCCTCCTGGCTATTTGAACACTCTTTTATACTGAACCCTACTAAGTTGCCAGACATCTGGTTAATCGGTTCGGATTTTCAGTCTACACTTGCCCCTACAATAGACGGTCAGCCTTTAGTATTACATACCTCCCTTCAATATCTTGGAGTTCTGTTAGATTCTGCCCTTACTTTCTCCCCTCCGTTGGCCCAGATAACTAAACCGACTTTCCTGGTCTTGCAGTGTTTTTGAAGCATTCATTCATTTTTGGATCACCTGGCCCAGATAACCGTGCTTTTACACACTGTGATACAGAGACTTGGCTATTGCAATATTGTTTATCTAGGCCTTCCACAGGTCCATCTTCATCATTTCCAGACCATCCAAAATACAGCTCTTCACGTACTAGCTCACGCATGCAAATTCAATCATATTACACCACCATTAGTCAAATATCATTGGTTACCTATAAATTCTCTGATCATCTTCAAGCTTCTTACCCCGACACACAAAATTATTTATGACACAGTTCCAGATTACTTGTCGCTCACATCATGATTTTTGTTTACACCTACCCTCCTCGCGGGAAATAAAGTATAAATCTACAAGAAAATTAGCTTTTTCTGCTGCGGCTCCGGCACATTGGAATGACTTGCTGGGCCACCTCTGCACAGAATTGAATTTCAAGTGCTTCAAAAAACCTCTGAAAACCTTCCTTTTTAGGACTGCTCTTAATTTACCTGAGTAGCTATGATGACACCCTTTGGGAAGGGTATGGACAGGCCTATAGTCTTAGGGAATTGTGTGTATTTATCTTTATGTCTTATTCCGTTTGACTATCTTTTCTATGCTCTTCCTATTTGTCCTATGGAGTTTCTTTCACTTCTTTTCTTTTTTAATTATTGGACACCGCATAACCATAACCATTCTTCCTCACTGCTTTCAATCAACCTGAATATGGTTTGAGCCTAGACTGTGGCAGGTGTAGGCCTGTGATCCACAGTGTCTGACATAAGCAAGCCTAGCTAGCTTGACCTGTAAATGAAGCTTGTGAAGAGGCCCATAGGAATTGCACATCCCCCAATATGCTGCTATAGAATTAGAACTCAGTAAAAGTATTGAATTAGCTTAGACAAGCAGAACAGATGGAAAAATACAGAAAGTAATGTTTAAAACTGCTGACAGAGAAGTTATAAAGCTCTGCTTCCCTGCACGTATTAACTAGCCCAATAGCCTTGAAAGTAGGAAAGTAACAAGTTGGTGAACTGACCATTGTAATTGGGGCTAAAAGGGGGGTGAGCAGGTGCTGAGCCCACTCAAAGAACATAATTGGATAATCATATCAGTACCGGGACCAATAGAAGAGGTACGGGAGGTTACCGGGACCAATGAAATGTTAAATAGTCGATCGAGCATGACGTCAAGCTCATTAACATGGAAAAAACTGAAGATCGAAATAAATTTTACAAGAAAATTATTAGAGACATGCTCTCCATTCTATCACAGTGTTCAACCCTCCTGGCATAACTGATTGCAGTTCATAAATCCATTTCTGTTCTCGTAGCAAAAGGCTTTGATTTCTTGATTTGCCCGCACTGCCTGCTAATACACGATCAATACCGAAGCACCGCAAATCTTGAAAATGGTGATCATACTGAATGCAGTGAGCTACAAGAGGGGCTTCCATCAATTTACAATGTATACGGCTGCGATGTTCAGCCAACCTAACTTTCAATTGGCGAGTAGTTTGTCCAATGTACACCAATCCGCAGGGACAGCGAATGGCATACACTATGTAATCTGTAGTGCATGAAGTCTGATGCCTCAAATAATGGTGCTTCCCATGATAAATAAAAACATCTATGTCTTCAGTTACGTTGCAGATGGTACATTGACCACATTTACGGTGACCTCCTCCACTACCATTACCCGCTGGACTTCTTCGTAATTTGGCTGGACTTAATTTTTCTTTAAAATTTTTCGATCGTGTCCACACACAGCGGACACGCTTATCTTGCAATCAGTTATGCCAGGAGGGTTGAACACTGTGATAGAATGGAGAGCATGTCTCTAATAATTTTCTTGTAAAATTTATTTCGATCTTCAGTTTTTTCCATGTTAATGAGCTTGACGTCATGCTCGATTGACTATTTAACCTTTGGAGCTTTGTAGGCAACCCGCATGCGCGGCGTTTTTTCAAAAGCACCACAGCTATTTTCGGAATCCTTGAGGGTCGCGTATGCAGAATATGTGAAATACTTCCTTTTTGCCATGGTTGGTCTCCAGTCTGCTGTGAGAATTTGTGTTATTCATATTCATTTGTGTTCTAGTAATAACAGTTGTGCATTTCCTCCACAGTGCTAATGTATAGATTGCACACCCCCTGACGAAGAACTGAAACGTCCACCAGGTACCGCCAAGAAGGCGTTGGGGCAATTGCAATATTGGCACGTATGGAAGTAAACTGGAATACTACTTAAGTTAAGTCTGATTTTGTTTAACAAATTTTTGAAAGTAGCAACATCGGATATATGATCAAAGAACCTAAGTCATTGTGGTCATTGATGCCATCTCTAACGTTTAGCTCATAAGAGTCATGTCTAGAGCAACGTTATCAACAGTCTGAGACCACTGGTTCTTTATATAAAAATATCCTAATGCAAGTTTCATGCTATAAGAAGAAAAAGTAGGTGTGAATGAATGCATTGCTACATAATATCACATCAGACCGCTGACTTATTTGTTTGAAGGGAATTGTTCATTGATTTTTGCTATTCGTTTATCCCTTCACAAAACGACCGAAATTCATTTTTAGTGTTGACACACGCCATCTGGAGTATGGGCAGAAGGCAGTCCTCCAGGCCTAGCCAAACATATAGCTCCAGTAATTGTAATTCTCAAGCCTGGTGCTACACCAGTACATGTCAAACAATACCCTCTCCCTAGAGCTGCAATTGAAGGCATCCACCGCCACTTGCAAAGATTACTAGAACATGGCCTACTGAAAGTATGTCAATCCCCATGGAACACCCCACTTCTGCCAGTAAAAAAGCCTGGAACAGATGACTACCGCCCAGTGCAAGATCTAAGAAGAGTGAATGAAGCAGTTGAGACTATACATCCAGTTGTACCCAATCCTTACACTCTTCTAGGACTAATTCCTGCTGAAGCCACCCACTTCACTGTTTTAGATTTAAAAGATGCATTCTTTTGCATAAGATTAGCCCCCGTGAGTCAGATATTGTTTGCATTTGAATGGCAGGACCCCATCTCTGGAAGAGGGGGCCAACTCACCTGGACACAATTACCCCAAGGATTCAAGAATTCGCCTACCATTTTTAGTGCTGCACTGAATCAAGACCTTTCCAGCTATCCAGTGGCCCAGGGGAAGAGAGTGCTTCTCCAATACATGGACGATCTGCTGATAGCTGCTGTATCAGAAAATGAATGTATACAAGCCACCAAAGACCTCTTGCAGTTACTAGATGAAGCTGGATATAAAGTTTCCAGAGCAAAAGCACAACTATGTCAAAAAGAAGTGAAATACTTGGGCTTTCGCATAACCCAAGGAAGCCGAAAATTAGGCAGAGAAAGAAAAGAAGCAGTATGCAGAATTCCAACCCCAACAACCAGAAAGCAAGTCAGAGCCTTTCTGGGAGCGGCAGGATATTGCCGAATCTGGATTCCCAACTTTGCCCAAATTGATAAGCCACTGTATGAAGCCACAAAAGGAGAAGAAAAGTCGCCACTGGAGTGGGGACCTGAGCAGGATACAGCCTTCAGAACGTTGAAGGAAGAATTGATGTCATCACCAGCCCTTGGACTACCAGATGTTCATAAGCCTTTCCACTTGTTCGTACATGAAGCACAAGGAAATGCCTTAGGCATGTTGACTCAGAAATTGGGAAATTGGGAACGACCTGTAGCATACCTATCGAAACAATTGGATACTGTGGCCAAAGGATGGCCACCTTGCCTGAGAGCAGTTGCATCTACAGCATTGTTGGTGAGTGAAGCAGACAAGCTCACACTAGGACAGAATATACGAGTCACTGTGCCACATGCAGTCCTTGCCCTTATGGAACAGAAAGCAAATCATTGGCTCACCAATTCCCGAATGTTGAAATATCAGAGCATGCTATGTGAAAACCCACAGATACAACTAGAAGTGAGCCATGCCTTGAATCCAGCCACATTGATACCTATTAGTGAAGAACTCCCAGAGCATGACTGTATAGAAGTCATGGACACTGTATTTTCAAGCCGACCTGATCTGACAGATGTGCCCATAGACAATCCTGACCAAATCTATTATGTTGATGGAAGCAGTCTCATCATCAATGGACGATGCTGTGCCGGATATGCAGTAGTCACTCAACATGAAGTAGTTGAGTGACTACTGCATATCCGGCACAGCATCCATTTAGCAGAAAAAAACAAAGCTCATGCCATTGAGGCAAACACCACACACAGGAAGAGCCACACATGTTCAGAACTTTATTAGCCATGTTTTGAAAAGTGATAGCACCTACTATCAAGGGTCAAAAGCCAAGTATTTGTTTTGTCTATCCATAAGCATAGCAAGAAGGGCAGAAGAAGAAGGAAAAGGTCACAATCACAGCCAAGACTCATAAGCAAATTCTAGAATGTGATGTTGGAGGAGATAGTAAAAGCTGTTAGTGTAGCTGGGTTTAAAAGAGGTTTAGACAAGTTCCTGGAGGAAAGGTCCATAAATTATTATAAAAGTGGACCTGGGAAATCCACTGTTTGCCCCAGGGCGACCATTGTGGAAGCTGTGTGCCTTTTTGGGAACCTACTAGGTACTTGTAACCTGGATTGGCTACTATTGGAAAAAGGATACTGGGCTTGATGGACTTTTGATCTGACCCAGTATGGCATATCTTAGTTCTTATGATGTATGCCCAAGTGACCCCATTTCCCCCGAGCAAAAAAAGAAAGAATGCAACACTGGGCATACCTACATGTTGGCAAAATTTGGTAGAGGCAGGGAAGTTTGCTGCACAGAAAAATCTAAAAGGGGCAGTAGAACTGAAAAAAAATAAAGGTGTGGGGGAGGGGACAGAGGGCAGGAGTGAGAGTGCAAAGGATGTGGGAGAAAGGGAGAGAATATGAGAAGGGAAGCAGAGAGTGAGGGGTATGCTGGGGACAGCAAAAGATGGATGTGAGGTTGGATGTTGAAGAGATGAATGCATGAGGAGTAAAGGGAACAATGCATACATACCCTGTGGCAGGCTATGGCCTAGAGTAGTCTGCAAATATGAAAGGCCTGTAAGTTAGGCCTGGATCCCAATCCCCATTATAGCTAGAAAAGAACCAAAAATTTGTGAAAAATGAGAAAATTGTTTTAAACTGCTTAATAAGAAGTTTTACATGAATTCATAAGTCTTTCATTATTCTCTTGTGTGCAAAAGAAAGAAATGTTTCAATACATGCATTCTTGGAGCTAGGGATAACCTTGCAGTAGAGAAGTATCAAACTTAGAAACTGCACCATTGTTAGAACAGTCCTAAGGGAGGGGGCTGGTTGCTAGGCCCCGGAGGGATCTTTGATTGGACAGGGGCAGGGGGTGTTGGAGCCAATGGGAAGTTTGCATGTATCGAGTTGGAACCAATAGAAAGTTCTCATGTATCAAACTGGAAAAGAGGTATAAATGAGTATTTCTCTGTAAAAACTTTGCTCAGTTCCTTTTAGATCTTTGACTAACTGGGCCATGTGCACAATAAATTGGCTTGGATCTTTGAACAGACTCCTGGTTTTATTTATTGCATGCTTATCAGCTGCTACATATTCTTGGTACGTTGGGCCGGGAATGTGCGAGCAGGGGATGGTATGCAAGTGAATATACCACGACTTCTTGCCTCAAAGGTTTGGTCCGGTTGAAACCATGTCTGTCCGACTGCAGGGGAATTCTCAGGCACTGCCGATCCCTTTGTATTGGAGAGGGTTCCGCCTTGCCTCGTTGGGCCACTGGGCCCAGATGGCCAACACCTCAGAACCAGAGGGGAGCCCAGGATCCAACCCAAGAACTGGTTTGGTATCAGGAACTGGATCCGGTGAGTAGATATTTTCTTGTTTAAAAGTCAGTACAGCCTGGGGAAAAAGTCTTGCATAAGTATGCGCAAGACTGATTTGGTATAGACTGGGAGAAATCTCGCATAAGTATGCGCGAGATAAGAGAGCTTGATCACCTCTCATAAGGGCGGTCCTAGTAGACCCCGCATGAGTATGCGCGGGGGGAAGCCATCGACCCTTCTTGTTTGGAATAGTCAGTTAGTCAGAAAACCTGGGCACTTGAAAAATGATTTTTGTAATAATATGATTGCTTGTGTGATTGAGAGGTCTTGAAATACAGACCAAGCGAAAGTGGACTCCTGAGTAGCGCAGTTCCTGGCCATGCGACTGCACCCAGGTCACGAAAAGGAGGAAGCGTTTGGTGTTTGTCTGTCCTTACTATATGTTTTTTTTGTATCTGATTTCTGTTATCTGTTGAAACCGCGAGTTTCCCTTCTGGTATAATGTGAGATTATTCTGTTGGGTAATTTGTGGAACAGTTTACCGATTAAGAAATAGTATTAAGAAGACAGAAGTCACGTTTAAATCAAGAAGTTGTCTCACTCATTCCTGTTTTTTCTTTCCGCACAGCCTGAAACTGGCTAGCGGAGAGAGAAGGGGCGTGTCTGGAGAAAGGAATGTGTAGTATCTTTTAACCCTGTGAAGGCTTAATCTCAACACTCTGCAGCTGGGTTAATTTGTGCTTATTTCAGGAAAATTGTACCTGTTTTATTCAATATGTTCTAATAATGATGTTCCTTCTACTATGGTCATGTATTATATATCATTTAATAAGAATGTTTAGTCAGGATTGTGGATCTCAACAGTTTTGGGCTTAGCCTGGAAAGGGTTACGTTCTTATTAACCCCTTTCGAGTTCCTGTACTTGTACGGACCAAGTGAAAAGGATTTCTGTAAAGCTATAGGTATAATGCATTTGTGGGCTTAGCCTTGTCTTGTGTTTTTTATGATTAAGTTTTCAGTAAGCACTGTAATGGTTTAAATAGGAAATGATAGAAAAATTCAAGAAACTGCTTTTGTTTTCCCTTTGCCCTACGAAGTAGAGGTTAAAAGCCCTGACAGGACTATGACGCATTCCGAGCCAGTAGTTACCAGATTGCAAAGTGATTTAAATCCTAAGTGAATAAGGAGTTCATCGTGCTTGAATTCTAGTTCCTGATATACTGCGGCAAGCACCTCATAGAAGACATACTTATTGTTAATAAAAAAAAATAAAAAGGGAAGAAAAAGTGGTGTATATTGTGATAAGGAAGCTTATCATAGCTCAGGAAGGGGCTATAGAAAAGGTGAAGTGTCTCTGAACAAGCAACCTGTCAGTGCTGGTAGAAATGAGAAAACAGAATTTTGCCATAAAAGACTACCAGTCCCAGAATGCACCAGGTTTCCAACAGCCATGAGAGGAGCTGAAGTGAGAAAACGTGTGTTCAATCAAAAGGGCTATGAGGTAATCCCCAAGCACTCATTGCAAAGGGCATTCTTGGAGCTAGGAGAGAAGTATCAAACTTAGAAACTGCACCATTGTTAGAACAGTCCTAAGGGAGGGGGCTGGTTGCTAGGCCCCGGAGGGATCTCTGACTGGACAGGGGCAGGGGGTGTTGGAGCCAATGGGAAGTTTGCATGTATCGAGTTGGAACCAATAGAAAGTTCTCATGTATCAAACTGGAAAAGAGGTATAAATGAGTATGTCTCTGTAAAAACTTTGCTCAGTTCCTTTTAAAGCTTTGACTAACTGGGCCATGTGCACAATAAATTGGCTTGGATCTTTGAACAGACTCCTGGTTTTATTTATTGCATGCTTATCAGCTGCTGCAACCCAAAGGCACATTCACCTCCCACCAAACACACACAGGCACCCAGATCCCTGCATCCCCAATCCACACCATACACACAAACACACACAAGCACACACACAAGCACTCTAGCCCTGCACCCCACCCCCACACCACACACACACACACACCACACCTCATATGCACACTGGCACCCACTGCCGCACCCCACCCACACTCCACCACTGCACCACACACGCAGACACTCGCTATCTAAAGATTGAGGCAAATATAGATAATGCTAGTTATAAAGAAGCCTCATACGTCCCTTGCTACCACAACAAGACAACCTTTATCATCTCTCTTCAAACTCTTTCCCCTCCCCCCAGATATGTATGAATTTGTGAATGGAGGAAAAGGAAATGTGCCGTTTTCTCACACTATAAGTGTGGTCTTCTCAACGTACTATTCTGGGCTCTAGGAGAGCTGTTCCATCCTGTCACTATTGAATGATGTCACCCACATCCTGCTATGGACAGAAAAAAAAGTCAGGTGCACGGTTCACAGGTGCTTTGAGCCATTGTTGGAAAGAAAAATGCTATTCCTACAGTGCTTTCCTGTGAACAAGGTCTTCAGGTACAAAATACCCACACACCTAGGTGAGATGTTTAAAAATTGCCTCTAATATATGACAAGCTGTTCAATGACTTGATACCTTCAGAGTGCTTGTTTGGTCATTTTAGCAAAGAAACCTGTTTTCTTTATTAGTACTGTACAGACCTACAAAATCCATAGCATTCCTTGCTTTTTGCACTTTAAAAATGATATGAAGCCAATACATTTTTACCTTAATGTGGTTTGTCAAATCAGTAAAAGACATCTTTCTATTGCAAGTTGAATATAAGAGCTATACTATAGTGCAGGATTGTCTGCACCTTTTTAGAAGTTGGAAATAAAAGAAAATCAAGCAATAATTTCTGAAAAGACTTAACAGAGCTGATGATAAAATTTGTTACTTCCTAAACACTTTATATATTACAAGTTATTTTACTACATTGACATCTGCTAATATGTTGTAGATGACTGTGGGAATACTTGATTGCTCACAGCTGTTCATAGGAAACCCACAGTCATTCCAATGAGATTAATGGACCCACCATGAAATGCCTGTGGCTAGTTGTCCACTGTTGGATCAGGGATTCCCTGCAGGCATATAGAACTTGCAGGTAATGGCATAGTACTTTATAAGTTAATGGGCCTTACTGGTCAAAATTATCTCCTCAGGCAGGTTTGATTGTGATGGCTGTGGGCAGTTTTAAAGAATTAAATGCATATAGTTACAGTTTTAAACAGTAAGAGCACCGCTAGTGATGCATAAAAGTATTATAGCACATATGAATTTTAATGTTATTGGTGATGTATTAAGACTAGGAGGCCCTTTTACCAATGCCTGTTAGGGTTTTGGACTTAACTCGCGTAAGAAGCCGTATTTTAGAAAGGATGCCTTGGCAGCAGGGGAGGTGGGAAATAGGGGCATCTGGCTGATAGGGGCAAGCTCAGAACCATGTTTATGGGTATGTCCGAGTAGTTGGATGTAGACCACAAGACCACAGTCCGCAAGACTGCAAACCACACATGTAGTGGAACTAAAATATGCCGAGGAAGACATACAAGGACCCAGTTAAACAAATAGGGACAGAGACATGCAGGTACCAAGTAAATTGTGCATGTATACACATGCATGCAGAGGCCCTGCACATGGAAATGACAGGGGTGACATGGCCATCAGGCTGCCTAATTTTATCTGACAAAGACCCGAAGGATATACCTGTGGTCCTACAAACTGAGGAGATACTTTACCCACCACAGGGACACCGAATGATCTAACAGGCAGCACACTGAGTCTGGATGCAGATCTGCCAGACCCTGTCCCTTAAAGTCCCTACACAGTGGCTCACAAGGGGGACGTGCGGGCACATGGCTCCAAGTAATCCACTAGTGTATAGGGAGGGTGGAAGGGGCAACATGGTGCGGAATGTGATCAGAACAATGAGGAGAACAGGAAACAGATGGTGACACACAAAGGTAGAGATGGAGCAGTCACCCATTAGAGATAGTAGAAGTGTGCATAACCATAGCTTAGTGGCAAGGTGAAAGGTAGCAGAAGATCCTCTGAACATAGGAAAGATATGTGCAGGGAGCTGGAAAGCAAGAGAAAGGGCAATAGAATGTAGGCAGCCTGGGATCATCTCCCGTTCACATGCAGACCTCACTGTGGGCCTGGATGGAACAGTGCAAGAACACAGAGCTGATAGGAAATTTTAAAAAAGGCCGTAGTTTGCGTTCAGTTGATAATTTCCCTTTGATTCTTCCTTCTCTGCAAGTTGTTTGTCTTCGTGAAACCCATTGTTGAGCGTTTGCTGTTGCTTCTCCTCACTTGTAGAACTCTTTACCTTCTGAATTAAGAATGATTCCTGATGTTTTTATATTTCAGAAGAAGCTAAAGCTTTTTTTTTTTAGGTTAGCTTTTAATGAGATAGGTTGACTTTTTTAAGTTGTGCAGATTTTCCTCTTCCATTTGTTCAGATTAGTTTTAATATTTTATCTTTTTGTCTTGTGATATTTTGTCTGTGTGAGGTTGTAACCCAGCTAGGATTATAGATAGTGCAGGTTAGAAATGTTTTAAATAAATGAATAAATGTCCCCATGCAATAATCTGAATGTGGCACCACAGGTAAGTCAGCTGCCAGCACTGCATAAAAGTCGAAGAAGGAACTGTGCATGAGGGGGAGGAGCGGTAATGATGCCCCTTGCAAATGCTGACAGGATGGCCCCCATAGGCAAAAGATTCAATGAGAGACTACTAAGTCAAGGTGTAGCAGTGGGCAAATAGAGGGTCATAGAAAGGTGACAGGAGACACATATCTGGCAGTATGGCTCTTCTAAGCATGATATGTATCCCCCATCCCAACAGGATATACCATGCATGCTGGGATAGTGAGGCCTTGAAGATGTAATTCAAGGCCATAAGAGGCCAAGGAAGCTGGACTAGCTGAGGAGGTGGCTGCTAGAGCAACAAGGAATATGGTGGGTCGGGTGTCACACATATGGCATAGGGCACAGGATACCTGTATGTCAGAGGTGCAAGGTGAGGGGTCTACATACCAGTGACCAGTTAGTATGGTCAACATACCTATTAGAATGGGGCCAAGAGGTGCACACACACAGATAGCACAACACATGTTAGATCAGTGTCAGAGAAAGCTACCTGCTGTACATGTTAGCAGGGAAGGGCATAGAAAGGCCAGACAGACATGATGACAGGACTGTAGTGCTACGACAAATGACTGAGGACTGGAATTGTGGAAATTGGCAACACATAAATCAGGGTAGGCCAGGGAATGGACACCAACCAAACAGGGGACTTAAGGGTAAGGGGCCCAATTCTGTCCCGCATGTCCATCCCCTCTGTACGTCCGGTCTGAACCGAACGCACAGAGGGATCGCGATTCTGATCCCGCGGGGCATGACTAGCACCATGAGATCAGAATCGTGAACAGTCCTGCAGCTGCCAACCACCTCCATATTTGCACAATGCTGAAATAGGTGTGGTAGTGTGCGTATGTTTATCCAGTGTTATGTGGCTGCCTACACCTTACTGAGCCCACAATGCTTGCACTGTTTCCAGTGTTAGCCTGCCAATGTGCATAATGAGGAGCAAGGTATTGTGGGTATGGCCCGGACAGGGCGGCCTGGGTAGGTAGCATCTGCACAGGGCATGGGGCAATGGCTGGGACATTGTGGTGCCCGGCTACCACCTCCACGGACAGGGTGGCCACAGCATGTCATGCTGGGGGGTCACTCTCACCCTGAATGTGCAGTGACCACGGCATGGCTAGGGTACCCCATAGTGTTATATTGTATTTCTCTCATGTGATATTTCTGGGTTCTTTTTTCTGGGGCCCAATCACTGACATACCTGCTTGGTGTGTGCGCTCACATCCCATTTTTGGGTGTGCATGGTTCCCCCTGGAACATGTACTAGATAGTGGACTGTCTGCTGTTAGCATATGTATGGCTGAAACACCTTGCAGGGTGCAGCGGGAGGACACTGACCGCGCCATCTGCTGGTGAATGTCAGTTAAGGGTGGGAGGCAGCTGAGCTTTTTCAGGCCTACTTCCCTATGTGATGTGTACAGATATGCATTGATCTCCCTTTGGGGTACTCACTCCCCTCTACTGCCACCATTGCAGAGATGTAGAATTTAGATCTGTTGGTGGGAGATCCTGACCCACAGGGGAAGGTTGGGTGGTGCTACATAATCTGCTTTGGGGTCCAAACACCACCCTTCACTTATAACATGTGACCATGGCACCCACACAAGATATGCACTATTCTGGGTACATCATAGTCCACAAGGCCTAAACATGACTGGGAGATACAGGTGTATCCTAGGTGTGTCTGCAGGGACTACCCATCACACACTGGCAGTGATGGGCATCTGCAGCACAGCCTATCTCAGCCATCCCATGTGCTGCGGACCTGGTGCTGGGCCCCCCACTTCACCCTCAGGGTGAGCACATGAACCGTACGATGTCACTGTCTGTAGCTACTCTGTGCCAGTAACACACACGGTCAGTTCCCCCTACCAGACAGGGGTGCTATAGCGGTGCATACCCCATCTTTTGATCAGATGTAGGATGCTAATCTGCATGTGCAGTGCATCATGGGTATGGGTGGGTTTACCCTATCTTGGTAACCACAGCAGAGAGTTTGTGTGGTGACCTGCAGTCTTTCTGTAGCCAGCCAGTTGTGTGTTTGATATTATAGAGATGTAGCCCACTGGTTACTTTGATGACTGTAAAGGCAGAGATCATGGGTTCAATTCCTTGTTGTTCCCTTCTGTCCAATGCAGATATTTTGCTTGCCTGTGACAGTCATATCTTTGCAAATCTGTGCTGTCAGCCCATAGTACCCTCACCACAGTTGGCAACAATCCTTATAGGGCATTACAAGGCACCTTAGTAGGCACAGTTCAAGGCGCATTATAAGGCATGTAAGAAGGCATCCTCTGAGGCACAGTACAAGGCACGTTATAAGGCACCTCATTAGGCACAGTACAAGGCACATTAAGGCACGTGCCTTGTACTGCACCTAATAAGGTGCCTTATAACGTGCCTTGTTCTGTGCCTCATAGGATGCCTTCTAGCGTGTCTTCTTACGTGCCTTATAACGCGCCTTATCTGACACAGCTTTAGTGCTGCCCCGCCCACTCCTTTATATGGGCATCTGTTTCATCAACGCAGAACCTAACGTGAATGACATTACTGCAGTTTAGTAAACATGCCCCTAAGAAGCCATATCTTGCATACAATGTAACACCAGAGAAATAGAAAGACATGCATTTCACTGTACTGTATTAAATATAAAGATAGCACAAAGTCCATTCACTAAATTGAAAAGAAAACTATTTTTTCTACCTTTGTTGTTTGACCATTTTGTTCTCTGATCATACTGGTCCCAATCTGAGGTTTCTGCTTTCTTCTGCCTTCTCTTAGCTCTCTTTTTATGGTCTCGAGTCCATCTGCCATTTCTTGTCTTTTGTTTTCTTCACCTCGATCTATCTTGGATAATGATCTTTGCTATTCAGTTTTCTTCCATTTATTTTTCTCTCTTTCTACCCACTCAGATTTCACTACTCTTTCTTACTATCCAGTCATCAATCCCCCTCTTTTTTACTCCATCTACCTACCACTTTTCAACCTTAGCCCCAGGCCCCCCCATTCCCTATCTCTTTTGTCCTGGTCCATTATTCCCCAGCCTCACTCACACTCTTCTCCCTGCCCCCCATCCAGTGTTGCTCTATCTCTCTCTTTCCCTCCATCCAGTATCTCTGCTCTCTCTCTATCTCTGTTCTTCAATATCTGCCCTCTCCCTTCCTATCCCCCTGCATCCAGCATCTCCCCCATCTCCATAACAAACCATCCCCTGACTATTACTCTCATGTCAAGCATCTCTCCATCAATTTTCATCTTCTCCCCTCTCTCTCCGTAATACCCCCCCAATGTCCTGCATTTCCCCCTCCCCTTTTTACCCCTGTGTCTAGCATCTCTCCTTTGCATCCTTCTGACCCCCTCCTCCATGGCCAGGATCTTCCTATAGTCTCCCTATAACCCACATCCAGCATCACCATTTCATCAGCCCTTCTTGCTCATCCCTATGCCCATTCTTCCTATGCCCCCTTCTCATGTCCACTATCTCCCTTTATCTTCCTAGGCTCCCTATCTGTAGTTTATCTCCTGTACCTCATTATTTCCCTTCCCATGCATTCAGCATCTTCTGTCTGTCTTCCAGAGCCCAGTATAGCTCATCTACCTCTCAATGTTCCCCCTGTCTACTTCACCCCCCCCCCCCCCACACACACACTTTGCTACTGAGCAAGAGCTGAGCTTGCCCAAGGGAGTAGTGTGTCCTGCGGGCAGAGGCCCAAGGGACATGCTATTCCTGCTGATAGGGTCATCCCCTCTGTCCACCACGATTGCTGCCATAAAAGGCCTCTGCCCATGGGACACACTACTTCCATGGGCATGATCAGCCCTCTGTTGGCAGTGATCGCAGAGGCCTTTTTTTTTTTTTTAGGAATATTTACAATTTAAATCAAGAACAAGCTTGAACAGAAAAGGCATAATATCATGAACAATTCCAAGGAAAGAAAAATACAAAGCAATATATAATCCAATAAAATTAATGCCTGCAGTCCACAATGGGGCATTATTAATTGATACAAAATATATAGAGGGGACGGAGGTGCCCCTCTAAATACTATCCATTAACCATTATAAGGAGAAACCAAAGCTATACATTACTGACGCGCAATCATAACTCCCCACCACCCATGTCAGAAGGAGAGGAGGTTATAGGGATTCTGGCATTGATAAACATTGAAAGTTCTACAGGCTGAGAAAAGATAAATCTTTGTGACCTATAAATCATTATACATTTGCATGGAAACCTCAGGTAAAAGGTACCACACAACTCCAAAACACCTGGTCTTAATAACAAAATCAGTTTATGCCTCTTCTGCGTATCTTTCAAAACATCTTGGAAAATCAAAATGTTCTGCCCATAAAAGAGCTGGGAGCGCTTGGTATAATGAGTAACCAGTCTCCGCAGAGGCCCTTTAAGGCAGCAATCGTGGCGGAGAGAGGGCCAAGCCTGCCCACGCAAGTAGCATGTCCTGTAGGCAGAGGTCCTTTAAGGCAGCAATCATGGCAGAAAGAGGGCCAAGCTTGCCCACAGGAGTAGCGTGTTCCACAAGCAGAGGCTGTTAGAGGCACACAGGGCATGCTGGTCCCACACACAGGCTCTGTGAACTATCATTAAAATCATCTGTAATACCTGAAGATTGGAGGATGGCCATTGTAATGCCAATTTTTTTAAAAGGTTCCTGGGGTGATCAGGAAACTACAGACCAGTGAGCCTGATATCAGTACTGGGAAAAATGGTAGAAACCATTATAAAGAACAAAATTACTGAACATGTAGATAGACAAGGAAGATCTTGTCTTACTAATCTATTATGTTCTTTTGAAGGTGTGAATAAACAGGTAGACAAAGGTGAGTCAGTTGATATAGTGTATTTGGACTTTCAGAAAGCCTTTGACAAGGTCCCTCATCAGAGACTTTTGGCGTAATTAAAAAGTCATGGGATAGGAGGCAGTGTACTATTGTGGATCAGGAATTGGTTAAAAGATAGACAGCAGAGGGTAGGGCTAAATGGCCAATTTTCCTACTGGAGAAAGGTGAATAGTGGAGTACCCCAGGGATCTGTGCTGGGTCCGCTGCTTTTTAATAAATTCATAAATGACCTGGAAATGGGAATAATGAGTGAGGTAATCAAATTTGCAGATGACACAAAATTATTCAAAGTTGTTAAAACCCATGAGGATTATGAAAAAGTGCAAGAGGACCTTGATAAATTAGAAGACTGGACATCCAAATGTCAGATGAAATTTAATGTGGACAAGTGCAAAGTTATGCATTTATGAAAGAACAACTCAAACTATGGATATACGATGCAAGGTTCCACATTAGGAATCACCACCCAGGAAAATGATTTAGGCGTCATCGTGGATAACATATTGAAACCCTGTGTCCAGTGTGCAGTGGCGGCCAAAAGAGCAAATAGAATGCTAGGTATCATAAGGAAAGGAATGGAGAATAAAACAAAGGATATTATAATGCCTCTGTATCGTTCCATGGTGCGACCGCATCTTAAATATTGTGTGCAATTCTGGTTGCCCTATCTTAAAAAAGATATAGCGTTTTTAGAAAAGGTACAGAGAAGAGCCACCAAAATGGTAAAGGGGATGGAAAGATACCCTTTATGAAGAAAGGCTGAAAAGGTTCGGACTCTTTAATCTGGAAAAGAGACAGCTGAGGGGAGATATGATAGAGGTCTATAAATTAATGTATGAAGCGGAACGGGTAAACATAAATTGATTGTTTATGCCATCAAAATATAGAAAGACATGCAATGAAGCTACAGGGTAATCTATTTAAGACTAATAAGAGAAATTATTTTTTCATTCAACACGTAATCAAACTCTGGAATTTGTTACTGTAGGATGTAGTAAACGTTGTTAGTGTAACTGGGTTTAAAAAAGGTTTGGACAAGTTCCTGGAGGAAAGGTCCATAAACCATTATTAAAGAGGACCTGGGAAGTCCACTTCTTACCCCAGGACGAGCATTGTGGAAGCTGTGGAATTTGTGCACCTGCCAGGCACTTGTGATCTGTATTGGCCACTGTTGGGAACAGGATACTGGGCTTGATGGACCTTTGTCTGAACCAGTATGACATTTCTTATGTTCTTATGTTCTCCAGCCACACTTGTCTTCCTGCTTGGGTGGCAGGGGTGGCTTGTGATGGTGCCACCCCAAGAAATCGGCTCCCCCTGTCACGTTTACCCCTCTTACCAGATAGCGCCCACTCTGCACATCTAAAACATACTAAATATAAATGGGCTGGTAGTCGTTAGCGGCAGTCAAGCTTGTTTAAAACACCTGGACACCTCCGCTTTAAGTAAAACGCATATCTGTGTTCGCCGCTTTAACTAAACTGAATATCAGGTTTCACCAGGCAGCATGACCGCTGTCCAATCAGCGGTGATATTGAGTTACTAATTGGATAGCTGCGAGGAATTTTCCCAATCTGCCCTCAAACCATCCCAGCTTTAACTGGGTGTTATTTGTGCAGCCTGTGGAGATATTCAGTGGCATTATCTAGATCAATGGTTCCCAAAGTGGTCTATATGGACCCCCAAGGGTCGATTTCGACCTGCAGGGTGTCCATGTCAGCGAGAAAAAAAATTGGGGGTGCACGAGATATAAATGGGGGGTCCATGTGAGCAGACCCCCCATTTAGGAAGATCATCATCAACATTTAGGCATTCCGTAAATGTCTTATTACACTTAACACAGATTGTGTGTACATAATACTTAAAATAGACATAGAAATTACTTATATATATATATTAATTATATTTCATAAAATTAAGCACCTATCATATAAAGACCATACGACCAATTGGTAAAATTTAATATATCTCCTTATGACATGAGACAAAACTAGCAGAGGAAAGGAGGCTTCATATACAAAGGAAACATACAAGAAGCATATCATTCCAAAGTTCTCCAGCGATATTGAGATGGCTGAAAATCGCCAAATTAAAAGCAAGGAGGTTAAAAAGGGTCAACTCTTTTTTAATAGCATAAATATAAAAATTGATAGAATAAATAATGTATGGGTCCAACAATTCTTTTAAACCTTTTTCCATTTCAAAGGGACGGAGCAGTGAAGCGACTCCCGAGTATGTTAGTACGTATCTGCTTTGTGGTGTGCTACGTTCATGTGCAAGTTTTTACAAGTTTTCATACCAGCAGCAATGCATCGCGCATGTACGTGCAGTGAATAACAGTTGTCCAGACTTGTACCAAAGCTTTGCACAAACTTGTTTGATTCATCAATTATAAATAAGAGTGTTAGAGACAAACACCGTTCATTTGTTTTCTGAGTTTTGAGAAGAAAAGTGGTTTGAAAGTACGTTCAAAAATATAAATATGTACAAGTCAAAATGAATCAAAATCATCTTCTTTAGGAGTGCCTAAGAAAAGTAAGTACAAAATTGTATACATATTATTGTATTCTCTCCGATTGCGTAGAGCCATAGATGCTGATCACGACTTTAGGTAAAGTCGATTTTTCCTAAATTCCTAAAAAATATTTTAAAAATATGTTTAAAATATTGGTGTGCTGTCTGGGCAGGAATCAGTTTTGAATTGCTCTGTCTTATCATATTTAAATAGCTTCATTTTTGTCAACAGATAACTTCTACCCAACATGGCCCAGGCTAAAAAGAAATGTAGGCAGTATAGCGTTGATTATTTGAAGTTTGGCTTCATTCCATCCCTGTCGGACAAACATCTGCCCATGTGCCTTTTGTGCAACAGAGTTTTAAGCAATGACGCTATAAAACCATCCAAGCTGGAGGATCATCTGAGAAGGTGTCACCCTGATAAAACAAGTAAAGATTTGACATACTTTAAAACACTGAAAGAAAAACTTCAGAAGAGAACCATGGTGGACAGTATGTTCGCTTCAATGTCAAAAAGAGACAATGATGGTTTGCGGGCGTCTTACAATATCTCACTACTCAGCAAAATCAGGAAAGTCTCATACTATCGGGGAACAGCTGATTTTGCCAGCCATTGAAGAGGTTTTAAAAACTGTTCTGCACAAGCCTGCATATGATATACTCAAAGAATTCCTTTGAGCAACAACGCAGTTCAAAGATGTATTGATGAAATGAGTCATGATGTTGAAAGCTTCTTGTGTAATTATCTGCAAATAAACCATTTCCCTATTCAACTGGACGAGTCAACGTTACTTGGTAATGAAGCACTATTATTGGCATATGTTCGTTTTGTTATGGACCAAGAAATCCATAAAGAACTGCTCTTTGCGAGAACTTTGACAACAGACACTAAAGGCAAATCAATATTTAATGTTTTGAAAGATTATTTCATGGACAAAGCGATCCCTTTATCAAATATAATATCGGCAGCAGCAGATGGAGCACCAGCCATGTTTGGGCGCTATTGCAGTTTTATAAGCCATTGAAAACAAAATGTACCCGGGGTGTTTGCAATTCACTGCATCATTCATCGACAACATTTAGTAGCTAAAAATCTGAGTGCCAGATTGCATCAATCTCTTCAATTCATCATAAACGCAGTAAACAAGATTTGTAGCAACGCGTTGAATTCTAGGTTATTTGCGCAGTTGTGTGAAGAAAATGATGAGAACTTTCATCGATTACTCCTTCACACTGAAGTACGCTGGCTCTCAAAAGGCTTATGTTAGACAAGATTTTTTCACTTTTTGAGACCGTTTTAGAGTTTTTGGATGCTGAACATCCCATTTTAAAAGAAAATTGAATCAAATGGATACCAGACATTGCTTATTTAACAGATTTGTATACTAAATTTAATGAGGTTTACTTACAGTTACAAGGTGACAGTCTGAATTTAATAAAAACAAAGTCTATCATTGCAGATTTTCTTGCCAGAATGAATCTAATGAAGCAAAACATTGAGAGAATTTTCCCAGTTACCCAACTTGTCATTGACAAACATTCAGGATGATGACGTTTTGGTCCATGTTCAACATTTAAATGTCCTTCACAAAGACTTTTAAACCAGGTTTGAGGATGTTTTGACTATGGAAATCCCTCAGTGGGCAAATTTGTTTTCGAGAGCTGTTTTGGATATTCTACGTAATCTTTATGTTTCTTGGTGCGCTGAATCCGAAAATTACCTCCATTTTGTCATAGGACATCACGTTTCCTGACAATTTAGGTAACTATGTTAAATAAGGCAATACCTCAAAATAAATGAAAATAGACTTATAAAATTAAAGTTTTATTACAATATTTTCATGAAAATCCTTTTTTGAACTGAAATGAGCTCACCTACACACACTAAACTCGATTCTTCTTCCTTGTGAGGCTCCTCTTGGTGCATTTACGCTTGTGAGTAGCATCTGGAATGTCTCTCTGAAGCATCCAACAGTAGTCTGCTATCATTGTAATGCTCCATTTTCCCTGGTATCTCCTTTCCATCTCTTTAATGTCTTGGTGGAATCGTTCACCTTGTTCCTCACTCACAGCTCCCAAATTTTCAGGAAAGTAGTCAAGGTGGGACTGGAGGAAATGCACTTTCAAACTCATCAGGCAACCTAAAGCTTGAAATGCTTTCAGCATTCGTCCAACGATCTTTTTGTAGTGAGGATCTTTATTATTTATTTATTTATTTATTTAACAGTTCTTCTATACCGCTCTATTTTAGATCAGAGCGGTTTACATTTAACATCAACTATACAACACAAGGAACTTTGAGTTGTATTTACAATAAACAGGGAGATCAACTTGGAAGTAACTGGGGGAAACTATGTACATTTTTAATTCTATACATTGTATCACACTGGTACCTGATTTCAGGCAGAACATATCTACATTTTATTTACACTGGGGTACATTCTGAGCGATCATTTGATTATCCTTTTTCATGCTGAGTCTGATTGTTTACTTGTAATGAGAGATTGTCTGGGTGGCCATATGTATGGTTACTAAGGCTAGATTCAGGGTAGTATGTAGTGAACAGATGCTGCTTTATTGCCTTCCTGAAGTGGGTTAGGTAAGTGATGTTCCGAATATAGGTAGGGAGAGCATTCCATGCTCTGGGAGCGTAAATCGTAAAGGCCCTATTTGTTGTTGTTCTCGTGCATTTTGTTATTACTTTTGGGACCTCTAGGGTGTTTTGCATCATGGGTCTTCTATTTCTGTTCTGTGGTACTTTATGTATCATCTTGCTGAGGGCTTGTTTATTGCCTAAACGTTTCTGTACGACTTCTTTAAATGCAATCCACCCTTCTTTTTGAGGATGCGTCATGGTATTGACAAACTCTTGATCAACTATAAGCCTTCTAATGTCTGGTCCGACGAACACACCTTCCTTCAATTTTGCCTCCGACAGGCCTGGAAACTTGGTGACCAAGTATTTGAAGCATTCTCCATCTCTTGGAAGTGATTTTACGAATTGCTACATCAATCCCAATTTTATGTGGAGAGGTGGTAGAAGAACTTTATGGGAAGGTACCAAAGTTTCTCGTAGGATATTTTTTTCACCGACTGTTAGCACCCTCAGCTGCGAACTCTTCTTGGTCCAGTGATTTTGTCGGTCTCAACTGTCCCATAGACAGGGAAAACAAGGATATTTGGTATACCCAGCTTGTTGCCCGAGCAGCATGCAAAAGACCTTCAAGTCCCCACACACTTGCCAACCATGGTCTTCATATTTAAGTTTACGAAGAACCAATTCCAAGTTCTCATAGGTTTCCTTCAAGTGTATGGAATGACCTAAAGGTATGGAAGCGCAAAAACCGTTGTGGAGTAAAACTGCTTTGAGACTTCTTTTTGAAGAATCTATAAAAAGACGCCATTGCTCTGAATCATATTGGATTTTAAATTGACCCATCAGACCTTCGACATCGATGCAATAAACCAACTTGTCTTCCTGGGCGAAGTAAGGAACAAACTCCTTTTCAAGATGTCTGAACCATGAAGATGACACTCCTGGCAACAATAAATTCCTGCTTTTCAGCCTTGATCCGAGTAACTCAGTGGCATCTTTGGGAAGATTCAAGTCTCTTACCAAATCATTCATCTCTTCCTGAGAAAACAATTTTGGTCTTGTATCATCTTCAAAGTCAGAACTTGATTCGTCATCTGGTTCGTCATCGGAGCTAGGTATCTCTTCCAAGGTAGCAGGGGGCTTGGGTACTGGTATATCTGTGCCATGGGGGATGGGACGAATTGCCGAGTGAAGATTGGGGTATGAAATG
Organism: Ichthyophis bannanicus; assembly: GCA_033557465.1. NCBI lineage: Eukaryota > Metazoa > Chordata > Amphibia > Gymnophiona > Ichthyophiidae > Ichthyophis > Ichthyophis bannanicus. Next base: position 126,374,616 of record CM066050.1, read on the forward strand.
GAATGCTTCTATTTGGAATTAAACCCTTTCACATCGCATGAACAAAAGTAACAGTCGTCACTATGGTTCTTTTGCTCTCGCCATACCATAGGAATCCCATAACGGAAAGATTTTTTCTTACCCTTGAACCAGTTTCGGAGGTCCTCAACACACCGTTTGCACACTTTATGAGGCGCCCAGACTTTATCTTGATCTCCAATTTTTAGTCCAAAGTATGCAAAGTATACTTTTTTCACAAAGTCTGTAATATTCTGCTGTTGCTTCAACACTGTATATTCACCACAGATGAAACAGAAACTGTCTGGCAAATTAATACCCTTTCGCGGAGCCATAACATAACGGTTGAAGAATGACGAGCTAACACGAATTGCAATTAAAAAGTGTGAACAGCCTAGAACAAGAACCTGATGATGATTCGTGCACAAGTGTGGCATGAAGGAGAGAGCAGCTCTGTGTCTGTACATGAGACGTCACAGTGCTGGCCACGCCCCCCTGCACTGACCGGAGCTGCTGCTATCTGCCCTGTGTCTCCCTCCCACTGGATTCTTCAGGAAAGATTAACCCCTTCTACCATTAGAAGCACGGACTTAAAACTTGCTTAGCTTATGTATATATTGCTGACTATCAGATTTACAGTGCTATATTTTTTTTTACATAACTCGGACAACCCCTTTAAGGTTTTTTTGGCATTTTATATCTTAAATGCACTTATGTGAATTAATTAATAGTAATTTGAAAAGATTTGATACATTTGAAGACAATTTTTCATGTTGCAAATCATGACGTCTAGGAGTTTTTTCAATATTTAATTTGTTTTCAGCACACCAAAATACATGGAAATTAGATGAAAATAATCAAACAGCTTTTTAGTCTCAGACCTGTGTTATCAATCCATACAGTGACATTAAAGAATCGGATGTCATATTACAAGAAGAACTGATCGGAATAAGCACTAATGAAGAACTTAAGGTGTAGTTCAGAAAGGGATATCAGCAATTCTGGCTTCAGAAAGATATACCTTTTGCTTATCCTGCATTATGGACTATCGCAAGAACGTTTTTGATAGCTGTTCCATCTCCATACCTCATGGAAAGTTGCCAATCTTCTTATGAAAAAAAGAAATTGATTGCAAATTACTGGACGTGGAGATTTAAGAATATACTTCACTAATTTGAGGCCAAATATTGAACAATTGCTATCAGAGCATCAGGTTCATCCCTCTCATTAACAGCATTATTTGTGTATTAATTTTATGTAAGAATTTTTTCTAGGTTCTGATTTGTTTCATTTCAAATCCAAATATTTACTTGCATTTTGTGTCTTTTCAATAAAGGTATGAATACAAATTGTACATGTTTCTTTTTTACAATTGTCCACTCTACAAAAATCCCTATCAACATGAGCAGCACTGTGTCAGCTGTCAAAAACACATTTGAAGTTAATAAGTTTAGGAAAATTCAATATTAGGCAGGCAGGGGGGGGGGGTCTACGGAAAACAAAAAAAATTGTCAAGTGGTCTATGGGGCAAAAACGTTTGGCAACCTATGATCTAAACTTTCATAGATGTGAAAGTTTACTTTTTGGAAAGGGACATTTTGTGGAAACATCCACAAATTTGGCTTCACATGCTAAAACGCATGGAAAGCCCATATTTATATGTATTAATTTGTTTGATTGGCTTGATATACTGCCTAAACAAAAAATCTCTAAGTAATTTACATTAATAACAAAAACAAATCATTCATATTACACAACCATCTGAGACATTTAAAATAATTAAAATGACATACAAAACAAATTCATAAAAACAAATCTTTAAAAACCCATTTTGGAAGTAACCGAGGCAGCTCGGACCCGGTGCTCCCTTCTCCCCCCCCCCCTACAACCTCCACAGACATCACCCCCTGCCACTTGTCATCCCCCCCAGCCACACCAGCCCATACTCAACTTCCCCCACCCTCCCCTTCTCCAACAAGATACAACAGACACAAATTGGGAATCAACTGGTCGCAGCTTTATTAACTTTACATAATGTGCCAGAACATTTCAGTCACAATAACCCAACAAGCGAAACGGACCTTCACCAACCGTGTTATTAGCAAGGTGACCCCGTTCCACTTCCGCCACGGCTGAGCCAGCAGCAAACGTCCGCCCCCCCCCCCCTTTCCCCTGCCTCGCCATATTATTAGCAAAAGCCGACAGGAGTTATCCGGGTTGGGGGCAACCGACCCCCGCCCCAATTCCAGTTTAATGCTCCGGACACTGGAAACCTCTGGGATCCTGTCACCCGGCACAGGAGACTTTAACATCCCTGCGCCGCCCCCCCCCCCCCAAAACCAAGCTGCGACCAGCTAGCTTCCCTCTGCACAATCCATTCCAACGCCTCCTGCCAATCATTCAGCAGCAAGTCAACTCCCACCGGGGATAAATGCACCCCATCCTGCTGATACAATCCCCTACAATCCACTTCCACCCAAGAGTGCAAGATTTGATAGCCCCCGTGGTCGCAGACCCAATGACCAATCTGCCGATTGATCTTTGTAAGGCCACGAGACCAGCACCGCTGATATCGGCAGGCAGGCCTTGGAATGATATCAGACCATAACAGAATAACTTCTTGAAACATCCAAAGAACATCTGTCAAGTCCCTCCGCACCGCTCTGATCAACTGCTTACATGTCCAAGAGACCAGGTCATTATCACCCAAGTGTAGGAGTATCTCTGCAGGCTCATCCCTCACCCGCCTGTGGTGCCAAAGCAAAGGCAATAACTGTGGCCACTGGAGCCCAAGCTCACCCAGCCATAGGACAAACACCACATCCGGGTCAAGACCCAAATTAAGACCTAACAGCCACACTGCTGCCTGCTGTCCTGCCCAAAGAACAAATCAATGGCCGCTCATCCAACAGCCGGGAGGACACTGCCAAGAATATGAAAGAGAAATAAGCAGTTAGCTTCCTATGGACAGATACCCTCCCTTTCATAAACTCACATAACCCAGAAAGGCCTGCGAATGCCATCTGCCAATGCGTTGTATCTCCCCATCCGGCAGCCCCGCCGCCGCTGCACTGGTTGCTGCTCCAATACGGAATGAATGTGGGGCAAACTGGTGATGGTCCTTGTCCACATGCTGCAGAACCATCCACAGGACCACTGCCACCTCTTGCGCGTCAACAAGCGAGAATCCTCGTGCAGAAAAAACACCCCGCCAGCTGCCGGGTGTATGCGCAGGTACTCTCTCACTGCAGCTACCGGGCATGTAGAAAGGTTAACCACCTCCTTCAGCACCACCCACAGACCTTTACCCCGCTAGTCTATCTTTGATCTAGCCAGCCTCACCCTCAGCTGCCCATTCCTGACCTGCACATGCCCGGTCCCCAAACAACCACTACCTTCGGAACGGCTTGAGTTTGTCACCAACTCCACCATTTGAAATGCACTGAAAAATGTCAGAGAAAAACACTCCCTGAACAGTCTGGCTTCGTAAGGTGACCCTGCCACCTTGGGTAACACCGTACAAAGCCTGGCATGCAACTTGTGTGTAATTGGTAGCCTGGAATCGCCAGGGGTTGGCCGGGCTCATTCCCACCCTAGTAGCAGTCTCTGGGCCAAAAACCCCGGTGTTGCATATCCCTCATCCCGCTGCTCTCGCAAAAAATGTAAAGCTAGCTAGATGGCTCCACACCAATGCCCGGGACACACCATTCCCTTTCGCATAAACAACGTACTGTCCCATTAGACTGTCAGAGGTGAGGCCTGGCTGCCAACCTCAGGACTCAAGAAATTCGACTACCTTATCGCAACCCTTATGATAGGCCGTCCATGTTGCCGCGGACATTGAACTATGCAGCGGGTTCACCATCTCTTCTGGCCAACCTGCTATAATCGCTCGGAAACCACCAATCCCACGGCGTCTGCCTCTGGTGCCAGGGTCCGGAACAGCTCCCACTTGAAAAGAGAAAGCGCATCCGCAATTTTATTAGTGCATCCTGGTATATGTCTGGCCCTGACCCACACATTCAACTGTAATCAAGCTAACATCACCTCCCTCATCAGTGCCACGACTTGAACACAACGCGGAGTATAATGATTCACCACGCTAACCACCACCTCATTATCACACCACCAAATTACTCTATGATTTTGAAGCTTATCGGGCCACAAATGCAACACTACTAAAATAGGAAACAGTTCCAAGAAGGTAATATTACTAGTCAAACCCGAGGCTCACCATGACTGCGGCCAGCTATCGGCACACCACGCTTCCCCAAAATAGATGCCCAGCCCCGCACCTCCCGTGGTGTCCATGTACAGCTGTAAGTCCACACTAGACGTCTCTGGCTCCATCATAACCGATGTCCCATTAAAACCTTCTAAAAATTCATCCCAAACTCTTAAGTCCGCCTTCATAATCCTTGACATCCTAATGCGATGATGCGGCATCCGCATCGACGCTGTAGCCACCGCCAACTGCCCCAAAAACACATGTCCCATAGGGATGACTTGGCATGCAAAATTCAAGGAACCTAGTAAGCCTTGCAGCTCCTGCAAAGTCAGCTTCGCCGAAGCCAACCCACTAGCCAACAACGCTCTCAACTTCACTACCTTCTCCATCGGGAGACGCGCAACCATTTCCATCGAGTCAAGCTCCACTCCAAGGAAGGTGATTCTACTCGCTGGGCCTTCAGTCTTATTCGCAGCCAACGGAAGCCCCCAGGTGTCGGACATGTCCAGGAAGCCTTGCAATAATTGCTGGCATTCGTCTGACTATGCCGCACCGACGAAGAAGAAACCATCCAAATAATGGACCACATGTGTACAACCGACCTTCTGCACTAATGCAAAATGCAAAAATGAACTAACTTCTCAAAATAGGCACAAGAAACAGAGCACCCCATAGGCATGCATTTTTCCACATAAAACTCATCTTCAAAGCAAAAACCTAACAAACGAAAAGCAGACAGGTGCACCGGCAGCAAATGAAAGGCTGACTCAATGTCAACTTTCGCCATCCAAGCTCCGGGACCACATTTCCTAACCAAATCCAACGCCTCATCAAAAGAAGCAGAGCGCACCACAAACAATTCTCTCAGAATGTGATCATTCACAGATGATCCCAACGGAAAAGACAAGTTGTGGATCAACCGAAACTTCCCCGGCTCCTTCTTAGGCACCACCCCCAGAGGAGAAACCACTAAATTCGCGATCGACTGCTCCACAAAAGGACACACAATTCTCCCTAAGCCCAACTCCACTGCCAGCTTATCCCCACCACGGTTGAATAACACCGCACCGAAGGGGAATTTCGTTCTCTCTTCCCTACAACTGTCCCCTGCACCGGTATAATGAAACCAAACTGAAACCCTAATTTCAGTGCCTCCCTATTCTTCCTCCTTGGATAGAGTCGCAACCAAGGCTTTATCGCATCCCAGAGTATTGGTGTTGGCGCTAACCCCGATACGTCCTCTCTACTTAGGAGCCGGTGAGGGCACCCAAGTGGTCCCCTTTTTAATACATTTAATTGCTGAGTGTCCACCACTACAGACCGAGCTGGCGTGCTGGAAATTACAGTCATGAAAAGGACACGAGGACTTGTTAAATCTCCATCAGAGGTCCCCCATACTCCCTTCCTCGCCCTCTGCTGGGCTCCCCCCCTGAATGAAAGGAACGACCCAACCCAGCCGCATTTGTTGTCCCACCTCTCACATCCCCTCCCCCCCCCCCGGTACCGGCCCTAACCGACATTTGTATCAACCATAGATTAATGTCCTGTGTACCCCATGACAACACCTTGCTCTCCTCCATCTTGTCCCTAAACTTTTCATCATAGTTCAACCAAGCCCACCCCTCATGCATCTGTGCCGCCTCTAAAATTGAGTCTGCATATGCCAACAATGTGCCGTAATCCTCGGGAGAACGCCGACCCCAAAGGCTAGCCAACCACAACTGGCTTTCATTCCCATCATATTACTAATTGACTTTAAACATTTTTTAATGTTTCTTCTTCCTCCTCTGTATTCACGTTAGTAAACTGCAGTTTTATCCACCGGTTTTAATTTGTATAATTGTACCTGCATTTTTTGACTTTTAATTTTTATTTCTACTTTGAACTTATTCTTCTGTCCAAGCAAATACACAAGTAGCAGTGTATTATGAAATCATTGATTTGGATACACAATTGTTCAACCACATCTTTAACTGATCCTTACCCATTTTTTTATCATCCCTCATACCTTCTGCAACGTCCTTGCTACCTGGGCCCAAGAGCTTACATGTAGGGACGGCCTTTTAAGTGTCCTTTAGGAGTGAAGCTCTAACACTTGGCCCCAGGAGTTCTGGGATATGTAGTTGCTTGGCCTCCTGTGGGACTGAGTTGTAGTTGTAGCTCGAGTAGAAAAAGGCATGCAAGAATATTTATTTTTAAGAGGCTTTATTCCAGCGCATCAAGATTCAGTATCTCAGATGCAAAAGAATGCCAATTCCAACATAAGGGTTGAAAATAAACACACACAAAAGATGCAACAAAACGGCCCAGCTCTACTTGGCTGTTTCACAGTTCCTTTAGTCTCAGGCTAGGCAATCATGTGATCCTTCAGCAAACTGAAACAGGTGCTCTTCCTTACGGCACAGCTTCTCAGTTTTACCATGTGATTAAGCTTATTAAACCACTCATAAGGTTTTCTCACAATGACCGCAGGTATGGCAAACTTTATACTATATTACTTCATATAGCTTTCAGTGCTCATTAACCTGGTTATTCTCAATTATGCAAGTAGGACAATCCATAGGTGAGTCAAACTCTACTGAAGGCAGACAAACGTCCAGTTGCATAGCTTCCTCAGAGTTACTGGAATTCTGGTCAGGGTTATTATTCTGTTCTGCCCTTTTCTCCAGAAATTCCTTAAACTGACTTAGAAGTAATTCAGCTTGCTTGTGCACGTTTTCAGGCTGATAGCCTTCCTTCTTCTCTAACAAATGTTTACTTAGGACTCCCAGCTCAGGGTAATCAGCTATCCTGCCTTTGTCAAAGGAACAGTTCTCAGTAAGGGTAAATCCCTTCCCCCACTTATCATTAGCTGAATATGCTGGGTTTGTTCTCAGGAGGTTAACACATGCAGGAGACTTCTTAAACAAGGGGTTATAACAAGAAATGTCAGCTTTACCTTTTAGATAAGCATTGGCACCTTTTCTCCTGTTAATTCCCAGGCTTTGTACTTCAGTTTTCTTATCCTTACTTCCAGTGCCTTTCAGGTAAATGTCAGGCTGAACAGTTTCCTCGTAGTTTTCTCTGAACCTGTCTTGGCTTTTACAGCTGTGAGTCTGGCTGCCCTTGTTCCAGGTATCTGGCCTGCTGGCTCCCTTAACCAAAGGCTCTACCTTGCAGTGAGACTTCCTCCAGGGTGAATCCTTGCACCACTGTTCAGTGCTCCCAGGTTCTGCTCGGGTCTCAGATTCTAGATGACTTCTCCTCCAAGCACTTCTCTCAGCTGTTCCAATGTTTTCCCTTCTGCTGCTCCTGACCTCGTGCTTGCACTCGCTCCTCCTCCTCTCTCTCTCTCTCCTCATTGCTTGAGTATTTAACAAGCCTTCACTTCCTTGCACTCCATGACTCTCCCTTGGGTGTGCCCAATCAGTGAACAGACCTGTCTCCTCCCCTGAGGTGAGGTGTGGCTTTAGATCATCAACTGGCTGTGTTTTTATTCCTGAGGTGAAAATCCTGTTTGTCAGTGCAGTATTGTTTACCTCATCAGGATTTTCTCCTATTTCCATCTCTTCTTGAGGGGCTTCCTCATCACACTTTCCATACATTATACATTTTTAATTTCAATTTGTAATTTTTATTTTTTGTTGTTTATTTGCCTATCTCAACTTTTTGAAGCATAATTCATTTTTTATCATTATCTCTTTGTGCCTGTTTTTCAATTTAGAGTGGTTATTAATCATGTTCCTTGATCTTGAGCTTTTTATTTTGATACATTCTATTTTTCTCTCCTAAGGAACAATAAGATATTGTTTTTACCGCTCAATTATTAGACATATTGCACATATCAATTTTTGTTGTCTTATTTTTTCAATTTTACCACAACTCTTCAGTGTTGTGTCATTACTTTGAGTTTTACCAATAATCTTCCTAATATATACCATTAGTACTTCACATAATTTTTAATCACCCTTTGAATTACAATTTCTTTGTGCCTGGTTTTTAACTTTTTATATTTCACTGTCACTATTTATTGTTTTAACCATTTGTCATTTTAACATACAATGTTTTTCTTTTTAGTTTAGCCATTATCCATAGGGCTTTGACGTTTTTATACCAATTTATGTTGATTAAAAATGGTCCTTTCCCAGTAAGTACAACTGTGCCTTTCCTCCCATCTCTATGTTCATGCAATTCTTAACATGTTCCTTCTTTTATGACAATATGAGGGTTTAATTATGGTCTGTCTTTCTGTTATTATTATACATTTATATATTTATTCAACTCTATGTTTTTTATTAGTTACACTTAAGTACTGTCTATGCTATTGAATGTAATAGTACATTATTTATTTATTTATAACTTTTAATATACATGTTATTTTACTGATATTCTCTGCCTATATGTTCAAATGTTTTTTGGAATATTTGCAGTTCCTTGAAAGGGGGTATTTTAAAGGCAACCAACCTTTTTGTTAAAATGGTAAATAAAGGCAAAAGGAACAGGAGACCACTATGGTTTTCGAAGGAAGTAGCTGAAAAAGTGAAGAAAAAGAGGGAATCCTTCATGAAATACAAGAGATCACAGAGAGAGGAAGACAGGCATCTGTATTTGGAAAAACTTAGAGAAGCTAGCAAAGTAGTCAAGAAGGCAAAGATTCAAAAGGAGGAGGAAATAGCCAATGCAATAAAATGGGGGGATAAGACATTTTTCAGATATATTAGTGAGAAGAGGAAGGGCAAAAGTGGTATTGTCAGACTTAAGGGTGCAGGGGGGGAATATGTAGAAGCTGATAAGGATAAAGCGGAATTGCTTAACAAATATTTTTGTTCTGTGTTCACAGATGAAGAACCAGGAGCAGGACCTCAGAAAACACCCACAAATAAGAACAGAAGCGAGGGACATCTTGAACAATTTTCAGAAGACTGTGTTCGTGAGAAACTAGCTCAACTTAAACTAGACAAAGCGATGGGACCGGATGGGATACACCCTAGAATACTGAGGGAACTTGGGGACGTTCTAGCAACTCCACTGACTGACCTTTTCAATGCCTCGTTGGAGTCGGGAGTGGTGCCAAAGGACTGGAGAGAGGCTCATGTGGTGCCTTTACACAAAAGCGGAAGTAAGGATGTGGTTGAAAACTACAGGCCGGTTAGTTTAACTTCGGTGGTGAGTAAATTATTGGAAACGCTGCTGAAAGAGAAAATAGTGAGGTTTCTGGAGTTCGGAAGATTACAGGCTCCGAGGCAGCATGGATTCACCAGAGGCAGGTCTTGTCAGACAAATCTGATTGATTTCTTTGACTGGGTGACCAGGGAGTTGGACCGAGGGAGAGCTCTAGATGTGGTGTATTTAGATTTCAGTAAAGCCTTTGACACTGTTCCTCACAGGCGACTTATAAACAAACTGAGCACCCTAGGGATGGACCCTAAAGTTACTGCTTGGGTTAGAAATTGGTTGGGTGGGAGGCGACAAAGAGTACAAGTAAATGGAGCTCACTCTGAGGAGAAGGATGTTACCAGTGGTGTGCCCCAGGGATCTGTCCTTGGTCCAATTCTTTTTAACATCTTTGTTAGTGATATAGCGGAAGGGCTGTCGGGTAAGGTTTGCCTCTTTGTGGATGATACCAAAATCTGCAATAGAGTAGACACCCAGGAAGGTGTAGATAACATGAGGAGGGATCTAGCTAAGCTTGAAGAATGGTCTAGAATTTGGCAGCTGGGATTTAATGTTAAAAAATGTAAGGTCATGCATTTGGGCTGCAGCAATCCAAGGGAGCAATACAGTATAGGAGGTGAAGTACTTTTGTCCACTAAAGAAGAGCGGGACCTAGGCGTGGTTGTATCTGATGATCTTAAAGTAGCTAAACAGGTAGAAAAGGCGACGGCAAAAGCTAGAAGGATGCTTGGGTGCATACGGAGAGGAATGGCTAGCAGAAAAAAGGAGGTGATAATGCCTCTGTATAAGTCTTTGGTGCAACCTCATTTGGAGTATGGTGTGCAATTCTGGAGACTGCACCTTCAAAAGGATGTGAACAGGATGGAGTCGGTGCAGAGGGTTGCTACTAAAATGATTAATGGGCTTCATTATAAAGCATATGAGGACAGACTTAAGGATCTTAATATGTACACCTTAGAGGAAAGGTGGGATAGAGGTGATATGATTGAGATGTTTAAATACCTCCGTGGCATAAATGTTCAGGGAGAGAGCCTCTTTCAATTGAAAGCAAGTTCTGCTACGAGGGGACATGGGATGAGGGTGAAGGGAGATAGATTCAGGAGTGATATGCGGAAATATTTCTTTACAGAAAGAGTAGTGTATCCGTGGAATAGTCTCCCAGTGGAGGTGGTAGAGATGAGGACAGTAACTGAATTCAAAAAAGCATGGGACCAACACAGAGGATCTCTAAAGGTAAAAAGTCAACTGTTGTAGTTATGGAAGGACAGACTAGATGGGCCTTGTGGTCTTTTTCTGTCATCATGTTTCTATGTTTCTATGTTTCTTGCTTCCCTGATGAAGGCATCTGCCAAAACACGTGGGGGTTTTTAACCAATAAAACACTTGAGACCTCCACACCTTCGCTCTTCTATGTTTGTTCCTGGTTGCGAGGGTTGCTCCCTTTGTGTTCTTGTGCTAACTGCTAATGCATGGAAAGTAGCCCCTGCTGTAAAATAAAAGAAAACCCCACACAAACCCCTCCAAATCAGCTTCAACCCCACACAAAACCCTCCCAATCAGCCCACAATCCAGTCCAGCACAAAACACACCCACCCACCTGATTCAATTCCCCCATGCTGATCAGTATCACTTCTGGACTACCTACAAGTTCCATTGCTCCAAGATAATACCCCCCAAACAGAAGTCCCCAAAGATAAGCCCCCCAAACAGAAGCCCCTGAAGTGAGGTTCCCCAACAACATACTCTGACCTTCCCCATCCCTTGACCTCCTGGGGACATACTTGGGAATTTCACTGGTGTCTAGTGGACTAGAGCAGGAGATGTCCACCTCTGCTTCCACCTTAGAGCTGCCAGGGTTTGAAATGATGTCTATGACCCCTAACTGTGAGCCCTGGGGGGGGGGGGGGTGTATGGGTAGGAAGAGTGTCAGCGTATGTTGTCGGGGGACTTCTGTCTGAAGGGCTTCTGCTCAGAGGGCTTCTGGATGTAGATCTTGGGGTGTTTATGTTCAGGGGATACTGTCTGTCATGGTGCAGACTGGAGATTGTACTGTCAGGGAGTGGGTGTTGTTTGGTGCAGGGGTTTGATTGAGACAAGGTGGGGGGTATGATCAGTGCAAGGGGATGAGATTAAAGGGAGCAGGTTGTAGCGCCACGATGCAGCTTTTTTTTTAAGGCAATGACAGCTGCCATGCTATGGTAGAGCGGCTGCACTTAGCACCTCCTCTTCAGTAGCTGTGCTGGTGGCAGTTGTGACAGCCAGCATGCAGTAATGTCCTGTGTGCTGTCAGTGGTAGTCATGCCTGATCTCTTCCCAGAAACTGCCCAGTCTTCCCCGCAGCCCATGCTAAGCACTTAGCATTTTTTTTTGTTACCACTGTGCTGTTTCTTAGCATGCAGTAACTCTCAGCTCTTACTGTGTGTTCAAAACCAAGCTAAGTACTTAACATACTTTAGGAAACATGCTCCTGAGTACATTGGCCTCTACGAGAGGAAAAAGGAGATGCTATTAGTAAAAGAGAGAGTGGAAAAGATACCTAAAATCAATCAAAGCAATTTACTCTTTAGTCACTTTCAAAATGTTAAAGCAGTATTTCCACCATTCCTCTCTGAGCCTTGAAGAAGCCATATTAATCCTGCTAGTAAATGAGTTATACATTGATGCACTGTTTTGGATTATTTATTTATTTATTTACGGTCTCTTCTATACCGCACTATTCGGCATCAGCGCGGTTTACATGGAACAAAATGCTCAGTACAAATAACATGTATGAGTTTACAGGTAACAGGGAACAAAAAACTTGGATAACAGGGGCAACTATATACAAAACTTACTACATGGAAACAAAATCAAAGAGGATGTATAGAAAACACAATTAGTCCAGTTTGCTATGAGAGCAACATGACACTACACACAAATATACTTATGTCATTCATTTCTTTTATTCAGCATTTATATAATGCTCCACACAAAAATGATTTACAGATACAAGCCCGTTCAATCCCACCGCACGTTGGGACATTGGCACAATCAAGACTGCTCCTGGGGTTCAGAGGAAATGCAGTAGAGTAACGTGAAGAAAGTCAAAAGCCAATAACAGCAGACAAAAAATCAGTTGATGCAGGGTGACTATTACTGTGCTGCTGGCAGTAGAAAACGGCTAACGATCCAGTAGTGCCCCCTGGAAATGCCGCAAGTTGCTATGACAACCCACTGTGGCTCCAATTAAGTCGATGGAACTGATCGTAGCTTGCTGGCATTTCCTCAGAATACTCACAGATTGCTGATAGCTTTGAACTGTAGGCAGGGCACTTGCTGTGCGTATTTTTGAAATATCACATAGTCCATAAATTGTTCAGTTTTCCTTTTTTTCATTTGTGTGTTACTCCCCTTTAGGTGTTTGAATTCAGAAAGCTATATCTGACTTTCAGTCTCCTTTTGAACAGAGATGTACAATAAACTCAGTGTCTCCTTTAGTTATAAGATGCAGTCATAACAAAAAATAGCCAGAATGATGCATCCAACAGGTTTAATTCAAAAAGTCCAGTTTTACAAATGCTGTACAGCTCTTACCAAACTAAGCTGGCTGCCACAGAAGAGTAATGGCACACAAATAAAAATTTCTTGCTCATGAATTTTGCCCTTTTTAAAATAATTTATAGTTTAATGGGTCTTTGTGTGTTTTTCTGTATTTTTTTTAGTTTAGGCAGGAGCGCATCGTCAGCACTGTCAGTCATAGCTGTAAGTTGGCCATTGCCTGACTGCTTAATGTAGCAGCAAAACTGTAGCTTGAGACAGTGACTGTATATGTTTTCTGCTGGAAATTGTTTCATCATTTGCTTTCTTAATGTTCTTAGTAATTGTCTATCGGCACTGGGTAGTGTCCCTTTGACAATGGGCAGTGTGCAGATATGCTTTAGGTGCTGTAGTTCGAATGGTTATTTTTAGTAGTGACAGCTCCACTAGAAGTATTTTTCTTCTTGTTAATATTGAGTATGTAGGATATTTGCAATGATTTACAAGATTTTTGAATGGAGTATTTTTAGCATACATTTTAATATAAGGCTTTGTTTGTGGCTGCCACAGTTCTTTTATGATTTTAAGTAAAGGACTGCAACAATCTTATAGCTGTGCTACACAGGATGGCATGGGGGACTCTTATCCATAAGATTTTTATTTATGAAATCTTTGGTGGCATATTCAAAATGGTTTAGCCAATCAGCAGGATATGCTAACCATGGTGATCCCAATATTTGGTAGCACTATCTTAGATCATGTAAAACAGCTCATTAATTTGGAATTTGTGAAAATTAGCTTGTGTAATAACTTTAGGATGGTGTTGAGAAGAAAAATCTCTTACCGCAGTGAGGGGACATTCCCTCTCTTTCCGGATCCCTATCTCAAAAGACAATGGAACCGGATGGGATTCATGAACTAGAGAGTTTTAGAGCTGGGACAGAGTTTAGCTAGATAGGTTGCTCACCCAAATGAAAACATATTCCGCTATCCCTGAGGTCATGCACAATTTTGTTATCTCATTTGCATCAGTAGCAGTGTTGCAAGTAAACAAGACTACTAACCTAAATAAAGTCCCAGCAGTTACAACGTTGGTCTCGCAGGCTGTCTGGGGTGGATTGTAGAAAGATACTGGCTGGGGGAATTGTTTTAATGACAGCACATCAAGCCCAGCTTCTCTCTTTTTCTCATTTCTTTGCACCAACACTGGTGGTATAAAGCATTTCTACAACCCAGTAAGTAAACATGAGACATCTTAGTTGCCCCAGGGTTCAAGACCCTCCACATCCTAGCCTCCTTCTTCACCTTAACCTTCCCGTTAATGCAGGAAGTCTATGCCAAAGGAGGAGTCAAGAATGAGGCAGAGCCTTGCAGTGATTCAGAGGTTCCACATTTAGTTTTTACTTCAGTTTTTCTCTTTGCTGCTTCAAGGGCACTTAGCCCACTGTCTATCACTTCCCTTTCTTCTTAACCTCTTCTAAGGTCTAATCTCCCATTACTCAGCAGCTCTAGTTATTTCTGAAGCAGACAGGGGAAGTCTAGAGTTCTTGAATTAGCAGCAACGGAGCAACCATGACTATGGGAAGGAAAGATTCAGTTGCTTGGATTATTTTGGTGTCAGCATTTGGTGTTTTGTGGTATCAAAGAGAAAATAATTTCCTAGAAGTCACATACTGGCCTCTAGGGCAATGGGGAAGGGATTACAGTTTCCTGATTGCTTTGTGAGAGGATGCAGAGCTCCATATGAATAATTGACTGATTTATGAATCCATATTGATCAATAGGCACAAGAAACTCATGGGACAACATGTTCACTGTTCAAAATTAAAGTTCAATCTCAGAAAATCAAGATCACCCAATGTATGTGAAGGGCTATTTCAAAACCATTTCCACAGTGTTCTACCCATGGAAATAGGCTTTTTGAAAATTATCCAATTTCTATGTAGGTAAAATTGTGCACTTCATTTCCCCTGCATTATTGTTTTTGCCAAAAAATGCAGTGCCGCCATTAGAGGGACTATTTTCAAGACAAAGTCCAAAAGATTACACTTGAATTCCCCACAGGGTCATCTCCATTCCCTCTTTCCCCTCTTCACTCCTAACTCCTTCCCTTAACCTCTGTCACCTTTCTTCCTTTTCTAAGATCACTGAGGAGGAAACCACACATCTTCTTTCCTCTTCCAAACTCACTAGCTGCTCCTCTGATCCTACTCCCATCTGTACGCAAAACTCCATCTCCTCTGCTGTCATTCCTTCCATTTATCATATCCTCAACCTAGCAATTTCTACTGCAACTGCTCTTGTATTTGTGAGTGATATTGCTGAAGGACTGAATGGAAAAGTCTGTCTTTTTGCAGATGACACAAAGATTTGCAACAGAGTGGACTCCCTCGAGGGAGTGGTTAACATGAGGAAAGATCTACAAAAGCTGGAAGACTGGTCTAATGCTTGGCAACTACGATTTAATGTGGAAAAGTGCAGTGTCATGCACTTGGGTAGCAGAAATCCAAGGGAAATGTACGCGATAGGGGGCGAGAGGTTGGTGTGCACGGTTTAGGAGAAAGACCTTGGTGTGATTATCTCTGATGATCTCAAGGTGGCAAAATAGTGCGACAAGACGGTGGCAAAAGCCAGGAGGATGTTGGGCTGCATACAAAGAGGGATTACCAGCAGAAAGGAAGAGGTACTTATGCCACTGTACAAGTCACTGGTGAGGCCTCACTTGCAATACTGTGTTCAGTTTTGGAGACCATAACTTGCAAAAGATGTAAAAAGACTGGAAACTGTTCAGAAGAAGGCGGCCAAAATGATTTGGAGCCTACGTCAGAAGCTTTATGAGAAGAGACTTGAAGACCTAAATATGTACACTTTGCAGGAGAGGAGGGACAAGGGAGATATGAGTCAGACCTTTAAATACTTAAAGAGAAATGATGAACAAACAAATCTCTTCCAAAGACGGGGAAGCTGTAAAACTAGAGGGCATAACATGAAGCTGCAAGATGGTAGATTGAAAGGCAATATCAGGAAATACTTTTTCACTGAAAGGGTGATGGATGCTTGGAATGCCCTCCCGATGGAAGTGGTGGGGGCAAATATGGTGACGGAATTCAAAATGGCATGGGACAGACACAGTGGATCCCTTTACAGCAACAGGATAAAATCAAAATAAATTGAACCATCTAAATTCTCAACAAATAGGGGTGTCCTACATGGAGTGGTGGGTTCACCCCTAAACAAAGACGTGGGGAGGGGTGGCCTGCACGGAGCGGCAGGTGCAACTACTCTTGCCATCATACTGGGCAGACTAGATGGACCATACTGGTCTTTATCTGCTGTCATTTACTATGTTACTATGTTTCTATGTTACTATGTCATATGGATGAGAAAGTTGGACAGTGAAAAAGATAGACAGAAAAAAAATTGGTGCCTTTAAATTATGGTGCTGTTGATGAATGGACTGCCCAAAGAATAAACCAGTCAGTACTAGAGGAGATCAAGCCTAAACTTTCTTTAGAAGCTCAGATGACAAGACTTTGACTTTCATACTTTGGATAAATCATTTGAAGAAAGAGATCATTGGAAAAAGACATAATGCTTGGCAAGGTAGAAGATCAATGCAAAAGCAGAAGGCCAGCAATGAGATGGATCGATACAATAACAGCAACTATAGATGACACTTTGTTAACAATGAGCCGCCTGACTAAAGACAGAACACAGTTTAGGACTACTATCCAGAGGGTCACCATGAGTCGACAACGACTCGACGGCACTTAACAACAACAACAACAACAACAGTAGTAGTAGTAATAATAGGGGTGTTCTGGGGAGGATTTAAGCTCATATGGTAGCATTCCTTGTTATTTTACCCTTTTCCCCTCGGCTTCCAAAGCTCTTTTGAGCATAGAGACTCAGCTTCAGAGAGTGTGGGTAATAAACACCTTTATTGGTCAGGACACAGGAAGTAAAGTGTATTTTCATAAATCAAAACCATCTAATTATTTATTTATTTATGTATTTATTTATTTAAAGTCTCTTCTATACCGCGCTATTCGGCATCAGTGCGGTTTACATACAACAACTTACACATCTCAATAGCTGATACATGTTTACATTGAACAAGGCAATATAACTTGGATAACAAGGGGTAAAACTATGTACAACTGTATGGCAAGATAGGTATCACCTTGCTAGACGTAGTCATGTTTGTCTGGGTGGAAGGGCTCACTAAACTGTATCAGCTAAGTGGCGGATGAGGTTATTAAGACGCTGTCAGGAGGGTAATATTGGAGGAAAAGATAGTGCTTCAATGCCTTTCTAAACTGTGTTAGGCCAGGGATTGCTCATATGCTGGGAGGTAGTGCATTCCAGCATCTTGGCACACAGAATTTGAAGGCTCTTTTTACAGTTGAACATGTGCATTGGGTTATTGATTTCGGGACTATCAGCATATTAACTGCTGTAGATCTTCTGGACCTATTGTGGGGCGTGGTCTGGATCAGCTCTGTCATTGATGTGGATGAGAGCCCGTTGACAGCCTTAAATGTCAGCAATAAGATTTTGTATGTGAGTCTGGCACGTATTGGGAGCCAGTGTAGGTGCTTCAGGATGGGGGTAACATGGTCTTTCCTGGCTGCTCCATGGAGAACTCTTGCTGACAGAATTTCTAGAAGACCAAGCACTTCTAAAGCAAAAGGAACTTCTTTGCACAATGCTCTGGCAGTTAATATTTTGAACTGACTTCCCTTGACTGCTTCAAGCTTCTTCCATGAACGGAACATAGGGCCTGATATTCAAAAGGATTAATGCTATTAGCAGACCTGCTAAGCCTGTGAATCTCATGGCTGGGATATTCAGCAACACAACACGGTAAGTGCCGCTAAATATCCGTGACTGCCACTACTGCATGCCCCGATGCTAATCGGTTAGAATAAGGACATTCTGGGGGTGGCACCCGGCAATAAGCAGGCAGCATTAATTTTGAGCCACTCCCTGATTATCGTGACATGACGAAAGTCAGGCACAAAACAGGCCAGCCTAACTTTCACTGCTAAAGCTAAATGGGCGGTGGCTGAATATCGCCACTGTTTGGTTAGCTTCATAGCAATGTAAGAACCTAAGAACATAAGGTATGCCATATTGGATCAGACCAAGGTCCATCAAGCCCAGTATCCTGTTTCCAACAGTGGTCAATCTAGGTCATACGTACCTAGCAGTTTCCCCAAAAGACACAGGTTCCACAATGCTTGTATTGGGTCAAGCATTGATATCCTGGGGCCTTTCTTAATAATGGTTTATTGGACCTTTCCTCCAGGAACTTGTCCAAACCTTTTTTAAACCCAGCTACACTAACAGCCTTTACTACATCCTCCGGTAACAAATTCCAGAGTTTGATTACCCTTGAGTGAAAAAATATTTTATTTTATTAG
Organism: Ichthyophis bannanicus; assembly: GCA_033557465.1. Lineage (NCBI taxonomy): Eukaryota > Metazoa > Chordata > Amphibia > Gymnophiona > Ichthyophiidae > Ichthyophis > Ichthyophis bannanicus. The sequence continues at coordinate 126,392,937 of CM066050.1, forward strand.
TCTTAAATAGTTTACCCTATAGCTTCATTGCTTGTCCCCTAGTCTTTCTATATTCTGATAACGTAAACAATCGATCTACATTTACCCGTTCCACTCCGTTCATTAATTTATAGACTTCTATCATATCTCCCCTCAGCCGTCTCTTTTCCAGGTTAAAGAGCCCTAACCTTTTTGGCCTTTCTTCATAGGGGTATCCTTCCATCCCCTTTACCATTTTGGTGGCTCTTCTCTGAACCTTTTCTAATAACGCTATATCCTTTTTAAGATACAGTGATCAGAATTGCACACAATATTCAAGGTGCGGTCGTACCATGGAACGATACAGAGGCATTATAATATCCTTTGTTTTATTTTCCATTCCTTTCCTTATGATACCTAGCATTCTATTTGCTCTCTTGGCCGCTGCTGCACACTGGGCCGAGGGTTTTAACATGTTATCCACAATGACGCCTAAATCTTTTTCCTGGGTGATGGTTCCTAATGTGAAACATTGCATCGTGTAACCATAGTTTGGGTTGTTCTTCCCTAGGTGCATAACTTTGCACCTATCCACATTAAATTTCATCTGCCATTTTGATGCCCAATCTTCCAGTTTATCAAGATCCTCTTGCAATTTTCCACAATCCTCTTGGGTTTTAACAACTTTAAATAGTTTTGTGTCATCTGTAAATTTGATAACCTCACTCGTTATTCCCTTTTCCAGATCATTTATGAATATGTCAAAAAGTAGCAGACCCAACACAGATCCCTGGGGTACACCACCTTTCTCCATTGGGAAAATTGGCCATTTAGCCCTACCCTCTGCTTTCTATCTTTTAAGCAGTTCCTGATCCACAATTGTTCACTGCCTCCTATCCCATGACTCTTTAGTTTTGCCAAAAGTCTCTGATGAGGGACCTTGTCAAAGGCTTTCTGAAAGTCCAGGTACACTATATCAACCGACTCACCTTTGTCTACCTGTTTATTCACACCTTAAAAAAAACATAACAGATTAGTAAGACAAGATCTTCCTTGTCTAAAGCCATGTTGGCTGTCTCCCAGTAAGCCATGACTATCTACATATTCAGCAATTTTGTTCTTTATGATGGTTTCTACCATTTTTCCTAGTACTGACATCAGGCTCACCGGTCTGTAGTGTCCTGGATCACCCCTGGAACCCTTTTTAAAAATTGGCATTACATTCGCCATCCTGCATTCTTCAGGTATTACAGATGGCTTTAATGATAGTTCACAGATTACTAATAGCAGGTCTGCAATCTCATATTTCAGTTCTTTCAAAACCCTTGGATGTATATCATCCGGCCCAGGTGATTTGCTACTCTTCAGTTTATCTAATAGTTGAAATACGTCTTCCCGATGTATCAATATTTCCTTCAATTCTTCCGCACCTTTAAATACCACTCCATTCATGGGTAACTTCCCTACATCTTCCTCAGTAAAGACCAAAGCAAAGAATTAATTCAGTCTCTCCGCTATCGCCTTGTCGCCTCTTAGTGCCCCTTAAACCCTCTATCATCTAATGGACCAACTGACTCTCTCACAGGTTTTTTGCTACAAATGTACTTGAAAAAGTCTTTATTATGCATTTTTGCTTCCACAGCAAGCTTCTTCTCAAATTCTCTCTTTGCCTGCCTTATCAATGCCTTGCATTTAACTTGCCAGTGCTTGTGCTGTTTCCAGGTTTTGTAATTTTGGCTCTTTTTTCCATTTCCTGAAAGATACTTTTTTGGCAACAACAGCCTCTCTGACCTCACCTTTAAACCATGCCGGCAGTTTTTTTGATTTCCTTCCACTTTTCTTAAAGCGTAGAATACAGCTGGTTTGTGCTTCCAAGATAGTATTTTTCAACAATACCCAAGCTTGATGTAATTCTTTAACCTTTGCAACTGCTCCTTTTAGTTTTTTCTTAACTATTTTCCTCATTTTATCATAGTCTCCCTTTCGAAAGTTTAAAGGTAGTATTGTGGATTTCCTTACTATCCCTCCTCCACTAATTAAATCGAACGCGATCATGCTATAATCACTATTGCCAAGAGGCCCCAACACCCTTATCTCTTGCACCAGATCTGGTGTTCCACTAGGGACTAAGTCCAAAATGGCTTCCCCTCTGGTTGGTTCATGAACCAGCTACTCCAAGAAGCAGTCATTTATTTCATCTAAGAACTTTATCTCCCTAGCATGTCCTGCCATGACACTGACCCAGTTGATACCGGGGTAGTTGAAACAGGCAAGCTGGATATTAAATGCCAGGGCCCAGATATGTCCCCAGCATTGAATATCCAAGTCTCAACTTCAGCAATGGTGGATAGCTGCTGCCATTGTCGGACCTATAATTACTAAGAAAGAAATAACACACAGTTCCCCAAAGTTCATTCACAGCTCCCCAAAGTTCATTCACAGCTCATGAATATAATATGATTAAAGAATAGTAGAGAGTTGCCAAAGTTCTTTCACAGTTTCTTTCTCTTAGCAAGTGCACTCCAGTTCAGGTTTTATATCTAGTTCTGCATAGCATTGCAGTTCTAACCCAGCACCAATCCTCAGGCAAAGCAAAAGCTGTCTCTTGTCTCTGGAATCTATCAGTGTTCCTCCAGTAAGGTAAATGCTTCACAAACACTTCACACTTTATTACTCCAGCAAAGGTAAATGCTTCACAAACACTTCACAGTTAGTTCTGATCCTTTTGCAATGAACTGACAAAGAAGTCTTGGGAGGGAAGAGAATGTTAACCCACCTGTTGTGTTTCAGTTCCCAGGCTTGTGCTCAGAATATGGGCTAAAGCATGTGGAAGAGCAGGGAGAGGAAAATTCCTTTGTAATAATGGGAAGTGGGTTTGTGGTATGCAGGGACAGAAAGCAAGCCCTGGTTTATTTGAAACTGTCAGTGAAACTTAAGGAGTGTCCATTCTGCAATCTGATACCGCCAGTGTTTCTGACTGACAGGGAGAATCTGAGTGAATATTAGAGTTTTAGTTCTTCTAAAGTAAAACACGAAGGGCCCAATATTCAGTGCTGACAGCTAGACATCGGTGCTGACCTTTAAACCTGGATATTCAATGCCGGGGCCAAATCCGGCACTGAATATTGGTTCATGCTGCTAATTATCTGCGGTTGCTGCTACTACACGCCCCGATGCTAACTGATATTCAGTGCCAGATACAGTCCCAGCATTGAATATCCACCTACTCTTGCCGCTTTGCTGGGCAGACTAGATAGACCATCATAGTCTTTATCTGCTGTCATATACTATGTTACTATGTGGTCCATACTGTAACGTACCATTGGGACGTCCATCCCCACTATTCGTCCACCTTTCCAATCCATGCCAAGCCTCCCCATACGAACAAGGAGTTTGCATGGGGAGGTTAGATGGTGGCAAGAAAGGGGTAGTGCAGAGATGGAGTTAGGGTGGGCAGTGGGCGGTCTGCAGCCCTGGACGTACAGGGCCGATTCTGATGTCAGCCCTGTACGTCCAGTGTCAGAAGAGTAGAGGGGGAACTTATTCCACCTCTGAGGTGGAATAAGTTCCCTAGACAGCGGGAGACAGCAGCCAAGGGTGCATCAAAGGGTGTAGGGGGAGCAAGAGATTCCCCGCAGTCTGACTCTGGCCTTGTGAGGCCATATCAAAGGTCGGACTGCAGGGAATGAATGAAATCGGCGTCATCTGAGGATCGTGGCTCCTGAATGGACCTGCGGTGCCCATTCCATTCAGGAGCCTTGACTGAGCTGGGCAGGTGCCTGTACATGCAGGCCGACCAGAATCGGGCCAGGCCTGCATGTACAGGCTTAGACAGGATTCTGATCCTGCGGGAGCTAGACATGCCCTGCAGGATCAGAATCCCATCTACCTCTGTGTGTCCAGTTCCAACTGAATCACAGAGGGCTGGAACACAGATCTTAGAATATGCCTCCACATTATTATGTAGTGGATAATGTGACAAGAAGGAGAAAGTGGTTACCAGTATCAAAGGCAGCAGAAAGGTCAAGAAGGATAAGAATTGAGTAAAGACCTTTAGACTTGGCTAGGAACAAGTCACTGAAGACCTTGGCTAGAGCTGTTTCAGTGGAATGAAGAGGACAAAAGCCAGACTGGAGTGGATCAATGAGGGAATGTGAGGAGAAAAAAACTGAAGCAACGATGAAGAACAGCATGTTCAATGAGTTTGGAGATAAAGGGAGAAGCAATATGGATTGGAGGGAGCAGTAAGGTCAAGAGAGGGGGGGGGGTTTAGAAGAGGAGTGATCAAAGCATGCTTATATGCAGTAGGAAAATTGGCAGTGGAGAGAGAAAGGTTGATAATATGAAAAATGGCAGGGATAATGGAGGAGGAGATGGATTTCATGAGATTAATGTGGATGGGATCAGAGGAGCAGAAAGTTGGTTTAGATGATGAAAGAAGACTGGAAGTTTCCTCATCAGAGATACTAGAGAAGCAAGAGATGGTTGGGGAATTTGTGGGAACGAGTTTAAACTGAAGAGGGGAAAGAGGAGTTGAAGAAGAATTAGAAGGGGACTGAAGAATAATCTCTTTGACTTTATCGTGGAAATAGTCGGTGAGGGTTTGGGCTGAAAGAGAAGGAGGAATTGGAGGAGGAGGAGCCTTAAGAAGAGAATTGAGAGAAGAGACGACAGAGGTTAGAGACCAGACAGTCAGTCAGGTGAATAAAATAGTTATGCTTAGTGAGTGAGATTGCAGACTTGAAAAAAGTAAGCATGAATTTAAAGTGAAGGAACTCAGAAAGGGAGAGGGATTTAAGCCAAGTGCATTCAGCAGATCGGGCACAGGAGCATAAGTAGTGGGTAGTAGAAGAAAGTCAGGGACTCACAGGACATGTGACTGGAGGAGCAAGGGTATCCAGAGTGGAGGAGAGAGAGAGGTATTATAGGAGATTATAGCTTCATAGACAGACTTACAAGACAAAGTGGAAAAAAGAAGAAAAGAAACAGTAGTTGATAGAGACAATGGATCAATAGCATGAAGATTCCAAAAAAGATATGAGATAAGGTGAGAATGCGGTGGGGAATGACAAAGACAGACACTTAAGAGGTGGTGGTCAGATAGTTGAAGAATTGAGGTGTGGAAATTAGAGGGTAAGCAATTAGAGTAAAAGACAAGTTGAGGCAGTGACCAAGCCAATGAGTGGGTGCAGAGGAGCAAAACTGGAGGTTGTATGAGGAAGTAAGGGAAATCAGTTTAAATGCAGAGGGGTCTGAAGGGATATCGATGTGAAAATTGAAATCATCAAGAATAATGGAAGGGGATGAAGAATTCAAGAATAGGGAGAGCCAAGAGTCAAAATCTGTGAAGAAGGAAGAAATGGGTTTGTCAGGGGGTCTATAGATAACAGCAACCCATAGAGGGAGAGAATAGAAAAGATAAATGGAGTGGTATTTAAAGGAGGGGAAGGTGTGGGACTGAAGTAGGAGGAGGGGTTGAAATTGGCAAGAGGGAGAAAATAAAAGGCCAATACCACCACCACGGCCGGTGGCACAAGAGGTATGGGAGAATTGGAAACCACCAAGAGAGAGGGCAGTGATAGATGCAGTGTCATTGGACAGGAGCCAGGTTTCAGTAAGAGCCAGGAGCTAAAAAGCATGAGAGATGAAAAGATCATGGGTGAAAGAGAGTTTATTGGAAATGAAATGCAAATTCCATAAAGTGCAAGAAAAAGGAAGAAAAAGGGGGATAGGAGATGGATATGGATGAGAGAGCATTGGTGTAGACAGGAAGACAAAGGGTGGCCAGGCTTGGGACTGATGTTACCAGAGGACAAAAGGTGAAGAAGAAGAGAGCGGGAGAGAGAGGAGGTAGCATGGCGGAAATGAGAATAAGGCTGTGTAACTGAGGAAGGAGAGGAAAGAATGTGAGGGAGGAGACAGTAATGCACAAGAGCAGAGGAGAGGATAGGAATGTGGAGGAATACAGATGGTAGGCGGGATGGAATTGAAAGGAAGGGATGATGGTTTGTGGAACGAGGGAAGAAGGTTTGGAAGGAGGAGAAAAAGAAATGTAGAGTGAAAAGGAGCTATAGGTTACAATGGAAAAAGATGGCAATAGAATGCAAGCTAATACATAGGGAAACACTAAACCACAAAGTCACCAAATGTTAGGCCATTATTCCCATTATTACAAAGGGATTTTCCTATCCCTGATCTCCCACACTCTTTAGGCGAGGTTCTGAGCACAAGTCTGGGAAGTGAAACACAACATCTGGGATAACATTCCTTGTCGGTTACAAACATGGACAGTGCAAGAGCTGAGACCCAAACACTTCTTGCAACCCACTGACCATATGAACTCTCTCAATGTTAAACTGACTCCTTTACAGAGTAGAAATGTTAATATTACTGGGGGCAGTTTCTCTAAATGGGTTACTTTGAAGAACTGCGATCTACAGTATTAGAATATGTCCCTTTGAATGTACGCAGAGGGGATAGAGGACGTCTATTATTACAGAAGGAGCAGAAATGGATTTATGAACTGAATACTTTGGACCAGTACGGGCTGAATGATAAAATTGATTGGATACTATTTGTGTGATGAGGGGCTAGGTAGCTATGAACTTCCGATCTTCTTCTCTCTCTTTTTTAAATTTTTTTTTTAATTGTATGTGTTAGTTGTAGGATATATTGTTAGGAATAAAGTTAGTTTAATATGTGACGTCACTCTCTGTAAGGGATTCTATTGGTGAGAGGTCTGTTTAAAAACAGCTGATATCAGACGCTAAGGATACAATAGCAGAGAGAAGCATTCTTTATGCTCGAGATTATGGGTGTTTGGAGATACTTTTTATGTTTGGTGGATTAACTGCATGAAGAACTCCTGAAGAAGCCAATTTGGCGAAACAAAAGCTTTTGTCGAGTAGTTAGCCGTGGTGATGGACAGCTGAGGCTGTTTGGTGATCGCGGCTTGCAGTAGCAGTTGGATCAAGTGGTTTGCTACTATCATTACGTGCCGAGCCCAGGATGCCACTCAGATAAGTGTATATATACCTTTATTGGATCTACAGATAAGCTGATTTTTAAGAAAATCTTTTCTGTTTCATTATAGGAAAAATGGAGTGCATCTTATGAGCTTTGGTACTAGGTAAAACTTACCTACTAGATAGAGCAGCTTTTAAACTAGATAATAGGGGAAAGCCGACAGTCGCCCAAGAGCGCATGGTTCGGAAGAATGTATCCTTGAAGGATACTACAAAAAGCAGAGAGGTTCCAAAAAAGAGTAAAGTAGCCCAAATGCCCTCGAGTATGGAGCAGACAGAGCTTAAAGATCCCAAATTACCCATGTCTACCAATAGCCAAATTAATATGAATAAAATACAGTCTCTAAAATGCTTGTATGCAAATGCTAGAAGTCTACAAAACAAGATGGGAGAGTTAGAATATATAGCACTAAACGAGAGGTTAGATATGATTGGAATATATGAGACATGGTGGAAGGAGGACAACCAGTGGGACACTGTGATACCTGGGTACAAACTATATCGTAATGATAGAGCTGATCAAATTGGTGGAGGGGTTGCGCTCTATGTTAGAGAGGGCATTGAGTCAGAAAGGATTAAAGTTTTGCAAGAAACAAAATTTGCTGTAGAATCTCTATGGATTGAAATTCCATGTAAAAAGGGGAAGGTGATGGCAGTGGGGGTGTACTATCGTCCGCCTGGCCAGAATGAACAAATGGATGATGAAATGCTCAAAGAAATCAAGGAAGCTAGCAAAAGTTACAGTGCAGTAATAATAATGGGTGATTTCAATTACCCCGGCATCGACTGGGTCAGTGTCACAACAGGACATGCTAGGGAGATAAAGTTCCTAGATGAAATAAATGACTGCTTCTTGGAGCAGCTGGTTCATGAACTGACCAGAGGGGAAGCAATATTAGACCTAGTCCTTAGTGGAACACCAGATGTAGTGCAAGAGATAAGGGTGTTGGGGCCACTTGGCAATAGTGATCATAGCATGATCACCTTTGATTTAATTAGTGGAGGAGGGATAATAAGGAAATCCTCAGTACTACCCTTTAACTTTCGAAAGGGAGACTATGATAAAATGAGGAAAACAGTTAAGAAAAACCTAAAAGGAGGAGTTGCAAAGGTTAAAGACGTACATCAAGCTTGGGTGGTGTTGAAAAATACTATCTTGGAAGCCCAGACCAGCTGTATTCCACGCTTTAAGAAAAGTGGACGGAAGTCCAAAAAACTGCCAGCATGGTTTAAAGGTGAGGTCAGAGAGGCTGTTGTTGCCAAAAAAGCATCTTTCAGGAAATGGAAAAGAGAGCCAAACGATGAAACCTGGAAACAGCACAAGCACTGACAAGTCAAATACAAGGCATTGATAAGGCAGGCAAAGAGAGAATTTGAGAAGAAGCTTGCTGCGGAAGCAAAAACGCGAAATAAAGACCTTTTCAAGTACATTCGTAGCAAAAAACCTGTGAGAGAGTCAGTTGGTCCATTAGATGATAGAGGGTTAAAGGAGCACTAAGAGGCGACAAGGCGATAGCGGAGAGACTGAATGAATTCTTTGCTTCGGTCTTTACTGAGGAAGATGTAGGGATGTTACCCATGACTGAAGTGGTATTTAAAGGTGTGGAAGAATTGAAGGAAATATCGATACATCGGAAAGATGTCTTACAACTATTAGATAAACTGAAGAGTAGCAAATCACCTGGGCCGGATGGTATACATCCAAGGGTGTTGAAAGAACTGAAATTTGAGATTGCAGACCTGAAATCAGTAATCTGTGAACTATCATTAAAATCATCTCTAATACCTGAGGATTGAAGGATCGCCAATGTAACACCAATTTTTAAAAAGGGTTCCAGGGGTGATCCGGGAAACTACAGACCGGTGAGCCTGACATCAGTACCGGGAAAAATGGTAGAAACCATCATAAAGAATAAAATTACTCAGCATGTAGATAGTCACGACCTAATGGGAGACAGCCAACATGGCTTTAGACAAGGAAGATCTTGTCTTACTAATCTGTTATGTTTTTTTGAAGGAGTGAATAAACAGGTGGACAAAGGTGAGTCGGTTGATATTGTGTATCTGGACTTTCAGAAAGCCTTTGACAAGGTCCCTCATGAGAGACTTTTGGCAAAACTAAAGAGTCATGGGATAGGAGGCAGTGTACTATTGTGGATCAGGAACTGGTTAAAAGATAGAAAGCAGAGGGTAGGGCTAAATGGCCAATTTTCCCAATGGAGAAAGGTGAATAGTGGTGTACCCCAGGGATCTGTGCTGGGTCCGCTGCTTTTTTTTTTTTTAAATTCTTTATTTTCGTTTTATAACAACAAAGGAAAGGAAGACATACAACTAAAAGACAGATACATATAGTGTGATACATACACCAAAGTAAACCCCTGCCACCCCCCTCCCCCCTGCTTCTTCTCTAGAAAACTAATCATTCCTAAAACGGGCGTGTACTTACATTATTATGTTACAAAACCTAACGGTGATCGGAAACATGATGAGTGCACATTAAACAGACATGTCGGAACAATGAGCAGATTGTACATAATCATTGAGCATCTGCCATTTAAACAAGCGAGAGTGAGTTTGGGTATGGGGAATAGCTCTCCAAGATATCTGCTCATAATTACTATATAAGCAGACGAGGTTCCACCATTCATTGACAGTAAGTCGAGAGCTATCCTTCCAATTCCTCATGATTAAACATATGGCTATACCCAGCATGAAATCAAGAAGAAAGCGACCCTTCCTATGAAGAGAGGGGACCTCCGCCACTGAGCGGAGTCCCACAGTCTTCCAAGAGAGAGGCTCGTGAAGGTGTAAGATAAATTGAGTACGACCCCAGACCCGCCCCCAGTAAACCTGTAGTTGAGGACATTCATAAATAACATGAGCGAGGGTTCCCACAGCAGTATGGCAAGACCAACACTGGTCCCTAGCAGTTGTGTTCCATTTGGCGATTTTCCTGGAGTATAAAAGCATCTATGTGCAAAAAAGAAGAGAGTTTGGGTAACTGAGGCAGATCGGGAAACCCGCACTACTTTGCTCCAGAAAACGCTCCATTGCACAGGGGTTAAAGTGGATTGCAGTTCGCGCTCCCAGGCCAGTTGAGCTCTAAAAGTGGCAGTATCTGTACCCTGACATAATATTTTATAAAAGTTAGAGGCTACCCCATGTGTACTACTACAAATAGAGTGAACGAGTTCTAATAGCCCGTCCTCAATAGGGACAAAGGGCAGCATGATTTGAGCACTTTTGAGGCAGTATGAAGCTGCAGCAATTGAAAATAACGTTTCGCTGGTAACGCAAATTCCTTTGGTAAATCAGAGAAGGTTTTCCAACGAACTGCAGAGAAGAGCTGTTGGGGTATCCAGATCCCCCTAGAGTACCAGGGTTTCTATGCTATCGTTCTATTTAGGACTTGAATTCTGGGGTTATTCCACAGCGGGAGTCCGTCCTGAGGACATACGTTTGGGCCCAGTGATAGAATAAGAGTGTTAAAGACCGCAAGAGTATCGACAATCATTGGGGGATGGCGGGTGTCTACTTGATGGGACATATCGGGGAGATGGGTCAACGGAATTGGGCTACTAAGCTCCTCTTCTATATCAAGCCAAACTGGTCTGCTGTCTGTTGAGGCATCTAGCCATCGGGCACCTTGTTTAAGTAGGAAGGCTGGATGATATCTGAGAAAATCAGGAGATCTGGTACCCACTAGTTCCTTTGCAGACTGTAGTTTTTGTTTAGCTATCCTTGGTGGCTTGCCCTGCCAGAGATAGCGGACAAGAAGGCCCTCAATATCTTTATAAGTGTGTAGCGGGAGGAAGCATGGCAGCATTTCTAAAATGTAGTTCACTTTGGGGACTATCATCATTTTCACAGTTTCTAGGCGGCCCCACCATGTAAGGGATAAGGGAGACCAACGATTTGTGAGCTCACGGACTTTGGAGACTACCTCTTTGGCATTAAAGCTGATAGTGTCTTCTAAAGGAGCGGCAATAGACATTTTAGGTAAGGGTGCTTGAAAACATACAACATAATCAGAATCTGTGCAACAATGACATAATCACCGAGTATGCTGGCTAATACACCCCATATTGAAAAGTATGTATCAAAGTATCTTAGAGAAGAAGCAAAACCCCCAATGATATGGCGACCATATGTCTGCGGGAGGAGGCCCTAGAGAGGAAATAGAGACATGAAAAAAGAAAAGAAACACCAGAGTCCATAATTAACACTGTCTCTGACACTCATTGAGGCTACTGTGGGTAAGTCGGGTCACAGATATCATCAAAAGAAGGCAACAAACCGCCCTCGCCAGACTCTTTGCTGAGCCGCGGCAAATCCAATATGGCAGGTACAGCAGATATGAGAATGCTTGCAGGAATATTCTGGAAGTCAGCGCATCAAGTCGGCTTCTTTAGAATCCAAAAACTCCGCTAGTAGATCAGGGTCCTCAAATGTTCTTGTCTGATTGTGAAGCGTGACTCGGAGCTTGGCCGGATACATCAGGCCATAGCGTGCTTGTAGTTGTTGAAGCCTCGGCCGGAATTCCAGAAAGCGCTTTCGGCAGTCGACCGTGGGTTTAGCCAAGTCAGGATAGAAGGAGATCTTGTGGCTCTCAAACTCCATATGGCCCTTTGCCCGAGAGGCACTGAGAATTTGCTCCACATGTTGGTATCTCAAAAGTCGAAAGATGATAGGCCGCGGGGTCTTCCTGTTGAGCGTTATGTTTGTGGGTACACGATGAGCGCGATCAATCTCCAAGTCTTTGGTAAAGGTGATTTGGAGCAGGGAAGGGAGGATTTTACATAAAAACTCTTTCATGTCTCCCGATTCCACTCCCTCCGGTATGCCCACGAGTCGTAGGTTGTTGCGGCGCACTCTATTATTGCCATCTTCCACTTCTTTCTGCAAGGCCCGTACCTGACGTTCAACTTTGTCGAGTTTGGACAACCGGGCCGCATGGGAGTCTAATATGCTCTCCATTTTGTCCTGACGCGAAGAGAGCCCCTCTAGCTTGCCCTGCAGTACACCAAGATCTTCCCGCAGCGCACGAAGTGCTTCACCGTTTGACTGCACGAGGTCCTTAACCCCTCTAATCTCTGCGAGAATTTCCTGCTGCATTTCGGGGCCCTCGCGCAAAGCCAGCCCCTTCTGCGGGGACGGGGGTTCAGTTTTGGAGCGTTTGCCATGAGAAGCCGCTGGAGATCCAAATTCCAGGCGCGTGGGTTTGGTCCCCGCCATCTCACCAATGTGCCCCGGCAAGATCAGATCAGAAGTTCAAGTATATACGGTGTTAATTCAGGATTCTGAGTAGGCCTCTCGGGAGCCTCAGCGTTATGCGACCATCCCGCTGGACATCGGGCTCCGCCCCCCTGGGTCCGCTGCTTTTTGACATATTCATAAATGACCTGGAAAGTGGAATAACGAGTGAGGTTATCAAATTTGCAGATGACACAAAACTATTTAAAGTTGTTAAAACCCAGGAGGATTGTGGAAAATTGCAAGAGGATCTTGATAAATTGGAAGACTGGGCATCAAAATGGCAGATGAAATTTAATGTGGAGACGTGCAAGGTTATGCACCTAGGGAAGAACAACCCAAACTATGGTTACACGATGCAAGGTTCCACATTAGGAACCACCACCCAGGAAAAAGATTTAGGCGTCATTGTGGATACCATGTTAAAACCCTCGGCCCAGTGTGCAGCGGCAGCCAAAAGAGCAAATAGAATGCTAGGTATGATAAGGAAAGGAATGGAAAATAAAACAAAAGATATTATAATGCCTCTATATCGTTCCATGGTGAGACCGCACCTTGAATATTGTGTGCAATTCTGGTCGCCGTATCTTAAAAAGGATATAGCGATTTTAGAAAAGGTTCAGAGAAGAGCCACCAAAATGGTAAAGGGGATGGAAGGATACTCCTATGAAGAAAGGCTAAAAATGTTGGGGCTCTTTAACCTGGAAAAGAGACGGCTGAGGGGAGAAGTCTATAAATTAATGAACAGAGTGGAACGGGTAAACTTAGATCGATTGTTTACCTTATCAGAATATAGAAAGACTAGGGGATATGCAATGAAGCTACAGGGTAAACTATTTAAGACTAATAAAAGAAAATATTTTTTCACTCAACGTGTAATCAAACTCTGGAATTTGTTACCGGAGGATGTAGTAAAGGCTGTTAGTGTAGCTGGGTTTAAAAAAGGTTTGGACAAGTTCCTGGAGGAAAGGTCCATAAACCATTATTAAGAAGGGACCCAGGATATCAATGCTTGAACCAATACAAGCATTGTGGAACCTGTGTCCCTTGGGGAAACTGCTAGGTACGTATGACCTAGATTGGCCACTGTTGGAAACAGAATACTGGGCTTGATGGACCTTGGTCTGACCCAGTATGGCATATCTTATGTTCTTATTTAACACTTATATAGCGCCATGCATGCAGTGCTGTACAGGCAAAAATACAAGAGTCGTGCTCGTACGAGCTTACAATTAAGTTGAGACAATACAGAGCATTGGTCAATTTGGTGTAAAGCAGAGTATGGTCGTTACAATTCAGTCGTGAAAATTGAAGGGAGTCAGGTTGAGATAAAGGATGGACGTCAGGATCTATATAGAAGTACAGAAGTACAGACACTTCTCTTTTAATATTTATGTGTATTGTTGAGCTCTGAAAGATCCTTAAAAGTATTTTTGTGGATGTAGAATATTGAAATTGTGGTGAATTTGGATTAATAAATAAATATTATTAAGAATTATAAGGCTGAAGACCTATGATGTGAGCGTCTGCCATCTCCCTATGTTGACTAGATTTGCCAGATGTAGGGTTAAGGCCATCCTGAGGTCATTTATCTGCCATAATGAATTAGCAATATGTTTATTTGTGTAGAAGATTTATATGAGTTTCTCTGGAGATTATAGCCACCATACTGTCATGCCCCCACCCTTCTTCGCTGAACTGGCCATTCTGCCTGTATATAGTCATTTAACTAAGTAGCCTACTGCTATGCAGCCTATACATAGTTACCCCAGTTAGCCAAGTTGTAAACCCTGTTCCTTGTAAGTACAGTTCAGACGCTGTCTGCACTGTACAAAAGTGTTCTAATGTAAACCGAGGTGATTTTAAAGAGCGCGGTATAGAAAAACCTAAAATAAATAAATTATAAGGAATTTATGGTGATTACTAAGGGTATCATTTGTTAGTTTAGTTTTGCACATACCATAACAGTCATGAACCTCACTTCTAAAGCAAGGTATGTGGAATATGATCTCAGTCTCTCAGTTACTACTAATGCTCAGCATAGTACTTGTATTGTGCCAAAGAACCTCCTTCTGAAGTTCATAAGATGTAACCTGTATGGGTAGTTTGTCAAGATGTGCTTGGAAATTCTTCTTTATGAAACCTGTGGCTCCCAATATGATGGGAAATATTTCTGTATTCTTCTGCCACATTTATTTGGTCTCTGACTGAATTTCTTGCTATTTCAGGATCTTCTGCCTCTCCATGTGATTCATAGAATATTCTCTTGGAACTGACACCTCTATTATCAATGCCGTTCTGGTGTTTTTCTCCTTTACCACTGTCGGGTTTCCTCACATCCAGTTTCTTATCTGTCAGAATGGGAATGCCCAGGTGATCATAAACTCTTCATTCTTTGTAATTCTCTTAGGGTCATGATCCCAGTGCTTTCAGAGACAGTGATGTTGTAGTGTTTACGGAGTTTCCAATGTATGAGGCATGCTACTTTGTTGTGCCTTTCTGTATAGAAATTTTCTGCCATCAGAACTTCACAGCTTGCTGTAAACCATCTCATTCATAATCCACTGTCCTGGGCTGTAACTATCAACCTCTCATCCTTTGCTTTCAGTTCACCTCTCCTTACCCATTCTTGTGACCATTCTTGATCGACAAAGGGTTCCTGGAGTAACACTTTGTATTTCCCACTGTATTTGTCTATTAGCCACTTGTTTTTCCTTGTTTGCTGATCTAATTCTTTGAAGAGTTTTTTTTCTCTTCTTTTGCAAATTCTGTTGTTTCCTTTCCTGTGTGTGCTTGTTATTCTCACTCATTCCTTCTAGTCATTGGAACACTTGTCCAAGTTTGATGGAGACAGATTCCAGATGTTTACTTTTATATTTCAGCACTTTTTATGTATTTGGATCTAATGATGCTGTTAGGTAGGCCTGGGGCCTATGATAGTAGCTCTGTAGGTGTAATCAATCTCTATGAGGCCTAGTCCTCCTTCAGCTCTAGATATGTCAGTCTTGGTATACACTGATTCTTGTAAATTAACTCATGGGCATGGAGGAGGGTTCTTGTTCGCACATCTAGTTTTTCAAGATCTTTAAGAGGCCAGTCTATAATCCCAAAGCTGTATGAGAGTACAGGGATTGCCGGCTGATTGATGGCTTGTATCTTATTTCATGATGTTAAGGCACTTTTCCATAATGATACTTTCTGCTGTAATAATGATACTTTTCCCTGCTCCTGCAGTACACTGTCAAAGGACCAACTATAAATGCTGATTTACTTTTAACCCCTGGCTCTCAGCCAGATTACTAATGGTTTGCTGGACATCTTTATCTGCCCCATCCTCAGCAGACCATTGGGGACTTGAACGCCTGTCCCTTCTGTATATCCACTGAGGCTGAGATCCACTGTCCAGTTTCTTACTCAGTATGGATTCTCTCAGCCTAATCTCTCCCAGCTTTTCCCCTTCCTCTGGAGTTTCCAGTTGCTTCCTAGCTTTCCTCTCTCCTGGGGCTTACAAACCTGTCTCCCAGCTTTACCTCTTCCCTGGAAGTTCTTAACCTGTCTTCCAGATTTATCTTTCTTCTGGAGGCTACAAAAAATTTACTCCTTCTTGGAGGTCTTTCCCTTCCAAGCTACCCTGCCTTGATATAGAAAGCAGCCTATTTCCTTCTGCAGGATGCAGAGCTCAACTGAGCTTCCCGACCCCCTTGCCTTAAAGAGATTTTCTCCATTTCCTATGGAAGGCTTATCCCTTAAGGTTACCAGATGTCCCCAGTTTTAAGGTAGTGTCCCAGAATCCTTGGACTATGACCACCTCCTGTTCCAGATTTTAGTGGGGTCAGAGGCAAAAAACATTGTTTCCCCTTCAGACTCCACTAATGCAGTCTTTTCAATCGTGGTAGGATAAAATGTTAAATTAACTTCTTTACTGAAAAAAGAGCAGCAGGCATTTTAGAAATGTGTAGAAAATAAAATTTAAGCACATATTTATGCGTGAGCACTTATAACTTGAGAAGAGCTGCTGCTGTCTTTTTGTAAACTCTCAAAATTACTTAATACTACCTAGACTGGTCATTTTGAAATATATGAGGAAACGATACATGAGGAGAGAGGACCCCAGTCCTTCCCAGTCCAATTCAGCCCTGCCCAGGTGTCCCAGATTTACTAAAAAAATGGATAACCCTATTATCCCTGTACTTTACCTGTGTATTTCTAAGGCTAAGAGGATTTCATTGACTGGCAGGTTTCCTGTGGACCTACTAACTGCCTCAGTAGTCATAATGAAAGCAGGCATAATATGTTTTCCTTGGTCAATAAGCAAAGTTTCTTTTGGTTCTGGTTTCTTCTCTGGCTTTTTGTCTCCTTTCTAGGTAATGAACATTGACTAACACCAATGATATGCAGCAACCGAGCCTTTCCATTTTTCCAGAAACTACAGCAGATCTCAAGGATGGCCCAACAGTTTCTGACACCCTAGGCAGGCCTCCTGCCTCTGCCTCCCCTGGCACCCATCTTCCCTTCCCTTCCCTCTCACCTGGGAGGGAGGGTGGCATCATGACCCCTCTACAATTCTATACAGCAGCAGCAGAGCAAGTTCTTCGGTGTCACCATGGGCATTGAAGCACATGCACGCACTGATGGTCTACTGCTGCTAGCCCTTGCAACAGGAAGTTTGTGTTGGAGGTGGCAGGCCATGAGTGCACATGCACGGGTGCTCCAAGGCCCAACACGGTGCCGGAGGGCTTGCTCTGCTGTTGCTGTGTAGAATCATAGAGGGATCATGGTGCCAATCACCAGAGTCTGCTGCCCTAGGCAACCACCTAGTCTGATTAATGGACGGGCCAGCCCTGGTTGATCTATAATATTGTCAAGCTATGGATTATTTGACAATATAATGCCTTACAAATTCTGTATGAAATACTATATCGCTGCAAACTCTAGAGCACATGGAGTTTTCCTTTTTATTTACTTTCTTTTATTGGTTTCATGTTCTGTTGCATTTTCTCTAGGGGGTAACTTGTTATATCATCTTCCTTATTGGACATTTTAACTGACTTTATGAATGTTCCTACAAAATCCATTCAGTCTACTTTAGTATCTGCAACATTTTCTAGCATAACTATACTTAAGCAATAACCCCTGAAGGACAAGGCTTTTAGTGGAATTAAACAACCTTAGGGAAACATTTTTGGCCTTTAACTTAGACAGAAGATTAACTGGCAGTAAACATTCTATCCAAAGGAATTTATTTCTATTACAACCTAAAATGTGCTTCTCTTGGAATTCTTTAAAAATATTTTCTATGACATTTTTTTCATAAAAAAACAAGTGTGGTCTCGCCCAGTGGCTGAATTGCAGCGTTGTGTACCGCAATGTACAGAACATGGATATGATTCTTGGAGCCAGATTTTCTGACCCGACTGAGTAAGTAACAGTCATTACGCAATGACAATTAGTGGTTTGTAGGGGTGTGCATTTTGAGTATGCATTCAATTCATTTGGCTTCCTAAAATTTGAAGTGCACTCAAATCACTTTTACTCATGTATACCTATATATTAACATGCATGCAATCGAGTGTGCACTTAAAAAAGTTCTACTTGCAAAAATGAATAGGTGAGACAAACACAAAAAATACCCAAAAATCAGGAACAAGTTTAAAACAAACATAATTTGAAACCATCGCCCTAGGGCTGCAGGCCTCCATCTGTAGGTCTTATGTGACTACAGCATGTGCACACTGGGTCCAGTCATTGTCGGAGGTAGACGTAGGGTCCCAACAGCCTCTTTCAGGGGCATCTAAATTGGAGTCGGCCCTATTTACTAAATTGATGGCATTCCTTTCTGTTTCATTCATAATTATTTTTAATGTAAACCACATAGATCGATATACCACAAATCTGCAATCAAACAAAATTAAAGTTAAACATAAACCAAACTTTTTTTGGTCATGTACACCATTAAGTCTGATATGAGACCCATGACTGGAGGGTTCTAGAAAGATCCTTCAAATATGATCACTGAAATAACTGTGCTAAAGTGATTTGGGATGAGAGATAACATGCAGAAAAATCCCTAAAGAGCTGCGAAAGAATGCTCATGGTGCCGCATTCCAGCAGTGGTCCTAATTTAGTTGGACACCCCGAAGGAAGAGAGGGATATTGACAGCTCTCCTTAACCCTTGCCCCTATGCACTCCTCAAAAACATTGTTTATAGGTACATACATTATTTTTCAATGTATTTATTTTGTGGGGGTCATTTTAGAAGCCCTATTCACATTTTAAATTGGGATGTGGCAGCAGAAAAACGTTGAAGCCATGCCCACATATAAAATACCATTTTAGAATGGCCACTAAATACACATTTCCACTTTCAACGGGTTGATCTCTGCACATCTCCACTGGGAATCTCCAGGCATGGCCTAGGCTGCATATGCATCTGTTAGGGCCTTCCATTGCAAATTAACAAACAAACCGCGGTCAGTGTCAGAGCTTATAAATGATACTTCATAAATACAAAGACAGCTCTACTCATTCAACTCTCAGCAAAAAGGCAAAGTGGAGAAGGGCAGACCTCAGAATACTCCAGAAAAAGCCTTTTGCCATAAATTGGCTTCAGGTATTCAGGTAAATACATCAACGGTTCGCCTGATGCCAGTAAATGAAGATGTTAAGCAAGTAATAGAAAATGTGTACACTCTGATGGTATACGTAGGCTCTTTAAGAACATTTGTTGGTTCTATCCCCTGAAGCAGCGTAGGCGAAACGCTAAAGGGACGTCCAGGAGGGCGTCGGGGTTGATATCTGAATGAGAGGTTTGGAAGCTTGACAGAAGAAAGGATCTTTTGAAAGTATATAACCCTCCATAGCCCATGTTCCCTATAAAATAGTTATCTCCAAGTTATAATGCCCTGCTCAATGTAATTTCAGTTTGTTCAATGTAAACCGCACTGATGCAGAATAGCGCGGTATATAAGAGAATGTAAATAAATAAATATAAGGAACCATATTGTTGAAATAATGTTTACTTGAAAGAAATACAGGTTTCTGAAGTGTCTGGCTTCTAGGCGTGAAATATGGGGAGGGTGGAGTAGGCTTGAGCGGACCGTTGATGTATTTAACTTTGGTTAAAGTACCTGAAGCCAATTTATGGCAAAAGGCGTTGGTGGTAGAAGTCACAAAGTGTGGTGGTGGGAGTCTGAGGGTGTTGGTTGTGAGAATTTAAGGATATTGGTGGTCAGATGCAAGAGCCATGGATGAGACGAACACATTAGTTGTGCTGGTCCTGTGACATGAGACCCACAGGGAGCACAGGAGAGCCACTAGGAGGCATCCATATCAAAGGGTGTACACACTCAGGACCCTATTCATGGATCTCACAGATGAGTAGTGGGTCCCCAGGTTCCACTTTAACAAGGCAGCATTCCTTCATATTTGCCAGGAGCTGTAAACACTCTTCTGCTCCACCACACAGAGGAGCCTGCCCATGCTCATCCACCTCAGAATCACCAAGGACCTCGCCTTCCTAGTTTCCAGTCTGTGTTGGCTGCCACTGCAGGTCTTAGCCAGTCAGCTGTCTCAACAGTGCATCTCATAGTTCCTGAAGGCCTTTCTAACTCAAACTGTGCTACTATTCAACATCTACATGCAGCCCCTCTGTGACATCTTCAAAAAACATAATATCAACTACCATATCTATGCAGATGATATTATGCTATACACTCAATTGGACGCAATTGACCCGAAGTATACACAGCTTGAAACCTGCCTGTACGAGATGTTAGCATGGATCCAGCAAAACAACATGGCAATCAACCATAAGAAAACCAAAGTGATGTATATATCAAGTAAACCAAACTTTGAACCTCCGCCGACAGTCACCCTCTGTAACAACACATACAACACAAAGAATGAGATCAAATATCTGGGAGTCACACTCGACAGCAAACTGAAAATGGAAAAACACCTGCGAAAAACCAACAAGGCCGTCTTCCACAAACTCAGAGTCTACAACCGCTGAGGAGCTTAATCGAACCCTGTGATTTTCGGACGGTGGCACAAGCACTCATTATGCCCCACTTAGACTACTGTAATGCCATACTACAGGGTCTTGCTATTATCACTTGATCATAAACTGATTAATGCTTTGCTCTCGGCACTAAGTCTCAGAGAAACCAAATTGCACTTTAGCCAAGGGCTGATAGCCCATTAAGTGTGCTTATTTCACAAGCACACTTAATGGGCTATCAGCCCTTGGCTAAAGTGCAATTTGGTTTCTCTGAGACTTAGTGCCGAGAGCAAAGCATTAATCAGTTTATGATCAAGTGATAATAGCAAGCCCTCATGTTGCAGGGTGAGTCATTAAACGGTATTTGATAAGTTTTGCCTTGAGTCAACCGTTTAAAGAGACATAGACTACACACTAATTGTACATACTACAGGGTCTGCCAAAGAAAACGCTAAATATTTTGCAATTGGCCCAAAATGTGGTGGCAAGGGTCATCACACGATCAAGCATTGCTCAACACATCACACCTGTATTGATCGAGCTACATTGGCTACCCGTTGCTGCCAGGATACAATATAAAACTTTGGTAACCACTTTCAAGCTCATACATGACCTAGCGCCATCATTCCTCTCAACCCTGGTCAGCAAGCAACCAACAAACAGAGACAGAAGAACTATCAACTCTGACACACTACAAGTCCCCAATAACATCAGATCAGTAAAAGCCAGTACTAGCAATAAAGCTTTCTCATTCTCTGCCCCAATAATCTGGAATCATCTACCACACGAACTGCGAGCTATAAAAGACATAAATGCCTTCAGAAAGAAACTAAAAACCCATCTCTTCAAATGTCACTATAACCAGATGTAAACCAAAGTGGAATCAAGATGTAAACCAAAGTGGAATCACGAAGCTCATCTGTATAAATGTAATTATTGTATAACTGTAAATATGTAAATATGTAAACCTAACCTTGAAGTGCCAAATCCTGCGTGATGTGACAGACCCCAAATCTATGTATATATTATCCCAATTTTTCTGTCCTGATTTGACATCTCCCAAATTTGTAATCAAACCGCTACTGATCGCTGGAAGTAGCGGTATATAAGTGTAAACTAAATAAAATAAAATAAATAAATGTAGCTTTCCCACAGAATGTGCAGCAGAGACAGAAAACTATGATCCAATTCAATGAGGTGGCCTGCCTCTTATCTGTACTGGGGCTTATTGATTGCACCCATGTGGCCACAAGGAAAGGAGGCCACCTAACACAATAGGAAGGCATTCCACTAATTCAACATGCATGGGGGGGGGGGGGGGATAAGATATCTCTTCCCCAGGTTTCCAGGTTGCTGCCACAATGCTTACATCCTTACTCACCCTGACATCTATGAGAGGTTTTAGAGTGGAGAAATCATTGGTGGATGGCGGCTAAGTAAAAGTCACACACCAGCCCTCTCCAGAACCTACACATGGACCTACTTAGAGGTTGCACTGCACCCTGGGAACTGCAGCACCTGGCCCAAAGAGGCCAAGGCTATAGTGCTCATCCAGTACATAAACCATCCTGGTGCTGATATGTGTCTTTTATCTCCCCCTATGTATGCAGCAGATAGAAGATACCCACTGAGGCATTCAATACTGATCTCCATCATGGCACCACACACAGAGACCGAGGAACGCTACAGAAAGGCCCACAGAAACATGTGGCATTGTTGAGAGGATATTTGGCCAGCAAAAGAACCATTTCTGGTCTCTTGACTGATTCAGGGATGAACTGCTGCTATATGATCTGTTGCATGCTCCACAATCTGGCAGTCATGCCAAATAGGCATTGCAGCAAGAGATGACCTCATACATAAGCACTTCAGGTGAAGGTAGGTGTTTATTTCCAGACACACAAACCATGCACTCCACCATCCTCCTTCCACCCCCCATGCCCATTCCAGCCCATATGACATCTTAAAACTATATAACAGAATTGGAAACGGTACAGAGAAGAGTGGGCAAAATGGTAAGGGGGATGGAAGAATATCCTTGTGATATAAGGTTTAAAAGGTTAGAGCTCCTCAACTTGGAAAAGAGCCAGCTGAGGGGAGATATGATAGAGGTCTATAAAACAATGAATGGAATGGAACAGATAAACTTAGATTGGTTGTTTACTCTTTCAAAAAGAAGAAAGACTAGGAGCAATGGAGCTACAATATAACACATTTAAGACAAATAAGAGAAAATATTTTTGACTCAACACATAATCAAACTCTGGAATTTGTTAGCAGAAGCTGTTAGTTTAGCTGGGTTTAAAAGAGGTTTGGACAAGTTCCTGGAAGAATAGACCATAAACCGTTATTAAAGTGGCCTGGGGAAATCCACTGCTTACCCCTAGGACAAGTAGCAGGAATCTATAAACCTTTTGAGAACCTGTCAGGTACTTTAGACCTGGATTGGCCACTTTGGGCTTGATAAACCCTTGGTCTAGCCCAGTCTGGCATCTTACAGTATATTCTAATGCTCAAGTCCCTATTTAACTCTTAGTCCCTGTTTTCCCTGTCCTTGTATCTCCAGCACCCACCTCCTACCTCATTCCCCAATCCTTTGCATCTACCCTCCTGTCTCTTATCTCCTTCACAAGTCTTCATCCCTTGTAACAATTCTCATTGCTTATCCCTGTCCCATTTTCCATTCACCTTCCCCATCTAGCACCTATTCTCCCACCTCTCCCCTTAGCTCACCCAGCATCTTGCCCTTGCCTCTCCATTTCCAGTTTCTGCCTCTCCATCTATTCCCCCTTCCCCTCCTTCTACAGTACCTGCTACATGCCTTTAGCCAGGGATGGTAGAAGGCCTTTTTCCATAGGGGCCCAATAACTGCCCCAAGATCTGCCCTAACTCTGCACCAAACTCCACCCCATCAGCATAAAACCCTTCCTGTTCTGCCTGCAGTCATCCGATCTCCCGCAGGCAGACGGAAGGGTCATTGGCACAATCTCAGCTTTTCTTCTTCTGCCCATGATGGATCAGATCCCCACGGGCAGCCTGCTACCTGCCACCCGTGGTAATAGCAAAGACCTTTTCTGTCTACCTGCAGGAGATCCCCACAGGCAGAACAGGAAGGGTCTTTGTCATGATCGCGGTCTTCAGGCAGCAGGCTGTTGTGGAAATCACTTCCCCCACGGGCTTAACAGAGCCGCGAAAGGGAAACTAGTTCCTTCGCGCTCTGAAAGTCGGCATGTGTGACTGACTGCAGCTGCTGTAAAGAGAGGTGATACAGGGGAGGGCAGGCTCTGCTGGGCAGGGGGGGCCCCGCGGCACACTCGATTCTGCCGCGGCGGCCCCGGCAGCGGCAGCAGACAGCTTTTTTTTTTTTTTTAAAAATTTTACTTTTAGATCTGAATGTTTTTTGCGCGGGGCCCCCTGAAACGCAGGGCCCTGTGCAAAAAACATTCTCGCTCAATGGACGGGCCGGCCCTGCTCTCTACTGCAGTGAACTGCAAATGCAGAAGTGGGATATCATCCAATAGAAAGCAGCAGTCAGTGGAGAGGAAGAAGGAAAGGCATGGGACCAGAAATAGAAATGGGCAGCCCTGAGCTGAAACTGGAGGAGCCTGTGCCTCTCCACAGCTTCACTCATGGATATGCCACCTATGCTAGCTGGATAATTTAGGTGGGTGATAAAGTATCTGGATAGCAGCTGAAAATTGCAACTATCCATATCCGGATAGTGGCTGCACAATCCAGATATTCTTTATCAACCTCTGTCCAGATACTGCCAATGAATATCTTGTGGATATTTTAATGCTGCTGCTGACTATCATCGTGTTTAAATATCAGCTCCTCTGAATCTAGGCCAAGAATTTAAAAAGACAATTGCTATAAAGTAAAACAATCCTAATAAAAATGTTTCTAAGTATATTGGAAAGAAGAAACCCGTGAGGCAGTCTATTTGATTTCTCGATGACCAAGGACTACAGGGGACACTTAGGAAAATAAGAGCCATAGCAGAAAATCTAAATGAATTCTTTATTCAGATCTTTGTTGAAAAGCATGTCTGGGAGTTACTGAAACTAGAATCATTCTTTGATGGTGATTTTTCAGAGGAACTAAAGAAAATCCCAATGAACCTGGAAGATATAACAAAGCAAATGGACAAACTAAAGAACAGCAAATGCCTCGGAGTTACCTTTGACCAGCAACTCAGCTTCCAACGACACCTAAGAAGAACAACCAGAACAACCTACCACAAACTAAGAACAATACACAAACTCAAACCTCTACTCAGTGACAGTGACTTCTGGACAGTGTGCAAAGATTATTGCAACATAATCTATCAGGGCCTTACCAAGAAAACAAGACTCCCTTGCAAATGGTGCAAAATACAGCAGCCATATAACCCCCACTCTCCAAAAACTACACTGGCTCCCGGTCATCATACGATCCAAATACAAGAACTTAACAGTAATCGTCAAAATAATTAACGACCTATCTCCTCCTATCCTTCTGCCAATGATCAAGGAAACACAGCAGACAGAACAAGAAGAGCAGCAGATAAAAACATCCTAGATACCCCAACAAGAAATCCAGACAATCTACCTGCAAGAGAACCTTCTCCATACATGCTCCCCAACTATGGAATGATCTACCCGCCTCAATACGAGCCATCAAAGACCTATCAGACTATAGGAAGGCCATAAAGACTCATCTCTTTATGGAATACTATGACCCATCCCATAAGAATACTGATCAAACATATCAGTCCAGAATAAGCCCATCAATCATAGAAAACAATGGACCCACACCATGAACATTCTGATCTAACATCTCTCGGTTAAACCTTCTGGACTATACTCCCAGCTTATGTATAACTGCATCATACATAAACCTTACTGCCATCAGGTACATGTATATAAATAATAATTGTCAAATGTACCCCACTTAATCTTCCAAGTTCCATACTCTGTTCTATGTAAACGTTGGTTTTGCTGTGATGTTCCCCATAAAACACCTTGAATTAATGATGGGGTGGTATAGAAAACTTGTTAAATCAATCAATCAATCAATAAATAAATCAGTCACTAGAACTGTATATTATATACCTCAGACTTCTTTATAAGATTTAAGTTGATTAACAAAGCTGAAAAAAATGCAACAAGAAATCCAGAAATATAAGTATAGATACAAGAAAAACAAATGGGGAAAGCCCACATTATGGGAACCAAGCTTCAACCAAAAAATTTAAATGCAACAATAGAGGGGAAAAAAAGGCTAACAACTAGCCACATAAGGGGGAAAAATAAACAAACTTCCCATTAAACCACCCTCTCATTACCTGCCCTCTCTTGGAGAAATGTTTCCAAGTGGGAGGCATCCACAAAAACATACGCAGCATCATAATAAGTGACAAAACATTTACAAGGGAAACGTAAATGGAACAAAGCCTTCAAGGCTAACTCCTGGGGCTTCAACCTCCAAAACTGTCTCCTATGGAGTTGAGATGATCGTGATACATCTGGAAAGATGTTTTGGCGCTGACCACAAAATTTGGCCTCCTTATTTAAAAAAAAAAAACAAACCCTTAAGAATATACAATTTAACAGATTCAGATTCAAAGGTCGCCAAAAGTGTGGAGCGCGAAGAAATTATAATAAGGGAATCTTCTAAGAATGTGGTAATATTCTGAACAGAGGGGATTATCACTTCAAGCTCACATTCAGTGAGATTAACCGTTTCAGTACAGGGAGGAACATAATGGCCCTCATTCTCAAACCGGGTTGTGTGGCTACACATCCTGCCGGTATGTGCAGCCCCGCAATCCACCTAGACCCTATTCTCCCACCGACTCTCCCCATATGTCCTGTGCTTCAGGATGGGGAGAGCCAGCAGGGGCAGGAGGGGGCAGAGTGGGGACAGGCCAGACTGGCAGGACGCACAGGGCTGATGGAAGGGCCAAATTAACCCCCTTGACAGGAGTAGAGCAGGTTCCACTGGACAAACAGTCACTGCCAAGTTTTAAAGCTAAATAGGGGTCCTTCTGAGACTCAGGCTGCACCCTCGGCACCTGCCCGATTTGCAGTATCGGCTTCAGAAGACAGTACCACTGTCCAACATCCCAGCAGATCCAGGAGCTGATGGAAGGGCCAAAAGAACCCCCTTGATGGGAGTAGAGCTGGTTCCTATACCTCACAATTCTGAAAGACTCTGTAACCTATCAGTAAAGTCTGCTATATAAATATTTAACATTTCTTATATACTGCCTTTCATGATATCAAGGCAGTTTACATTGAACAGGGCATTATAACCTGGAGATAACTATTTTACAGGGAACATGGGCAATGGAGGGTTAAGTGGCTTGCCCAAGACCACAAGGAGCACCTGTGGGACTAGAAACCCCAGTCCTTCCGGCCCAAGGTTGCTGCCCTCTAGTGGGATTTGAATCCCCGGCCTGAGGTACCTTGCCCCAACCACTAGGCCACTCCTCCTATAGTACCAGAGGACTGAACAGTGACCAACACAACTCTAACATTTAAGAAGGGTTCCAGATTCTCGATAGCTGCTGTCTAAAAATTATAACATAGGCACTTGCACTTCCATCTGCACTTCACCCATGCTAATGAACACATCGTATATTGTCTCAACCATGTGATAAAAATTAATGGTCGCAGCTTTTTTCAAACTTACTATACTTCAACTTTGTAACCATATACAAATATAACATTTCCCAAATTGGCTTTGCCTCAATGTGAGACATGTCACTCTCTTAGCATTACAACCCCTTCTCCTCCATGCCCCATAGCTCCTCTCGGCCTCCTGGCGAGTCAATACTGATGTAGCCATGATGAGGTCCAACTCATCCCCAGCCCCCTTTCTTCCATGACACACACAGTCAGCAGCGGTACATGGCTATATCCCTGAAGCTCACAGTGGTGTCACATCCTCCCCTCCTCTTCTCATGCCTAATAAGCCCACACACGCACTCTTACCTATTCTGGGAATAACTGACCCTTTATACACTGCCAGCGGTGACTGAACCCCCTTTTCTCTATCAGGTGGGTGGGATGGGAATCCATACTTTCCACTTCCACCGCCTCACTCCCAGCTCAAAACTGACCGCCACAACTCTGGTCCTCCACTTGACCCCTTTGCCAGCACTCCTCCTATATTTACTAGTCAATTTCATACCAGCTTCCTCCACCAACCTGCCCACCCTTCCTATGTCTGATCCCATTTTTCCAAACTTCATATCATCTCACCCCCAACTGCTCAGTGCAGCTTGGACATGTTATGTGCCCTCCCTAACTTGGGGTAGGGGAGTGGCACTACTTGTGTATCTGATAATACAAAATAGTTTTGTTGTCGTTGTTTTGAAGGAGGGGAGGATGGACAATATAGCAGCGGATTTTAAAAAGGGCTCCGTGGATGCTCCATGAAAATGCTTCCCTGTGACCCTGATATCAGTGTTTGAAAAGAAAATTACTAGCCATATGTATAGACATGGCTTAGTGGGCAGAGTCGACATGGATTTGGCAAATGGAAATATTGTATTCATTTTTTTTGTTGGTTTTATTAAACACATGGATAATGGTAAGCAGTTTGATAGAATGTCTAGATTTCCAGAAGGCATATGACAAAAGCCCTCATGAGAAATTCCTCAGGATTATAAAGACAGACAGGATAGGGGACAATGGCCTATTGTGGATTGGGAACCACTTAAAAGATAAGGAACAAAAATTAGGACTGGTCAGTTGTGTCAATGGTGAAAAGTAAATAGTAGAATGCTCCAGCGTGATCACATTTGCATACGACACAAAAGTATTCAAAGTTATTAAATTATGGGTAGATTTTGAGGAATTTTAGGAGGACTTGTGAGACTGAGGTACTGAGTGACTTAATGGCAGAGGGATTTTAATGTTGACAAATGCACACATTAATGTATATAAGAAAGTAATGATTCTAAATGAAGGTACACAAGGCTGAATTCTATATTAGGAGTCATCTCCCAGGAAAAGGATCTTGAAGTTATGGTGGACAATACTTTTAAATTCTCAGCTCAGTATGTGAGAACTCTCAATAAATCAAATAGAATACTAGGAAATATTTGGAAAAGAATGGAAAATATATTGCCTCTGCTTTTCAAGCAATGTTTACTTATTTATATGATTATTCTGCTTACAACTAAAAAAATTAGCTTTAGGGCAGATCATAATAAAATCACATAAAAACAATAAAATATATAAAAGGCAATCCCACAATCTATGCAAACTCATCTGAATGCATTCTTAAAATGCTAGACCTTCACAAACTTAAGAAAGCATAAATTAGTGTCACTGCAAAGTGCTAAAGACAACATATTCCGCAGCCTAGGGTGCGCAACATCGAAAAACACTCGCCTCTGTTGAGATCTCAGCTTGAGTACTGTATACCGCACTGGCTGAAACTAGAAAAAGTAAGAGAAAGGCATTCAAAATGGCAAAGGGGATGGAATGGCTCTAAACAGGTTAAGGTTCTTCAATAAAAGGAAAAGATGGATGGGAGGAGACATGAGAAAAGTATATACAATCAAGAGTAGATTGGAATGAATGAATGCAGATAGGCAGTTAACCTTTGAAACAGTACTAAAACATCATGATGCTCCATCAAACTGATAGGTAGCACATTTAAAACAAATTAGAGAAAGTACTGTTCTCACACAACTCATTATTAAGCGATGGAATTTGTTGTCACATAATGTGGTTAAGGAAGTTAGCATAGCTGGGTTAAAGAAGGCTATGGGAAAATTCATGGACGACACGTCAATAAACCATGATTAGCTATGCGACTTGAGAAAGCCATTCTTACCTGTGAATGTGAGCAACAAGGACTGGACCTACTCTTTGGGATCCTGTAGGTTGCTTGTCACCTGGACTGGACATATGGAGAACTGAAAGTGAGGCAGCTCTAGAATGAAATGACAAGGGGATTTCCAAATCGCCTCCTCCCCCCTTTATGCAGTTAGCAGATACATTTTTTTTCCAGCAATCTTCGCATCCGTTTCAAAGTATAAAAACACATGGGATTTATTTTGGAAGCTTTATTCGTGATTTCCATGTGGAAAATCTGAAATTCGCCTGTGGAAATGGCAAGGGGACGTATTGGGGGCATGGTTTGGGCATGGCCTGGGTGAGTCAAAAATCTACATGTGCATTCTCCATTTCATATAGGGAACGTACGTGTATGTCCAAAATTGTCCACTCAGGATTTACACCTGCTCCCTGGCACATATAGGTGTTTAAAAAGTTCTCGTTTCAGCCATCCCTTTACTGGAGGGATAGGTTTGCAGATGGTACTGCGGATGGCAGAATACCCCTTTGTGGAGAGGCTAAACAGGTTGGGGCTCATCCACCTGGGGAAGAGATGACTGAGGGGAGATATGATAGTGATCTATAGATTATTGACTGGTGTGGAACAGGTAAACGTAGGTCGCTTTTTTATGCCATGAAACTGTGGACAGACTAGGGGACCTGCAATGTGGCTACATTGTTACCCAATTGGGTCATCTAGGTGAATATATTTTTTCAGCCGACGCATGATCAAACCCTGCAATCCATTACCGGAGGATGTGGTAAAAGCTGGCAGTGTAGCTGGGTTTAAGAAAGTTTGGACGGGATCCTGGGTAACAGTACATAAGCCATTGCTGAACAGGATCCGAGCTATGCACTGCTTGCCCCATTACAGTTATTGGGGATCCTGTGTGTCTTTTGGGGAAACTGCTAGGTACTTGTGCCCTAGATTGGCCACTGTTGGACCCAGGATACTGGGCATGATGGACTTTGGTCTGACACAGTCTGGCATATTTTCTAATCTTATGTTCCTATGTGTCATCTAGGCAGCTGCCTGGTCCCTCCTGTGCCCCAGTAGCCCCCACTGCATGATCCATGTGCCACCTCCTTTAGCCCCATTTGCGCATCAACATAGTGCCCTTTCATACTTGGGCACTATGCTGTTGCTGCTAATGGAGCACTACTATCACTCTCTTGGGCTCCCCTGTATGTGTATCACATTGCAGACGTCAAATAGGTTCTCTCTCCTGAAAAAACACCCTTCCTGTGAGGTTTTGAGTTGCGTTAGGATTACTGCCATTATGTTGCCTGCGTTAAGGGAGCAAGCCTTGTTCCCGCCCACTCTCTGCCCATTGACCCCTACTCTCCGCTTGTACCATTAGCAACCGCTAAGGTGGCTTTTTGGGCACGCTAAAGGCACAGGTGCACCGTTAGCACGCGCTAATGGCACACTTGCTCCTTTACCGCAGTTTAGTAAACATACCCCCTACACTTAAGAACTTCCACTGGTTATCGGTAGCACTGAGAACAAAATTAAAGGTCGTTACTACAATATTCAAGATACTTCATAACCATTCAGCCCCCTGTCTTGAGTCCCTTATCAACAAAGCACCTGAAATAATATCAAGAAGATGTATAAATCAGAATCTGCTATAAATCCCACCACTCAAGACAAAATGTATGCAGCATACCAGCAACAGAGCCTTTACCGTCTTTACACCCACAATTTGGAACTCCCTTCTGGAACCTATTAGATCAGCCTAGACCATACAAGATCTGAGAAAGAAGCTAAAGACTCACCTCTTCGTAGAATGGCACAGGACTGATATGATCACCTAACACCTAACTTCCAAGAAGTCCATCAACCAAAATTGCCCAGAATAAGTTTTCCTCCCCATTGTTAACTCCCAATTACATGAAACCGCTCTTAAGTTCTATGTAAATGCTTGTCCTTGACCTCAGCTCGCTCGAGTTCATTCATTACTGTTCTTTGTAAACCATTTTGATTATAGAAAATGCGGTATGTAAAACTTGCTAAATAAATACATTCTGGATGTGGTTTGGCCTGGCCTGAAATGTATGTGATTATTTCCTATTCTACTAAACATGTATGTGCCTAAAATGTGTAAAAGTTTGGACCTAGGCTTTGGAGAAGGAATTGAAAGGGTAATTGTGTTTAGCTCTATGGTGTTTAAACAATCCTCAGCAACCTGAAAATTTGAGTTTTGCATCTCAGTTCCTTAATTGGGTGTCCAGTATTCTGCAATCCAGCACATACGTATGTAAGTGTTGGCACTCACATGAGTAGTTGTAAAATCTGCCACTTACATGTATGAGTGCACTTCCTACATGGTCAAAGCCTGAGATGACAATAATTTTTTATGAGCAGGCATTTGGTAAGATAGTTGCGACTGCTGCATATGTTGCCATATTGCCTTTGTCGACATTAAATTAAGATTAAGATGCCCAGTCTCCTAGTCTCACAAATGCATTTGCAAATTCTGACAATCCTCTGATTTGCATAATTTTGTGCTATTCACAGATTTAATAACCTCACTCATTATTCCTAGCTCAACCCTTGTGGCTTTCGATGAATCACTTTATACTCTATTGCTTTGGAAGAAAGGCCTGGAAATCTACTGCTGGTTACACCTTGCCAAGAAAACCCAGGGTCTGCTGCCTTGCCAAGAGTTAGCATTAACTCAATGGCATGCATTGCAACTGATCATTTAGTCCTGCTCTGTTTCCCACAGTACACATAGTGGGTCATTCTAAAAGGTTTAGTCATGGACATGTCTCCATCCCCATTCCACAATGCCATTTGCAGACGTCTCCAGTACAGGGAAGTTCACGTAGGCATGGGAGTGTGGTGGAGGTTTGTCTGGGAAGGGGCAATGGAAGCCACTCAACACTCTGCAAAGCACATGCATGTTTATTCCTGCTCCAGGCATAAATAGGCATCAGGAAAGTGTTTGTTTTCACCTTAAAACATCCAGAGAGTGTAGAGAAGATGGACCATGAAGTGACTAGTGTTAGATTACCAGGTCCTTCACTAGGATTTGAACCTTGGCCACC
The DNA here is from genome assembly GCA_033557465.1 of Ichthyophis bannanicus. Taxonomy (NCBI): domain Eukaryota; kingdom Metazoa; phylum Chordata; class Amphibia; order Gymnophiona; family Ichthyophiidae; genus Ichthyophis; species Ichthyophis bannanicus. The sequence continues at coordinate 126,425,061 of CM066050.1, forward strand.
CAGCTCTTAAGTCATTACTCCAACCATTATGCTATTAAACATACTGCTTCAGAAATGCTCTCCTGGAGATGTCTATATAGACATCTGACACACATGCATATTGGGCACATCCACTTTTCTGGAATTGTGCCTGAACTTGCACACGCCTGCCTTTCTTTTCAGACGTTCTGGAGCTGACATCCCAGATTGCACTTGGACATCCTGTTTGAAATGTGCCTCATAGGGGGTGATTTTATTAGTCATGCATAGATTTACATATATATGTCTATGCACAACTAATAAATCTAGATATTTTAGTCATTTACTGTATGGGGTAGATTCTGCACAGCGAATAGCAGGAATGTAGGGTTGGTTCAGACATACATCCCCCACTATCCACTGTGTGCCGATTCTGCCCATGGAGCTCCCTGCATGTACAATGACTTTTTACGGGGAGCTCTGGACAAGCGCAGGAGGGGGACGGCTGGAGCAGGAGTCTGGGTGGAGCGAGGGTGGGCTGCACAACCCAGACATACAGGGCCAATTCAGATAATGGCCCTCTATGTATGGGGAGTCAGGGATTCATGTCTGATTTATTCCATCTCGGAAGTGGAATAAGTCAGACCGATGCTGGCAATCAGGCCAGGGTCCTCCCCCAACTCACAGTACAATCTCTAGGAGATGCCAGCTGCCCAAGACCATCCCTGGCATTTCTCGTTGAGACTCGGGCAGCAAGAGGGAGAGCTATTTATGTGGTTACGCTCTCCCAATGCTACCTCATGGTATCCCTGTACTATAGCAATGGAACGCCATGGCACCAAGGCTCCATGCCAGATCACTGGGAAGCCTAGATGGGGTGATCACTGCATATCCAGGCCCACTGCATCGGGGCACATCCAGCCCGTCTAAGACCTGATTATGCTTCCACAGGATCGTCTAGCTCCTGTGGGTGCAGAATTGGGTGCAAATCCAGCCTGTCCAGATTTTGGACATCCAGACAGGCCGGACGTCTCCCGAACAAAATTGGCCTCCACATGTGTAAATTGGAATTTATTTGCATATTCATGGGACTGTAACTCTATACGTGCATACGTCAGGCCAAATCACTGTAAGCATTTACAGGGGCAGTTAGATGGAGCATGGACAAAGGGAAAAGTTACACATGTAAATTATAAAATGCTATCATTGACATGCATTCTTGAAAAATCTATGTGCAACATTTACATCAGCCATAGGGATGACTTAAGTGCTCACAGCTTAAATTAATGCATGTTTTCAATTACTTTATAAAATAGGGGCATTAGTTAAGTTAAAAAGTACCTTACTTTATAAAGCAGACATAAAATATGCACATAAAAACACAAGTTAATTCAAGCACATCTAAATCTGGATGTTGTTTTTCTCTCCCTGCATATTTTTGGGGGTATTAATACTACAGTGAATATTGAATTGTATCCTTGCATGGCCAGTAGTAAACCAACAAAGTTGGACTTCAGTAATTGCACTACTTGAGGCGTTAAAAGACTGACAGCAGATTTACCATCACTACTAAAGATGGTCACCTGTAAGACATTACAATTGAACATGACAGAGATTGTTCAAATTAAATAACTGCTTAAAAATAATAAAGAATCCATGACAGAATTAAAAGAGGAGCTAACAAGCATTAAGGTGCCTTAACTCATATGAAGATTTTGGAAACTAAAGTGGAAGAGCAAGTTACTCAACTGTCAGAGTTAAGATGGCTATCGAAATAATTAAAGATCTTAAAGCATAATTATGGAGATCAGAATAATCGAGCATGACAATATAATATTCTTATGTTGGGCATCCCTGAAGCAGCGGAGAGCTATGATATGCTGAAATTTCTGGAGAACATTTTGCTGTTATTTATGGAGTTGAAATTTCAATACACCTTTGAACTGGAGCACGCACATTGTGTTCGCTATCATAGTGTCATTACGAAGGTCTTAAGCTTTCCAGAGGTTCCAGCCATTTTACAAACAGCACCAGAGCCACACTCTTCGGATCTTTTCAGACAAGTTCATCACAAAAGGGGAAGGAAACTACTTTTGGCCTGCGGAGATTACTTAAAAAGGCTGGCAAGCAATATAGTACATTTTATCTGGGACTGTTATGGGTGACTTTCCAGAATTTGACTAAAACTTTTGAGGATCCAGAGGGGCTATGAATTTTTCTGGTAGAAAAGGCTGAAGTAAAGATAAAAACTGAATGATGGTATGTAGTTTAGTTTAGTTTATTACGATTTGATATACTGCCAAATCATTACAGAACTCCATTAAAATAGTAAAGTCAGGCACATAAGGAGAAAAGGAAACAGGTAGGAAGGAGGCTACTAGGCAGTCGTGCTATCTGAATGACAGATAAACGTGGCATGAAACAATTGAGTCTTCAGAGTGGGTAAGAAGGTGACTGTGAAAAGTTATACAGAATACTATCAGGGTTGTTTTTTTTTCAGTTTTAGCATATCTGAGCTGCTATCACAGGATACTCTTGCATAGGACCATTATGTTTACTAAGGGATATATGGACATGCATTTTATGTCAGATGGATTAGAAGATGAGTTCTATGAATTCCAATATTGAATCTATTCATTGTAGGATAACACTACGAAGTAACATTGAGCTGGTCACAGTTGATTTGAGGGAGTTATTTTTCTTGGTGGTAAAGAAAACCTGAGAAGGATCCTTTGGGACTATGAACTTTTTATGTATGCATGGTTACAGAGAGTGTTTGAATGGAGATAACAGTTATGAGTAACTGTGGAATGATAGGGTGTGTAGTGTTGAAAATTAGTCTCATAAGAACATAAGAAGGAGGGGGAGGGGGAGGGAGAGGGGGAGGGAGATGGGGGGGAAGGGGAGGGGGGCCATCAACCCCAGTCATGCTGGGGAACAGACACCCTACAGGGCAGCCAATGCAGAGCTGTACACATCCCTAAGGCAATGGCAGAAAGACAGTAGGCCTGGAAATGCACAGCTGCCCCACCACCACCATCTGACATTCTCTAGCAGCAAGCACAGCAAGTCACCAGCCACTGCACCCTGCAAAGTGTTCCAACCATATACATATAACTGCAGACAGTCCACCAGCTAGTCCACAGTGCATGATCCTGGAGGGGATGTGAACACACACACCAAGCAGATAAGTCAGTGATTAGGCCCCAAAGAGAAGAACCTACATAATTTCACTTAAGAAAAATACAATATAGCACTATGGGGGAGCCTAGCCATGCCATGGTCACTGCTCAGTCAGGGTAAGAGTGACCTCCCAGCAGGACATGCTGTGGCCACCCTGTCGGTGCAGGTTGTGGCCGGGCACTACAATGTCCAACCATTGCCCTATGCCCTGTGCTGACGCATCCAGGCCAGGCCACCCTGTCCAGGCTATACCCACAGTACCTTGCTCCTCATTATGCACATTGGCAGGCCAATACTGGCAACAGTGCTAGCAGTGTGGGCTGAGGAAGGTGTTGGCAGCCACCACACACTGGATAGACAGACACACACTCCCCACACCTATGCCAGCATTGTGCAACTATAGAGGCGTTTGGCAGACCTGCCCACCGCACCAGTCCTGGGCATAGTGCAGGCATGGCTATGGTACGCAATACTATTGGGGTCACTCCCCAGGGTGGTAAACACTGTCAGACACCAGACCTGAAGCACACTCCACAGACATCAGAAAGGTTGCTATGATGCAGCTCAATCAGCAAATTGTGCTTAACTTAGGAATTGCTATCTGCCAGTGATCAAAGCAACATTTTGATAGATGTGTACCATATTCCCAGGTTTAGGGTGGCATTACTAAGGTATGCAAGTGCTAGTATTGGGAGATGCACGCAGGGCCCAACATCCTGCCTCTCCAGGAGGCTTTGGATAATGGAGCCTGTGGGTGCGGGTGTGTCTGCCCCTGTTGGCCGCTGCTCTAGGGCAGAGGTTCCCAACTCCGGTCCTGGTGGGCCAAACACTCTTCGGGTTTTCATGCTGTCCCTAATGAATATGTATGAGATACATCTGCATACCATGGGGGCAGTACATAGAGATGCAGCACAGCCATATTTTTTAGAGGCAGCATGGAACCTGAATGGTGTTTGGCCCTCCAGGACTGCATTTGGGAGACTCTGCTCTAGGTAATGCACATGTTTATGGTGCCTGTGCTCTGTAGGGTAAAATGTAGGTGTTTTGGGTATGTTTACCGTATCTGCAATAAAGGTTCTGTCTGTATTACCACCTTTTGGTAGTGGGTAAAATATGGGGACTGGGTTGGCAGGAACCACGGCTGGGACTTGAACCTGTGACTTTCTGCTCCTGAACACACTGGCTGGGTGCATTGCACCATTGTGTTGCCACAGAGGCAGTGCATTCCCTAGGGATAGCATGACTGTTTGTCAGACAGGGCCTGTCTGTTGCAGTGCATGGCACCCACCTACACAGGGCTAGGCCATGGTCTGCTGTGGGCAGCTGCCACTGCTCCCTCCACCACCAGTACCCCTCTGCCACCATGCTGACATGCCCTTCTGATGGTGGTGCTGGTGGTGCGCAGTCTCAGGCCATCCAGTGTGTGGGTAGGCGGCTGCCTATGGTAGGGTTCTGGGGTAGGGGTGCCTGCATAACTGTCCACGTTTCCCCCCAGCACCGCCTGCTAATGTTCTGTGCCCTTGGGGGTACCTGCTGGGTACTATCCCCTGTGACACTGTGAGAAACACACTCATGCCCATGTTGGGCCCTCATCAGTTGCTGTCTGGCTGCTCTACTGTTTCAGCATTCCTAAGTGCCACCTAGGCATCTGCCTAGTCCGCACTGTGGCCCAGCTGCACCACAGCATGTGCCGCCTGCAGGCCTCTGTGTCCCCTTTTCCAGCATCTGTCCAGTTGCTCGTTCCAACATGCCCGCCCTGCTGTTGCAAAACATGTGCGTGCCACAGGAAACCTGTCCAATGGGGAGGGAAAACCCTGATCAGCGCTATTTCACTGTGGGCTCATTCATCTTTTATGGGGACGGAGCATAGACCCTTCTAAAATTCATATCTTTTTTTTGGAACTTTCTTGGGAGTGTTTTTTGATGTTTCCCATTAATATCACTATTTCCCAGCTTGGTTATGTTTTTTTTATATTTTTTTCTGGTTATTTTCAATGTTTATTTGCCCTTTTGTTCCGTGCACATGTATCACACTTATCACTTTTTGTGGGTTTCCCTGGTTTTGCTGTACATTGCTGACGGAAATGGTTTCTTTTCCCTTCAAATCTGCTCTAACGCCAGGGTTTCACTGGCGTTAGTTTTCAGCCCCAGATTCCACAGCGTTAGTGTGCAGGGAGCCTCTCCCCTCCCACTCTCCGCCCATTGACCCTCTCTCTCCTACCCTGGGGAGCCTTCCTCCGCCCTCCGGGAGCCTATCTCCACCCGCAGCGCTCATTTGCGATGCTGCGCGTGTTATCGCACGCTAAGGTACCTTTTCGCCCGATAAAGCACCATTATTGCGCGATAAGGTACCTTATCGTGTGATAACATTGCCAGATGCATATTAAGATGGTTTAGTAAACATACCCCTATGTGTTGAGTGAAAAAATATTTTCTCTTATTAGTCTTAAATGTAGCTTCTTTGCATATTCCCTAGTCTTTCTATTTTTTGATGGAGTAAACAACTAATCTAGGTTTACCCGTTCTACTCCATTCATTAATGTATAGACCTCTATCATATCTCCCCATAGTCATCTCTTTTCTAAGTTAAAGAGACCTAACTTTTTAAGCTTTTCCTCATAGGAGTATTCTTCCATTCCTTTTACCATTTTGGTGGCTCTTCTCGGTACCTTTTCCAATTCTGCTATATCCTTTTTAAGATATGGCGACCAGAATTACACACAATATTCAAGGTACAGTTGCAGCATGGAACAATACAGAGACATAATAATATCCTTGGTTTTACTCTCTATTCCTTTCCTTGTGATACCTAACATTCTATTTGCTCTCTTGGCTGCCGCTGCACACTGGGTGGAGGGGTTCAACATATTATCCACAATATCGCCTAAATCCTTTTCCTGAATGGTGGTTCCTAATGTGGAACTTTGCATCATTTTACCATGTTATCATGTTCTTTCCTAGGTGCATAACTTTGCACTTGTCTACATTAAATTTCATCTGCCATTTGGATGCCCAGTCTTCCAATTTATCAAGATCCTCTTGCAATTTTTCACAATTCTCTTGTGTTTTAACAGCTTTGAAGACATTTGTGACATCTGCAAATTCGATCACCTCACTAATTATTCCTATTTCCAGGTCATTTATGAATATATAAAAAAAAACAACAGGCCCAGCAGAGATCCCTGGGGTACTCCACTATTCACCTTTCTCCATTGAGAAAATTGACCATTTAGCCCTACTCTCTGCTTTCTATGTTTTAACCATTTCCTGACCCACAATAGCACACTGTCACCTATCCCATGACTTTTTAATTTTGCCAAGAGTCTCTCATGAGGGACCTTATCAAAGGCTTTCCGAAAATCCAGATACAGTACATCAACTGGCTCATCTTTGTCTACTTGTTTAAATGGCATTGCCTCCTGTCACTTGATTGTATTCCTAAGAAGTGTCTCATAAGGGATTTCACAAAATACTTTATGAAAATCTAAATATGCTGTATGAACTGGTCCCCCATTGTCTATTTGTTTATTTACATCTTCAAAAACATCTAGCAAATTGGTAAGTCCAGACTTGTCTTTGCTGAACCCATGCTGACTCATTCCCATTAAGCTGCGTCTATAAGGTCAGTATCTTTTTTTCTTAATATAGCTTCAACCATTTTGCCTGGCAGCAATGCCAGACTCACCAGTCTATAAATTCCTGGATCACTTCTGGAATCCTTTATAGAAACTGGTAAAATTAGTATTACATTGGATGTCTTCCAGTCCTTAAGCATGGCCATTATAAATGATAGGTTTGAGCTCTTTCGGATTCTGGGGTGTATACCATATAGTCCTGCAAAGCCTCTACAGTAATTATTGGCTGAGGGAGTGGGGGGTCTTATTCTCAATACAGAATAGAACCCTTAACATTTAGAACCATGTCACATGTTAAGCATAGGATGCTATCTCCAGTCAGTCACTGCCTAGTCTCTGCCTCACTAACAAGTTAACATGTAAATGAGCACATTCCAAGTGTATGCTGCTGTATTAAGGCAGGTATATATTATTAATGTACACTAATTCCAATCTTCACTGCTTAACGCAGTTCAATAAAAGGCCACCATAGTTTATCCAAAAAGAGCAGTGAAATTTTCACACAAACCACTTTACAGAATGCAGGTGAATTACTAGGAGAACTGCCTTCATGCAATACTTTATTTTCTTGTTTCAAAGATATAAACCAAGTGTGACGAGGTGTATGTCCCATTACTGCAGAACTCCCAGCCCTGGAGGTATGGACGCATCTAGGAGGGATACCCAAGAGCAGCAGACTAGGGGGTATGTTTACTAAACAGCGCTAATGTCACAGCGGCGAAGTTATCGCGTGATAAGTAACATTATCACACGATAATACTGTGCGATAACGTTACTTATCGCGTGATAACGTCACCGGCGGTGTTAAGGCACAGAGGGTGGAGTAAGTCTCTCCAGAGGGTGGAGAGAAGGGGTCAATGGGCAGAGAGTGGGCAGGGAGAGGCTCCAGGCACACTAAAGCTGTGAAATGAAGGTGTGAAAATTAACGCCAGTGAAAACCTCGCGTTAGAGGCACATTTGCAGGAGAGAGAAACAATTTCAGTCAGCAATGTACAGCAAAGGCAGGGAAACCAAGAAAAGTGATAGTAGTGATACATGTGCAGCAACAGCATACTGCCCAAGTATGAAAGGGCACGACGGTGAGGCTGCAAATGAGGTACAGGGGGCTGAAGGCGGGACATGCAGTGTGGCAGCTGGGGCACAGGGTGGACTAGGCAGATGCCTAGGTGGCACATAGGAACACAGAAACTGAAAATCAGCAAGACAGCAACTGACCAAGGTCAAACATGCCCACAAGTGTGTGTCCCACAGTGTCTCAGGGGACAGTACCCAGCAAGTACCCCAAAGGGCACATAACATGGACAGGCGGTGCCGGGGGGAAGCACGGATGTCTACGTAGGCACCCTTACCCCAGATCCCACACCATAGGCAGCCGCCTACAGGCACACTGGATGGCCTGGGACTGCACACCACCAGCACCACCGGCATAAGGGCATGTCAGCATGGTGGCAGAGGGGTGCTGGTGGTGGAAGGGGCAGTGGCATCTGCCCACAGCACACCAAGGCCAAGCCCTGTTCAGGTGGGTGGCGTGCAGTGCAACAGACAAGGGCTGTCTGATGAACAGTAATGGTATCCCCAGGGACTGATCTGTCTCTGTGGCAACAGTTTGGTGCAGTACACACAGCCAGTGTGTTCAGGGGCAGAAGGTCACAGGTTCAAGTCCCAGCTGTGGCTCCCACAGACCATGTCCCTATATTTTACCCTACAGCACACATACACCATAAACATGTGCAGTCCCTAGAGCAGAGGTTCCCAACTGCAGTCTTGGAGGGCCAAACACCATTCAGGGTTCATGATGCCCCTAATAAATATGCATGAGATGCATTGTATGCAGTGCCCCCATTGAATGCAAATGTATCTCATGCATATTCATTAGGGACAGCCTGAAAACCTGAATGGTGTTTGGCCCTCCAGGACCAGAGTTGGGAACCACTGTCCTAGAGTATCGGGCACAAACACCCACACCCACAGGCTCCACTATCCAAAGCCTCATGGAGAGTCAGGCTGTTGGGCTCTGCACAGAGCAACAGCTACCAATACTAGCACCTGCATACCTTAGCAATGCCTGCACTGTGCCCAGGACTGGTGTGGTGGCCAGTGCTGCCAACCAACGCTATCTTAACACAATGCTGAAATAAGTGTGGGAGTGTGTGTATGTCTATCCAGTGTTTTGTGGCTGCCTTCACCTTACTGAGCCCCCAATGCTTACACTGTTTCCAGTGTTAGCCTGCCAATGTGCATAATGAGGAGCAAGGTATTGTGGATATGGCCCAGACACGGCGGTCTGGGCAGGATGCATCTGCACAGGGCAAAGGGCAATGGCTGGGACATCGTAGTGCCTGACCACCACCTAGACGGACAGGGTGACCACAGCATGCCATGCTGGGAGGTCACTCTCACCCTGACTGAGCAGTGACCATGGCATGTCCAGGTTCCCACATAGCACTATACAGTGTTTTTCTCAAGTAATATCTGGGAGTTCCCATTTCTGAGCCCCAATTGCTAGCATACCTGCTTGTTATTTGTGCTTACATCCCACTTCTGTATGCACACAGATTCTCCAGGAACATGCACTATGTACTAGCTAGCAGGCTGTCTGCAGTTAGCTTGTGTATAGCTGCAACACTGTGCAGTGGGTGGTGACTCTGCTGGTGAATGTCAGATAGTGGTGGGGAGCAGCTGAGCTTTTCCAGGCCTACTGCCTGTCTGCCAGTACTCTATGCAATACATACAGATCTGCATTGATTCCCCTGGAGAGTGCCTATTCACAGCAAGACTGATGTAGAGTGTGGATCTGTTGATGGGGAGATCCTGTGCCCTACTCTGACCCAGAGAGAGCAGGTTGGATGGTGCTACATAATCTACTTTTAGGTCCACACACCACCCTTCTTCTATAACATGTGACCATGGTAACCACACAGGTTATGTACTATTTGGGGTTCATCATAGTCCACAAGGGCTAGACATGACTGGAAAATACAGATGGGCACAGGTGTATTATAGATTTGTCTGCAAGGACTACCAATCACACACTGACACTAATGGGAACCTCCAGCATAGCCTATCTCAGGCAAGCCAGGTGCTGCGGACCTGGTGCTGGGCATCCCACCTCACCCTCAGGGTGAGCAGAGGAAACACACAATGTCACGGTCTGTAGTTACTCTGTGCCAGTAACACACATGGTCAGTCCCCCTACCAGGCCGAGGAGCTGTAAAGGCGCATACCCCATCTTGTGATCAGATGTAGGCTGCTGATCTGCATGTGCAGTGCATCATGGGTACGGGTGAGTATACCCTATCCTGGTAACCACAGCAGACAGTTTGTGTGGTGACTTGCAGTCTTTCTGTAGCCAGCCAGCACTATGCTAGAAGCTGTAGCCCACTGGTTACTACAATGACTGTAGATGTGGAGGTCATAGGTTCAATTCCACAGTGGTGTCCTTCATTAAGGCTCTCTGAGGGGTTTCTTTTTAATTTACATCAGTTCTGCCAGCAAAACCACCCTCACAGTGCCTTAACCTTAAGATGCCTCATAAGGCGCCCTATAGGGTGCCCTATAAGGCACATTATAAGGTGCCTTGGCAGACAAGACACTTTATAATGTACCCTATGGGGCACCTTGTAGGGCACCCTATAGGGCGCCTTAGGTTACGGCACTGTGAGGGTGTTTTGCTGGCAGCACTGATTCAAATTAAAAGGGAATCCCTCAGACATCCTTATTAAATAACACCACCATGGGATTGAACTCATGACCTTTGCCTCCACAGTCATTATCAGAACCAGTGGGCTATATCTCTATAGCTTCTAGCACAGCACTGGCATGGACTTAAGGTTACCGTGTATTAATGAGCAAAGGCACCCTCTATCACGAGATACAGATTCTTGCTATCTTGCCGTCGGAATACCCACTACCTTATTATGGCATTCTTCACATTAACGCTGCAACTAGCGCCAGTAACATTAAGACAGTTTAGTAAACATACCCCTAGGACACTTAGGGGCCAAGGAAGGGCCCAGCCCCCTACTCTCTCTCTGACAACACCTGGAATGAGAAAGAGGTAGAAAGGGAGGTGCAAGATTTGACCCAGACCTCCATGGAAAAAAAAACCCTTTAAGGAGGATCAAGGAGACACCCAGCAACAGAAGATAAAGCTAAAAAAATGAGTAACAGCTAGTCATTGATGAGACACCCATGGATATTCAGCCAGTGGATAGCCCGCCAGATTTGGGGTGGTAGTAGCAACAAGCAGCTCTATGGGAGGTAGCAGGGCATCCAGGTAATTTCCACACCTGGGATGCACCCAAGCTGAATCCGAAACTTAAAGTGTGGGAATTTATTATAATGTTTGAGGTATTTATTATTTTATTTATTTACTTACATTCTCTTATATACCGTGCTATTCTGCATCAGTGCAGTTTACATTGAACAAACTTACAGTCCACACGATCCTCAGCTTTCTTCTTCATTGGCCCCGCACTATGGAACTCCCTTCCCCCACCCCTCCGTCTCGAACCTCACTACCCCGCTTTCAAGCGTTCCCTTAAAACTCATTTCTTTTCACTTGCCTTTGACCTCCCCCCCCTGATCCCTGATTCTCCTTCCCCTTCCTTTACCCTTCTCTCCTGTTCTTACTCTTCTTTCCTATCAAACATGTAACTTCCTTTCTGACTCTAGGCCTGTGCCTGTTGTGTGTAATGTTTTTTAACTGTAAACCGCTTTGCCTATCAATGAAAGGCGGTATATCAAATAAATGAACATGAACATGAACATGACAGGGCATTATAACTTGGAGATAACTATTTTACAGGGAACATGGGCTATGGAGGGTAAAGTGGCTTGCCCAAGACCACAAGGAGCACCTGTGGGACTAAAAACCCCAGTCCTTCCAGCCCAAGGTTGCTGTCCTCTAGTGGGATTTGAACCCCTGACCTTCTGGCCTGAAGTACCTTGCCCCAACCACTAGGCCACTCCTCCACTCCATGTTTGTATGTGTGGTATACATGTAGGTATATGTCTGTCTAAACTGAAGGATGTTGGGAAGATGTCATTTGCATGTTCCTGACCAAATTTGAATATCATTTACATTTTGTGTTGTTACAAAAGATCCTGGTGAGGGCTACTTTGGACCTAGGGAGGGGGCAGGGAGGGGCAGTTGCTTGGAGTAGGGGGGCGGGTAGAAAGGGATTTCACCAAACGTGGACTTTGGGACCACCGGATCACTCACCCTAATATACAGGGGAACCTCAGAAATAGATCTCCCTGGTACGCGATAGATGTTTATATGTTTTGTAGATCTCATTTGTGAGAGTGGAGTAAGCCTGGTGGGTTATTGAAAGTTTTGTTGGACCTGGAAATGGAGCAGCCCCCAAGCTTACTAAAAGTAATTAACGTATGCAGTAGGATAAATTTCTTTATATCAAAGCTATGTAAAGAAATAATATGATTATCATTATTTTTAAAGAATATTTTGTTAGACTTTCATTTATTTCCCCAAATATATATAGTGCATGTTGTTCTCTTTCTCATGTTAGACTATAACTGCAAAGAAAGCAAGCTCATCAATTTTAAAACACAATTCTGGAAATTAGTTTTACTATCATAGTACAAGGCTTTATATCTATGCTTTGCATTTGCTAAAATGTACCCTTTTTATATATGCACAAGGGAGGCACAAAATATTACATAAAATAGTAATTGAGCTGGAGTTCAGAAGCAGGAAACAAAAAGCAAAGGTTCTTAGCATTGCTGCATTATAGCTCTCATGGACTACCATGTAATATAAGTCTGATTACCTTTGCTCACTGTTCTTTAAGTCTGAAGTGAGCTTTATCACTTAGGAACATAGGAGGGCATATCCAAAGGGATTCATGAAGCTTTCAGATTTAGCAATCCAGTCTTAACCCCCCCAGCCCATTTCCAGTCCCAGCCCCCCCCATTGGCTCAAGTAAACTTTAATTAAAAAAAAATAAAACGCTGGCCGCTGCCGCCGCAGCACCCATCAGCCCCTGCGGGCTTAACAGAGACGCGAGGGAGACACTCTCCCTTCGCGCCTCTCAAAGCCGGCACGGAGGGGCTCAGCCGGGCAAAGGGGGCCCCGCGGGACAGTCCATGATGCCGCGGCAGCAGAGGGGGCCCCGCGGGACAGTCCATGCTGCCGCGGCAGCAGCCAGCGGGTTTTTTTTTATTTAATTTTAAAAAAGCTAACAATTTGTTCTATTTTTGTGGGCCCTTGCCAGCTGTGGGCCCTACACCACGGCGTACTTGGCGTATAGGTAAATCCGGCCCTGCCCCTCCCTGCTCACCACTTCTGGCTTACTGCTTTATTCTCCCTCTGCCCCTGTAAGCAGTATCTACAGAGGGGGTGCACAAGTTCAGTTCTTGAGTGCCACAAACAGGCCAGGTTTTTAGGATATCCCTAATGAACACTCATGAGATAGATTTGCATACAATGGAGATACTATGTGCAGATCTATTTTATGTATATTCATTAGGAATATCCTAAAATTCTGACATTTGTGGCCCCCAAAGACTATCAGGCCAATGCAGAAAGACTAACGAGCTCTTTGTGTGCCGATATTGCAACTTATACACACAAGTTCCACCACACCAAATGCAGAAAAGAGATTGACATCTGTATAAACAGCAAAGCAAAAGCACAATGGTGTTAAACATTATTGGCACCTTGCATTTTAGCTATTTTGTGTACAATATCTTGAGAAATAGAAACATAGAAATATGACAACAGAAAAGGACCACATGCCCTATCTAGTCTGTCCTTCCATATCAACAACAACAGTCTCCTTTCTTCCCTTTAGAGATCCTCTTTGTTTGTCCCATGCTTCTTTGAATTCAGATATTGTCCTCATCTCTACCACCTCCACTGGGAGACTATTCCACGGATCCACTACTCTTTCCGTAAAGAAATATTTCTGCATATCACTCCTGAATCTATCTCCCTTCACCCTCATCCCATGTCCCCTCGTAGCAGAGCTTGCTTTCAAATGAAAGAGGCTCTCCCCCTGTGCATTTATGCCATGGAGGTATTTAAACGTCTCAATCATATCACTTCTATCCCACCTCTCCTCTAAGGTGTACATATTAAGATCCTTAAGTCTGTCCTCATATGCTTTATAATGAAGACCACTAGCCATTTTAGTAGCCACCCTCTGTACTGACTCCATCCTGTTTATATCCTTTTGAAAGTGTGGTCTCCAGAATTGCACACAATACTCCAAATGAGGTCGCACCAAAAGACTTATACAGAGGCACTATCACCTCCTTTCTACTGCTGGCCATTCCTCTCCGCATGCACCCAAGCATCCTTCTAGCTTTTGCTGTCGCCTTTTCTGCCTGTTTAGCTACTTTAAGATCATCAGACACAACCATGCCTAGGTTCCGCTCTTCTTTGGTGGACAAAAGTACTTCATCCCTATACTACATCGCTCCCTTGGATTGCTGCAGCCCAACCTTACATTTTTTAACATTAAATCCCAGCTGCCAAATTCTAGACCATTCTTCAAGCTTAGCTAGCTTACTCCTCATGTTATCTACACCTTTCTGGGTGTCTACTCTATTGCAGATTTTGGTATCATCCGCAAAGAGGCAAACCTTACCTGTACTCTTTGTCGCCTCCCACTCAACCAATTTCTAACCCAAGCAGTAACTTTAGGGTCCATCCCTAGGGTGCTCAGTCTGTTTATAAGTCACCTGTGAGGAACAGTGTCCAAGGCTTTACTGAAATCTAAATACACCACATCTAGGGCTCTCCCTCGGTCCAACTCCCTGGTCACCCAATCAAAGAAATCAATCAGATTTGTCTGACAAGACCTGCCTCTGGTGAATCCATGATGCCTTGGATCCTGTAATCCGCTGGACTCCAGAACCTCACTATTTTCTCTTTCAGCAGCGTTTCCAATAATTTACTCACCACCTAAGTTAAACTAACCGGCCCGTAGTTTTCGACCACATCCTTACTTCCGCTTTTGTGTAAAGGCACCACATGAGCCTCTCTCCAAGCCTTTGGCACCACTCCCAACTCCAATGAGGCATTGAAAACATCTGTCAGTGGAGCTGCTAGAATGTCCCCAAGTTCCCTCAGTATTCTAGGGTGTATCCCATTCAGTCCCATCACTTTGTCTACTTTAAGTTTAGCTAGTTTCTCACAAACACAGTCTTCTGAAAATTGTTCAAGATGCCCCTCGCTTCTGTTCCTGTTTGTAGGTGTTTTCTGAGGTCCTGTTCCTGGTTCTTCATCTGTGAACATAGAAGAGAAATATTTGTTAATCAAATCCGCTTTATCCTCATCGGCTTCTACATATTCCTCCCCTTCACCCTTGAGTCTGACAATATTACTTTTGCCCTTCCTCTTCTCACTAACATATCTGAAAAATGTCTTATCCCCCCATTTTATTGCATTGGCTATTTCCTCCTCTTTTTGCATCTTTGCTTTCCTGGCTACTTTGCTAGCTTCTCTAAGTTTTTCCAAATATAAATGCCTGTCTTCCTCTCTCTGTGATCTCTTGTATTTAATAGTATGTTCAAAGGTATACAACAAAAAAATATGTTTGCGCAACTTAGACATAGCGATTTCTGAGAACAAAACAAAATATGACCTGGATAGGATTAATAGCACCCTTCACCAATATTCGGTTGCACAATCCTTGGCAGTGATGACAGCCTCCAAATGTTTCTTGTAGCCATCTATTAGTTTCGTACATCTGTCTGCTGCTAGTTTCTCCCACTCTTCAACTGTGATTTGTTCCAACTCATGATTGTTTCCAGGATTCCTTTTACCAATGACAGATTTCAGCTCTTGCCAAAGATTCTCGATTGGATTGAAATCAGGACTCATTGCTGGCCATTTTTTCCTTTTTAACCATTCTTTTGTACTTTTGGATGTATGTTTTGGGTCATTGTCCTCCTGGAGGACCCATGAACTTTGAGACAGACTTAGCTTTCTAACACTAGGTAGCACATTTCACTCCAAAATACCTTGGTAGTCATCTGATTTCATTTTAATACATTCTAGGCCTCCAGTTCCTGAGATAGCAAAACAGCCCCATAACATTATGGAACCTCCATCATATTTAACTATAGGAAGGGTGTTTTCTTTCTTTATAAGCTTCATTTTTTTCTCCTGTAAATGTATCACTGGTCTGCATTACCAAAGAGTTCGTTTGGTTTCATCTCTCTACAGAAAATTTTCCCAGAATGATTGTAGTTTCTCAAAGTGGGTTGGGGAAAAGATCAGGTGTGCCTTTTTATGTCTGTCTTTGAGCAGTGGGGTCCTCCTTGGCCTTCGCCCATTAAGTCCTTCTTTGTTTAGTGCACGGGTATGGTGTGGATTGAAACCGCCACTCCAGATTGCTCCAGGTCAGCCTTATGCTCTTTGGATGTTGAACATGGTGTTTTCCAACAGTTCGCACTAACCTTCAAAGACTTCTTGGTTTATTTTTTCTCTTCCCACCATGTCCTGGGAGTTCCATGAGCAGAAAACTTCTTAATAACATTGTGAGCTGTAGATACAGGAATCCCAAGGTCTTTGGAGATGGCCTTGTACCCCTTTGAAATTTGATGTTTGGTGATAATGGCTTTTCTGATGGTCTCAAGCAGCTCTCGTGTCTTCAGTATTGTGAAAATGGAACAGGGAGAGAATGTAGCCATCTTAAACATTAGAGTACATTCATTGGTTGATTCAAGTCATGTGAGTACTGACAATTGATCACAAGTGCGTCTAATTTTACTGCAGTGGGAATAAATGTGGTGCTTTTGATCAAACTGATCTGACTTGTTTATAAGGGTGCCGATGATCATATCCTTTATTTCTTAGTCCTTTCCACCAGAATGACGCCTATAATACCTAAATTCCAAATAACATCATTCTAGCTATCCTTAACAAATGAAGATAATTCCTAACTCACATCAATAAGGGAGAAAAAGGAACTCAGCACCCACGAGCTCAATCTCCCGGCTTAGGAAAATTAGGCCATGGACTAGCTCTATGACATCATGGGTCCAAAACACTTCCTTCAGACATGATACACAACTATTCAGTAAAATCAGTATGCCCTTAAACTCATCACAAACAAAAAGACATGACAAATGATATAATACATATTACATATATTACATATAGCCCTTATGCCTCAAACCATTACTATATTGCACACAGCCCTTATGCCTTCAACCCTTGAACCCATGATAAAAATACATATATACAGGCTCTATAATATTATATGTATTACACACACCACTTAAGCCTCAGCACTTATAATTTCTCAACGTATCCCTTATGCTTTAAAAAGCTTTCTCAAGGGTGTCACTGGATATCACTTATCTCAGCACTTGTATTATCATCAACTGATCCCAACGCTGCAACAGATGACCAGATAGCCTTTTGCTTCCACTTCCTCAGGGGAGGGTCCTAGCTGACATTCCTCAGAGGAAGGTCCTGGCTGGCATTTTAACAACAGGTCACCAGACCCAGTAAAACACACTATAAAACATAAAAAAACTCTATTAAAACACATTCTCCTTTAAGAGACCTAAACTAAACTCCTATGCTGCTGACCTTGGAGGTATGTTGGAAAGTTTGATTGGCTATGGTAGGAGTTTAATTTTGCTTCTTATCCTTGTGTTCTTTTTTGGCTCATTTATATTATTTATCTTTTATTTTAGGTCTGGGCAGTTTCTCCAAATGAGTTAGTTTTGCACACAACATTACAGCCATGATCCTCACTTCTAAGCCAGGGTATGTTGAGTACGATCTTAGGCTCTCAAAGTTACTGCTAATGCTCAGCGTAGTATTTGTATCATGCCAAAGAGATCTTTTTTCTGAAGTTTGTAAGATGTAATATGTATGAGCAGTTTGTCAAGATGTTCTTAGAAATTCTTCTTTATCAAGCATGTGGCTCCCAGTTCAATGGAAATATTTCTGTACGTTCCTACCACATTATTTTGGTCTCTGACTGCATTTATTGGTATATACTTCAGGATCTTTTGCCTCTCCATCCAATTCACAGAATAATCACTTTGAACCAACACCTTTATTATCAATGCCATTCTGGTGTTTTTCTCCTTTACAACTATGTCAGGTTTCCTCACATCCTGTTTCTTATTCATCGGAATGGAAATGTTCCAGGTGATCATAATCTCTTCAGTCTCTGTAATTCTCTTAGGGTCATGATCCCAGTGCTTTTCAGGCACAGTGATGTTATAGTATTTACAGTGTTTCCAATGGATAAGGCATGCTACTTTGTTGTGCCTTTCTGTATAGACATTTTCTGCTATCAGAACTTCACAGCCAGCTATGATGTGAGTCACTGTTTCCAGGTCTTTCTTACAAAATTGACATACTCGTATGTCTGTTTTGCCAGTTTTTTCAATGCTTACTGTAAACCATCTCATTTATAATCCGCTTTCCTGGGCTGCCACTACCAACCTCTCATCTTTTGGTTTCAGTTCATCTCTCCTTAACCATTCACGTGTCCGTTCTTTATCTAGTCGTTGGAACACCTGTCCAGGTTTGATGATGGAGACATATTCTGGACATTTACTTTCATATTTCAGCACGTTTTGTGTATTTTGATCCAATGATGCAGTTAGGTAGGCCTGAAGGCCTATGAAAGTAGCTCTGTATGTGTAATCTATCTCTGTGAGGCCTATCCCTCCTTCAGCTCTAGGAATGTCTTGACATACACTGATTCTTGTAAATTTCTCTCATGGGCATGGAGGAGTTTTCTTGTTCACACTTCCAGTTTTTCAAGATCTTTAAGAGGCCAGTCTACAATCCTAAAGCTGTATGAGAGTACAGGAATTGCCAGCTGACTGATGGCTTATATCTTGTTTCTTTATGTTAAGACACTTTTCAATAATGATTTTATTCTTCAATAGTATTCTTTACTGTTCTTTTCTCTCAGCAATTTCTGCATGAGTATTATTCCTTCCTCTACTCCAAGACATTTATATACACCTTCCTATTCAAGTTCCTTGATGTCACAGCCCTCAGCCATGGAGATGTTTTCCATTTTGCTCAATTTTCCTCTAAAGAAAATTGCCTTAGCACATTTGTTTAGACCAAAAGTCATCCTGATGACATCAGAAAAGCTTTTCACCACATGAAGTTGTTCTGCTAATTGTTGGTCAATGGAACTGTAGAGCTTCTGGTCATCTACAATTAGTAAATGGGATATTACTTCTGGGTTGTTACCTTCTTTAGAATTCAGGCTAAATCTGTATCCCAAAGAGTAGATGAGAGTACTCATTGGATTAAGCACCACACAAAACAGAAGTGGTGACAGGGAATCTTCCTGAAATATTCCTCGCTGGATCTTAATGTTAGGAATGATGTACTGACCATCTTCATATTTCAAAAAGAGTGTGGATTGCCACATTGTCATGGTGAGGTTAAGGTACTCTATCAAACCATGATTTATTTTATACATCTCAAGACAATTTATTATCCAAGAGTGTGGGATGCCGTCAAAAGCTTTCTTATAATCAATCCATGCTATACTGAGATTTCTGCTTTTTTTAGCACTGGCCATGATGGCCTTATTCAACATTAACTGGTCTTCGGTTCCATATGCTCCCTTGTTATTGCTCTTTTGCTCTGTTGCCATGATGTTATTGGACTCGATATGTTCATATATTCTGTCTGCATCTACTGCGGTGAACAGCTTATAGATTGTAAGTAAACAAGTTATTGGCCCGTAATTTTTGGGAATGTTACTTGGATCCCCTTTTGGAAGGTCTCTGTTGTGATTTCATAAAAAATGGTTTTGGATGAAATAGTATGGATTACTATGTAGTGAGTGCTAAAAGAACCTGCATGTCCTGTGCACATAATATATTTGACATTTGCATGCATGCATGTATGGCCACTTGTAGCAATCTGTTGTTTGCGCATACGTTGGCTCTCTTTTCAACTTTACACTGACGTTTTGCACACAGTTCATTTTCATTCATGCCCTTTGTTGCATAATGGCATGAAAGTCTCAGACCATCAGTGTGCTATGCAAACGCGTACATAGCTAATAGTGTGTGACTTCAGCGACGGCTTTCTGCATTGGCCTGTAAATGAATTTACTGAAAGACTCATCAAACCTTTATTAACACAGAATCAGTGCTGCGCTTGATTTCATCTATCTACAGTAAATTCATTATTCACTTTTTTGTAATAAAACTGTTGGAAATTGAGAAATAAAAAGGGGTATGTTTACTAAACTGCGGTAATCGTACATAACGCGTGTTATGATGCGTTAACAATCGTTAACGTTACATAACACGCGTTATGATGCGCTAACGATCGTAATGCTCCGCGGCGCAGTAAAACACCGCAGAAGGTGGAGAGAGGGCGGAGAGAAGGGGTCAGTGGGTGGGGAGTGGGTGGGGAGAGGCTCCCCTCACACTAACGCGCTGAATTTCAGGGCTGAATTCCAACGCGAATGAAAACCTGCCGTTAAATGCATATTACAGGGGAGAGAAACCATTTCAGTGTCAGCAATGTACAGCCCAGGCAGGGAAACCAAAAATAAGTGATAAGTGTGATACATGTGCACAGAACAAAAGGGCACAGAAACACTGAAAATGACCCCAACAAACTGGAAAAAAAACAATAACCAAGCTGGCCAATAGTAGTATCAATGAGAAACATCAACCCCTCCCCCCCAGAGTAAGCTCCATAGAACAGATATAAATCGTGGAAGGGTCTATACTCCATCCCCATACAAGGTG
Source organism: Ichthyophis bannanicus (assembly GCA_033557465.1). Classification (NCBI taxonomy): domain Eukaryota; kingdom Metazoa; phylum Chordata; class Amphibia; order Gymnophiona; family Ichthyophiidae; genus Ichthyophis; species Ichthyophis bannanicus. The sequence continues at coordinate 126,445,571 of CM066050.1, forward strand.
AATGAGCCCACAGTGAAATGGCACTGCTCAGGGTTTTCCCCACCATCGGACAGGGTTCCTATGGCATGCACATGTCCCGCAACATCAGGGCGGGCATGTCGGAACGGCAATTGGACAGATGCCGGAGAAGGGGATACAGAGGGCCGCAGGGGGCACATGCTGTGGTGGAGCTGGGCCACAGTGCGGACTAGGGTGATGCCTAGGTGGCCCATATGAATGCTGAAACAGCAGAGCAGCCAGACAGCAACTGCTGAAGGCCCAACATGGGCACGAGTGTGTTTCCCAAAGTGTCACAGGGGATAATACCCAACAGCTACCCACAAGGGCACGGAACATTGGCAGGCGGGGCTGGGGGGGAGCGTGGACGTCTATGCAGGCACCCCTACCCCAGAACCCGCACCATAGGCAGCCGCCTACCTGCACACTGGATGGCCTGAGACTGCACACCACCAGCTCCACCAGCAGAAGGGCATGTCAGCATGGTGGCTGAGGGATACTGGTGGTGGAGGGGGCAGTGGCAGCTGGCCAGAGCAGACCGTGGCCTAGCCCTGTGTAGGTGGGTGCCATGCACTGCAACAGACAGGCCCTGTCTGACCAACAGTCATGGTATCACCAGGGAATGCACCATCTCTGTGATAACATGGTGGTGCAGTGCACAAAACCAGTGTATTCAGAAGCAGAGGGTCACAGGTTCAAGTCCCAGCTATGGTTTCCGCCAACCCAGTCCTCATATTTTACCCACTACAATAATGTGCTAATACAGACAGAACCTTTCTTGCAGATGACATAAACATGCCCAAAACACCTACATTTTACCCTACAGAGCACAGACACCATAAACATGCCCATTACCTAGAGCAGAGCCTCCCAAATGCAGTCCTGGAGGGTCAAACACCATTCCGGTTCCATGCTGCCTCTGATAAAGATGCCTGTGCTGCATTTCTATGCGCCATCCCCATGGTATGCAGATGTATCTCATGCATATTCATGAGGGACAGCATGAAAACCCGAACAGTGTTTGGCACCGCAGGACTGGAGCTGGGAACCTCTGCCGTAAAGCAGCAGCCAACAGGGGCAGACACAACCGCACCCAAAGGCCCCATTATCCAAAGCCTCCTGGAGAGGCAGGACTTTGGGCTCTGCATGCATCTCCCAATACTAGCACTTGCATACCTTAGTAATGCCACCCTAAACCTGGAAATATGGTACACATCTATCAAAAGGTTGCTATGATTACTGGCAGATAGCAATTCCTAGGTTAAGTACAATTTTCTAAGTGAGCTGCATCATAACAACCTTTCTGATGTCTGTGTAGTGTGCTACAGGTCTTGTGTCTGACAGTGTTTACCAACCTGGGGAGTGACTCCTACAGTATTGCGTACCATAGACATGCCTGCACTGTGCCCAGGACTGGTGTGGTGGCCTGGGCTGCCCAACACCTCTATAGTTGCACAATGCTGGCATAGGTGTGGGGAGTGTGTGCCTGTCTATCCAGTGTGTGGTGGCTGCCAACACCCTCCACAGCCCACACTGCTAGCACTGTTGCCAGTATTGGCCTGCCAATGTGCATAATGAGGAGCAAGGTACTGTGGGAATAGCCTGGATTGGGTGGCCTAGCCTGGCCGCATCTGCACAGGGCATAGGGCAATGGCTCGGACATTGTAGTGCCCGGTACCATCTGCACGGACAGAGTGGCCACAGCATGCCCTGCTGGGAGGTCACTCTCACCCTGACTGAGCAGTGACCATGGCATGGCTAGGTTCCCCCATAGTGCTGTATAGTATTTCTTTCATGTGATATTTATGGGTTTTCTTTTGGGGCCTGATCACTGACTTATCTGTTTGGTGTGTATGCTGACCTCCCAGTTTTGGTTACACGCATTTCCTCCGGGACCATGCATTATGAACTAGCTAGCAGACTGTTTGCAGCTAGTATGTGTGTTGCTGGAACACCTTGCAGGGTGCAGCGGCTGGAGGCTTGCTGCTGGAGAATGTCAGATTGGGGGGTATGCTATTGCTTTATGGATGTGTACAGCTCTGCATTGCCTGCCCTGTAGGGTGTTTGATCCCTGGCAGGACTGGGGTGATGGTCCCCTCTACTGCCACCATTGCAGGGGGGTAGAAAGTGGATCTGTTGGCGGGAGATCCTGTCCCCCACCCTGAGCCCCAGAGAGTGTGTTGGGTGATGGTATGTAATCTCCCTGTGAGTCCCAACACCCCCATTCATTTACATCATGTGACCATGGCACCCACACAGGGTATGCACTTTCCTGGGTGCATCATAGTCCACAAGGGCTAGATGTGACATACAGATGAACACAGGCATATCCTAGGGGTGTTTGCAAGGACTACTTATCACACATTGGCACTGATGTGGACCTGCAGCATAGCCTATCTCAGCAAAGCCAGGTGCTGATATGGTATGGTATGGTATGGTAGGCTTGTTCTTTGTTGTAGGGTTTTGTATTAGTTCACAATATGCCTGGTACTGGAGAATAGTGGTTGCCATTGTTGTTGTTAGTGAGATGATCAGAATCAGATTTTTTTTTTAAATAATGAGTTCTGTGGGTGAATGTCCTGGTTCTGCTCTGCACCTACTGTGGATGAAAAAAAATATGTTGAAAAAGAAAAAGCAAGAACCATAACACAGTTTATAACAACAAAATAAAAATGAGTTATAATTTAGTTTTATAAACTGTGCTGTTAGTTCTTGCTGTCTTTTAGTTCCTTGGTGTGCCAATGGGACTGTAACTAGCCCTGTGCAAGAGATGCAGCCGCACAGGGCGGAAAGGCTTGGGAGGCGTATTTCGGCTGTTTCCTGCCGCCACTGGCAGGACAATAACAGGCAGCCAAAATGCGCTCCCCAATCCTTTTTGCAGCACTTTAAGCAGGTCTGATCCCTCCCTCCTCTGACTCGATGTCAAGGAGGGACAGATCTTAAAGTGCCGGTGCCTTTCAGATCGGGCACATGCCCCCCTTCTCCTCCCCATACCTCCATCCAGCGCTGCCTGCTCTTTCCCTGCTGCTGGTGCCTCCATGAAAAAAACAGAGGGCAGCAGCAGCAGGGAAAGAGCAGGCAGCGCTGGACGGAGGTATGGGGGGAGGGGGGCGTGCGCCCAAGCTGCAAGTCTCACAGGGTGTGATTGCAGCTCGATATGGCCCTGTGTGCAAACATCTTGCATTTCCTCCATATAATCTAATCGGCTTTTTGGTTTGGTTCAGTCTCTGATTGGATTTCTGAAGAAGTCCCGCCCCCTCTAAGGTGTGTGTGTGGGGGGGGCACCTTTTCATACTTTGCTTCAGGCAGCAGATTGCCTTGAGCCGCCCCTGTTCACAGATGATACTTGAAGTACCAAATGAGGTAGACCTCTGGCATTGGAGTCAACAGCCCTACTTATAACTTTATTTAAATGAGCTATCCCTTAGCTACCCACATCTTTCAGCATTATGGACCATCCGTAGGCTCACAAAAGGAGCAGAAATGATCTTTTCTGTGATGTCTGCATTTTGCGCAGTGGGTACAGGCCTGAGTGGGATTAGGGAGAAGTGAGGGCGGAGAGTGGGAGTTCCTGCATTGCAGAATTACTACAGATATTACCAAAGTCCTGGGTTTTCTCTGTGATATCTGCAGGGGAAATGCTGGGAACATCCCCTGCAGATGCTATGGGACTTTTGCAGCTAACAATGGGCTTTTTTTTAGCTATCACCCATTTTTTATTTGCAAAAAAAACCATCCGCAAAACTAAGAACACCACCAGCTCCAAAGCATTCTCATTCGCTGCTCCTACACTCTGGAACGACCTCCCCATTGAACTTCGTACCATAAGAGACCTCTTCCAATTCAGAAAAGAATTAAAGACCTACCTGTTCACTGAACACTTTGAAGTCCCCTACTACCCCAAAGCTAGCTCCATAACAAACGTGGTCACACATGCACAAACTCCCTTAATCCAAACAATGTAAACACAAGCCTGCCCCCCCTCCACACACACGCCCCAAGACGACATAAAAAGGAACTAAATTCCAACACCTACACCAATATCTGACACACACAACACACACACCACACACTGTAAATATACATTTGTAAAAAGTTAGATGTGTTTGTTTTAATACCTACAAAGTTTATATTACTGTTCAATGTAAATAGTTGAATTCTATTGTTCTATGTAAAATGTATACAAACTGTGTACAAGACTGTTAACCTGTTATATGTAAACCGCCCTTGATCTCTGGAAGGGGCGGTATAAAAGAAATAGTTAAATAAATAAATAAAATAAATAAAAATAAATGTCCTTTGCAGCTTAGTAAACATACCTAATAGAGAATGTAGAAGAGATTACTCAGATGGTGACCTTAGATGTGACAACTCTTTATTCTAGAATACCACAAGATGCAGCATTAGAGATCACTGAGTATATAGAGCCTGATTCAGTAACAGCCACATCTGACTGGAGGCCATGTACAAAATGTAAACGGGGCTGATATCTACCTGATTCCGAAACTATGGGTATGGATGCACCCACTGTTTCGGGATCAGGGAGATATACATCCCCACGTGTATCATATGCAGAGAGGGTAGATGTTGCAAAGTCCTCCTGTCCCCCTGTGGCCACCTCTCTGCTCACAAGACATGCAGCTGCCGACATGCATCTCTGCTCACAAGACATGCAGACCAATGGCCCCAACAGCAGCTCTCACCATAGCTGGCAAAATGTCTCTGGGACAGCATTATGTGCCATTGGGGATAGTCCCGCATGCTTGCTGATGGAAACATATCCATCACCCCTGGCCTCCGTTGGGCAACACTGCCTCTCATGCTCTCTATGGCAGCACGCACACTACCTTGGCAGAACCCTACCATATCCCATTCCCCCTAAGGCACACAGCAGTGAAGAGTGGATTTAGCACTATGTCCTGCCCTTATTCCAATGCCCAGCAGGATTCAGCTGCACATTGATAGGGACGTCTGGGAACGTTCAGGGGCCATTCCAGAATACCCTTTGTGCATCTCGGTGGCTAACCATGCCCCTGCTCTGCCCCTCCCTGCCCACTGTCTATGATCCCTGTACTAGTGGCATGAACGTGCAGGTCTACGGGGCCATAGAATACGGTGGTTCATGTTTTAGGGGGATGGAGGTCTCTCCCGCATGTCTATCTGCTCTATTCGCTTTTCAGAATGGCCCCCATATTGAATAATCATCAAGGATTAAACCAGATTAAGCTTTTTTTAGTCCTTTCTATTGTTACGCTTTATGTAGATGAATTTATGTAGATGGAGTGGAGGAGTGGCCTAGTGTTTGGGGCAAGGTACTTCAAGCCAGAAGGTCGGGGGTTCAAATCCCACTAGAGGACAGCAACCTTGGGCCAGAAGGACTGGGGTTTCTAGTCCCACAGGTGCTCCTTGTGGTCTTGGGCAAGCTACTTAACCCTCCATAGCCCATGTTCCCTGTAAAATAGTTATCTCCAAGTTATAATGCCCTGTTCAATGTAATTTCAGTTTGTTCAATGTAAACCGCACTGATGCAGAATAGCACAGTATATAAGAGAATATAAATAAATAAATTTGAGAATAAATACTGTATCTCTTCTGAATGTTTTGATGACATTGTTATGTGGAGAAGATTTCTGGATGATATATTTATTTTATGGAAAGGATCAAGAGATAACCAACCAATTTATTGTATGGTTGAACTCATCAGATGGGAACTTAGAATTTAGTATGAATTGTCATGAAAAGGAAATTACATATTTGGATGTTCTAGTTCTAAAAAGAAGGAAATAAATTATGTACTTCAGTACTTCACAAATCAGTGGAGCATAATAATTCTTTGAGATTTAGGAGCTGCCCTCCATTTAACCTAGATTACTAGACGGTCAGTTCTAACATTTAAGAAGAATATGCACCTTTACTGATTCTTTTCAAAAAGGAAGCTAAAGAACTGGGCACACAATTTGAAGAGCACGGCTATCTTCTTCATTTTATCATGAAAGCTTAAACTGATGTGAAATGTGCTCATTGAGATCTTTAGTTAGAATTTGGCTTCATGAGCCTGTGGATAAATTGGATTGTGTATTGTGCTATACAAATTTATCATATTGTTTGGCGATTGTTATTTTTAAATATTGGTGCATTTCTACACGTCATCCAGTTTCCAATGAAACCCCTTTGCTAACTTGTCATAGGAGAAAGAGTACTGGAGAATAGTTTATGCAATTTACATTTGATAAGAAATGAGATACTATAAATGTGAATCGTACAATATGTGGAAATTGCAAATGGAGCTTCAATCATGTTAATGATTGAAGGACCATTCAGGAATGGATTATGTATTAAAAGTCCTTTACCATACAGATGCAACTCTGATTATATCATGTACATAATTGTATGCCGGTGCTCTTTGATTTACATTTTCTGTACCAAACAAAAAAATAAAGTTACATTTGAATGAAGATCATAGCCATATTTTTTTTTGGGGGGGGTGGGAGCGGGATGACAACTTAGAAGATCCATCCAAATGCAATCTGGGATGTAAAAGCCAGAACATCTGAAAAAAATGCAGGCACATTCAGGTGCCAACGTGATTTCATAAACCTGGACACACTCGACAGAGACATTTGCAGGGGTGTCTAATTAGACATGCCCTGGACCGTATTTTAGAACTTGGACATCTAAAATAGCATAATGATTAGAGTAGTGGGTTAGGAAAAGGGCAGCTAGGGTTCAAATTCTACTGCTGCTATAGCTGAACTTGTGATGAGCACTGGGGATGATAGATCGCTTTCCTCTCTACATACTCTAGATGTTTTTAGGCCTAAATGAGCACTTTTCAGATGCTGGTTCATTGCTATGCATGCCTCGGAGCTATTTTAAATTTAGACATGATGCCAGATGTTCATGACGTTTCTGTAATCAGGTAGAGATGTCCATGGGAACTCCCTAACCATGCCTCCACAGTCCTGGGAACACCCAAGCTAGGCCTCTGTTCAGAGTCAGACATCCTCACTCTGGGGATGTCTCCAGAGCTGGCTTCTAAAATGGATCTGGAGACATCTCTGTGGTTTAGACATCTTTATACCCATTTTCAGACAACCAAAGTACGAATTGGGCTTCTCAAATTTCACCCATTGTTACTAAGAATTTATCAGCACCATTAGTCAAATATTTGGCTGCTATAATCATAACATAGAGGACTTAAAGTGGTATGTGACTGAGAAATGTGATCTTAATTGGTGGTGTTGGTGGGGGAGGGTGATAGAGAATATAGGCTTAATTATTGTGAGCAATCTCAGATATTTAAGTTCAATACAATTGCCCTATAGAGATTAAACATTAAAATGGAATGGTTGGTTGCTGAAGTCATGTGAAATACTGGGTTTTAAATGTTGGTGCCATATTTGTATTTTCCAACAGAGTAGATAATACTGCAAGAAATTAATTTGAAGAAATGAATCTGGGACAAAAAGAGTTACTTTGCTGAATGGGACAGAAGATTCAGAATAATTCCTCGATGCAGAAGAATATCTACGAAATACGATATCATGTCAGATTATTTGTGGATGCTAAGGGCGAAATACTGGAGAAAGATAAGTAGACTGTTTTGCTAAATGAAGAGATTATGATAATAAGGAACCTTAATGGCATGAACTAATTTCAGACCGCTTATGAAATTACAGAGAGAAAATGATGGCTTTTATCCATTATACTTCCTAATGAACTTTGAGGCACCAGATATTAAACGTAATCAATAGTGAAAATTTAGGGGCTAAGGTTGATGTTTATGTTGAAATTTCTGGTTGTGAGAATGGTAAGCGTTCCACGTGTAAACCATCACTTATTTATTTAATTATCAAAGAGGTTTGCCTGCAGGAAAAACAGCAACATTCAACATCTCATACAAACCTCTTTGGGGGTGAATGTATAAGGAGCCACATAAAGATAAACATCATTTATGCTCATAGATCATTTGTTTAAGTCTTAGGGGTATGTTTACTAAACGGCGCTAACGGCGTAGCTGTGACATTATCGCGCGATATGTGATGTTATCGCACGATAATGGTGCATTACCGTGCGAGAACGTCACATATCGCACAATAACGTCTGCTGCGGCGGTAAGGTGCGCCGAGGGTGGAGCAAGGCCCCCCAGAGGGTGGAGGAAGGCTCCCCAGGGGCGGAGAGAAGGGGTCAATGGGTGGAGAGTGGGCGTGGAGTGGCTCCTTGCACACTAACGCCATGAAATGAAGCTCAGAAAATTAGCGCCAGTGAAAACCTGGCGCTAGGCCCATTTGCAGGTCAGAGAAACCATTTCAGTCAGCAATGTACAGCAAAGGCAGGGAAACCCAAACACGTGATAGTAGTGATACATGTGTAGGAGCCAAAAAAGCAAAGAAACAGATAAAATGACCAGAACCACATTTCAAATCCCAATAACCAAGCTGGCCAATATTGATATTAATGAGAAACATAAAGCAACACTACTGACAAAGCATAAAAAAGAAGATATCATGTTTGGAAAGGTCTATTCTCGGTCCCCCTACAAAGTGAATGATCTCACATTGAAATGCCGCTGATCAAGGTGTTTGTCGTTTATATTGAGCAGGTTTGTTATGCAAATGTGCAGCAACAGCAAAGTGGACATGTAGGACAGGGCAACTGTACTGATGCTGGAAATGGGATACAGAGGGCTGCAGGCGGCACATGCTGTGGTCCCGCTGGGGCACATTGCAGACTAGGCAGATGCCTAGGTGGCACATAGGAATGCCAAAACTGTAAAGCAGCAAGACAGCAACTGACGATGGTCCAACATGGGCACGAGTGTGTTCCCCACAGTGTTCCAGGGGATATTACCCAGCAGGTACCCCCAAGGGCACAGAACATTGGGAGGCGGTGCCGGGGGGAAGCGCGCATGTCCATGTAGGCACCCCCACCCGAGAACCCACACCATAGGCAACTGCCTACCAGCACACTGGCTGGCCTGAGACTGCGCACCACCAGAACCACTGGCATAAGGGCATGTCAGCATGGTGGTGGAGGGGTGCTGGTGGTGAGGGGGCAGTGGCAACTGCCCACAGCAGACCACGGCCAAGCCACGTTTAGGTGTGTGCCGTGCACTGCAACAGACAAGATCTGTCTGACGTACAGTCATGGTATCCCCAGGGAATGATCTGCCTGTGTGGTGCAGTACACACAGCCAGTGTGTTCAGGGGCAGAGGGTCACAGGTTCAAGTCCCACCTGTGGCCCCTGAAAACCATGTCCCTATATTTCATGCAGTAGTAAACCGTGGTAATAAAGACAGATCCTTTCTTACAGAGAAATGAAACATGCCATAAATGCCTATATGTCACCCTACAGAGTACAGACACCATAAACATGTGCAGTCCCTAGAGCAGAGTGTCCCACCTGCAGTCCTGGAGGGCCAAACACCATTCAGGTTGTCAGGATCTCCCTAATAAATACAACACTGCGAAAGCAAATACCATGCCAAATGCAGAAACCAGTCCAAAGGCTATAGTGGAAAAAATAAAACCTTTATTAAACAATGCCAACCCGACACAGGCCGTGTTTCCCAACACTTCGTCAGGGGTTTTGCTGGCATAAAACTAGAAATATAAACACATAAACATTAAAAACATATAAAATAACAGAGCAACTAACAATATGTTCCATCAATTACTAAAAAAATGGTAATTACTAAAATAAATAAATAATAAAAATCAATAATAAACAAAATAAATTATATAGTGCATTAAAATTAACATAAAACAACACATGAACATAAATTATGTTGTTTTAAAATCAATATAAAAAGAGAAAAAATGAGTCTATAAAAGAATAAAACTCAAGAATGTGACATGTAAAACCATGAATACCTCTATAAGGGACCATTTGAACCAATGGTCATGTAACGTGCTGTTTGAGACTACTATGAATCTGTAAATTCTAAAAGAGACATAAATAAATTAGTAAACAGTTAATTATAAGAATGCATATAAAAAACACATAAACAGGTTTTGGTTTTTCCACTATACCACGCCTTTGGAAGTGTCCTTAATAAATATGCATGAGATGTATTTACATGCACCACCCCCATTGTATGCACATGTATCCATGCATATTCAGTAGGGACAGTATGAAGACCTGAACCGTGTTTGGCCCACCCGGACTGGAGTTTGGAACCTCTGCCCTAGAGCAGCGGCACAAACACCCACACCCACAGGCTCCACTATCCAACGCCTCATAGAGAGTCAGGCCGTTGGGCCCTGCGCAGACTAGCATCTCCCAATACTAGCAACTGCATACCTTAGCAATGCGTTCTAAACTTGGGAACATGTTCCACATATATCAAAAGGTCGCTATGATCAATGTCAGATAACACATCCTATGTTAAACACAATTTGTTGACTGAGATTCATCATAGCAACCTTTCTGATATCTGTGGAGTGTGGTTCAGTGTATGTTCTAGACAGTGTTTACCACCCCGGGGAGTGACCCCAACAGTATTGAGTACCATAGGGGAAGGGTGGGGTGGGGAGGGGAGGGGAGGGGGGTGGAGAGGGGAGGGGAGGGGAGGGGTGAGGCTGGGAGGGGAAGGGAGGGGAGGTGGAGGAGAGGGGGGTTGGGGTGGGGTGGGGGTGGGTAGGGAGGGGAGGGGGTGGGGTGGGGAGAGGGGAGGGGAGGAGGGCATCTGAGCATATGCATGCCTACTGCCTTTCTGCCAGTGCCCTGTGTGATACAAACAGATCTGTATCCAGTGCTTTGGAGGGCGCCCTCTCCCCTGAAGGACTGGGGTAGCTGGTCCCACAGCCCTTCATCATGTCACTGCACTGCTGCCATTGCAAAGATGTAGAGTGTGGGACTGCTGGCGGCAGATCCTAGCTCCAAGAGGGTAGGTCTGTAGACGCTGCCCCCCTAATCCACATGTGGGTCCAGACACCCCCCCCCCTGCCCTATAGGGTGCAGTAGGTGATTGCAGTGAGGTGAGGGTGTTTCTGCTGGCAGCACAGATTGTAGAGATGTGTCACACTGTTACATGCAGCAAAAGAGATTGCCTCAGACAGCCATAGCAGATGAGAACCCTGAGGAATCGAACCCATGAGCTCTAGCTTGTTGGTCATATTAACCAGTAGGCTTCAGCTCTATACACCTTCTCATAGCACTGCCCCGAAGTTAAGGTTACCACGCGTAAACAGCCAACGTGCCCCCTATTGTGCGATACACAGTGCATGCTACGTGGATGCCGACACGCCAACCGCCCTATATGGCATTGCTCACGTCATGGCTGGGGGTTTCGCTGCCAACATTAGGATGGTGCACACATACCTCATAGCAAATAGCAGTGTGTCCCCCAAAACAAAACCATCGCTGCAGCTGGGAAACCTAAGGTACCCTGTAAAGTGCCAGAGCTGTGGGTCTACCCCATCCTGGTAAGCACAGCTGACATTTACTGGGTTGACCTGCAGTTGCTGTGTAGTCAGCCTGTGCTATGATAAGAGGCATAGCACACTGGTTAATACAATGCCCTCAGAGTCACTGCTCAAGGGTTCAAATACCCACTGCACCAACAGTAAGATGAGTATTAGTAACAGTCAGACACATCCCCACAAACAGTGACACTGCCGAATACACTATAACCTTTGTCCCATGCCCCAAAGGAGAGGCCTGGTGTGGCGTTGCATCTCCGAAGGCACCCACAGCTGAGGCACAGCAGATGCGGCCCAGGCCAAACGGCGTAAGTAATGCAATGCTGTAAACCAAAGCCAGCCACCGTAGCTGCCAATCTCAGTATCCAACATGTAGTAATGTGACCCCAGAGATACTTTTCTATGTGGCATCCGTGACACGTGCACGTTGTGTGCGCGGTGTAATAGTGTGTGGTACGGCATATGCATGATACTGCGCATGCGCAGCGTGCGTGCGTGCGTCACTAACACATGGGCATCCCTCAAAATGGCGACGCGATCCCACAAGCCAGCCTTTAGCCGCCATGACCTATGACAGCTGGCAGCCCTAATATGCACCAGGCAGCCACGCCTCTTCCCAGCCGCCTCAAAATGCTAGGATCTGGAATGCGTAAGGAGGGCGTGGGTGTGCATCACAAGGCGCTTTAGCCGTGCAGCAGACTACCCACGTGAGGCAAGTGTATGGGGACAGGTCACTAAATGGAAGGTGTGCAACACAATATCCAGCAATTAAAACACATAAGATATGCACCACATGTGTGAGACACATGTATGTGGGCAAACCTGTGATCAAGCTATCTGTGTATGTTGCTGTGTGCATGTATGCCAATCCCCAGGAGGCATAGACATGAAAGCAGAGGTGCAGAGGGTAGTGCGCTGTAATGTAAGCTGCTCCTGTTGCAGTGCACACCACTGCCCAACCTCCAAGAGTTGCAGCCCCCATGACAGAGCTATATTAGGCATCCCTGTGACATAGTGGCTGATGCTATGACACATTACCAGCTCTGGCCAATCTCCAGGAGTATCTGACCTGATCACAGAGGCCAAGTAGTCATCATGGTGCACTGGTAGCTGCTGCAGTCGGAGTACCACAGGCCTGCCCATCCCCAGGAGGCATCAGATCTGATGACAGAGGTCCAGCAGTCATCCGGGTGGTGTGTTAGTTGGTGCTGCTGATGTGTGGAACATCACCATTGGCCCCAAATGCTCGCAGACCTGCGCATAGGGGCGTATCAAACATCCTGGTGTTATGGATGTTGTTGTTGCAGTTTCCCAGTTCTGCCCTAACCCCAGGAGGCATCAGACCAGCCGACACAGGTCTATTCTACATACCTGTGTTATGGTGGGTGCTGTTGTTGCAGGTTCCCAGCTCTGCCCTAACCCCAGGAGGCATCAGATCAGCTGGCATAGGTTTATTCTACATCCTGGTGTTATGGTGGGTGCTGTTGTTGCAGTTTCCCAGCTCTGCCCTAACCCCAGGAGGCATCAGACCAGCCGACACAGGTCTATTCTACATCCCTGTGTTATGGTGGGTGCTGTTGTTGCAGGTTCCCAGCTCTGCCCTAACCCCAGGAGGCATCAGATCAGCTGGCATAGGTCTATTCTACATCCTGGTGTTATGGTGGTTGTTTGTGTTGCAGGTTCCCAGTTCCCCCACATCCCCAGGAGGCAGCAACCAGATTCCAGTGGTCCAACAAGCAGCCCGGTGTAATGGTAGCTGATGCTGGTGCAGGTACCCAGCCCCCCCCCCCCCAGGTGTCTGAGCACGCACCACAGAGGCTGCATCAGCATCCATGCATCATGGTGATGGGTCCTGTTGATGTGGGACGGCCTGCCCAACACCAAGGTGTGTGCTGGACTGCTGAGTGTATGGAGTCACACCCCCTGTAGTCCACAATTGCAATGCCCCACATGCTATGTTGCCCACATGTCATGCCAGGAGATGGCAGGGACATGGTATGGGGTGGCTGTGAGGCAGTACACAGGGCATATAGGTGTCGCAACACAAATGCCCAGTCTCATGCCCACACATGCAGGTGGTGCTGCCAACAGCAGGTATGGGACCCGCTGCCCATAGCAGGAGCGGCCACCATTGCACGCAGACATGTGTGTCATGTGGTTCACCATGGGCAGGAATACAGGGCACTAATGTTTGCAAACATTGCTTATCCCCCCAGGTAGAGGACCTACGGAAGAAGGGCAAAGAGATGCGGCTACACTGCCCGAGGTACCTCCGCTGCATGCAGCGGGAGGCAATGGCCGTGGGTGATGGTGAGTGTCCCAGCCTAAGCATTGTGCCACACCATGTCCCAGTGGCATGGCAGCCTGTGATGCCACACACAATGTGTCTGTGCCGTAACAAACGCATGACACCCTGTTCATTTCTGCCTTCTCCATAGAGGCTGCAGATGCTGGGGAGGGGACCTCTGCGGGCATACAACCTGGTGGCAGCCCCCCCCCCGTGACCACTGAAGGTCCCGAGGTGGAGGACATACCTTCAGCGGCGGAGGATGCCATGGATGTGGGGGAGGAAGACATGGAGGGTGGGGAGGGGTGGGAGAAGGGGATGGTGGAGGGTGCTGGAGAGGTGGAGTGGGAGGGCGAGGAGGGTGGCGGGGATAGTTAGGGGAGTGGCCTGTGTCTGAGGGCGGTCACACGCCACCACTGGACACTGGGGGCCCCTGCCATCTGCCCCATGTGCATGGCCATGGTGTCAGGCCGGGTGTGGGCCCCACACACATTTCCACTCACAGGGCCCACGCAGATGCCACCACCCAGACCACAGCCACATGGTGTGGATGTGGTGGCAAATGTGTGGGTCTCCTGTGTGTGGCGATGGGCACCATTATGCAGACCCTGGGCGAACATGGCCATGTCATCAGGCAGCTGACAGCTGCTGTGCAGGGTATGGCTGAGGTGATGCGCCACCAGTATTACCATGGCATGTTCACGGCACACCCCCAGCCATACCCCCATGGTGGGCCCCTGGGTGTGTAACAAACAGTTATAGCTGTGGCCATCTCCCAGTGGCAACCCCAATAGCAAACTGTCCCCACTAACATTGGAGACGGATGTCCATGCTGGGATAACACCTAATGTGAAACAGTTTATACAGTTGATCCGCCTGTGGGAGAGTGTTTCTGTGTTCCAAATGTTAATGTTTGTATGGCACCTACCAACACATACCCTTATTAAAACACTGTGTAGGCAGCCAAATTCTGCAATGGTCATATGTCCTCTGTACATACATGCTGTAGCGGTGAGTATGCCACCTGTGTGCATATCTTAGTGTGTATTTGTGATACATACATTGTCCCTGCCCCACAACAGGCTGTGTTGAGTGCCATGTGCGCTGACGGATGTATCCCCTGCTGACACCATGATATAAACTTGCGCTGCACCATCCATCAGACATGGACAGAGGCACGTTGTCACAGATAGTCAGTCTGTAGCAGGGGTGCAGCACATGATAGGACGGTAAGGAGGTGCGGATGTGGTACCCATGATGCAGCGTATATGTGATGTATGTGGGGACCCACGTGTCAGTCAGTGCGTTAGTCGGTGGGACACACTAAGATGGGGTTTGGTGGGGTGAAGGAGCAGCGGCGCACTACAAGTGCTGGAGGGGGTAAACAACTGACAGTAGCTAGGTATATCTGTATGTTGTGTCTGCCTACCAAGCATGTGCATTTAGCATGCCACCATGTCCCTGGTGTGTGTCCGACAGATGGGTCACCCATGTAGATAACCTGATGTGGATGATATGCGGGGACAGAGGGGGGACATACCCCACAATGTGGGCTGAACAATCAGCCATGTACAACAGGTGGAAGGAGGAGTGAGCATGTAACACCAGGCATATGTATGGCCGTGAACATATGGCACGGTGCATGGGACACAGGGCATGTGTGCACCGCTCTGTAATGACTAATGCTGGTACAGACACCCCACCAGCCTGTGACATGGTAGAGCACAGGTGACCATGCTAACCCCAATTGGGACAGCCCACTCAGGGAACCCTCAACACAAAGGAAGGGCATGTGCACATCGGTGAACAAAGGTAATGTGTCATTTAATGTGGTTTACAGTCCAAATTGCATTCACACACCTACGGCCTGCGTGACCACCCATGCCCCTGCCCCCTCCCACATCCCCCCACACCCCTTTATGCTGCTGCTGCCACCACCTCTGGTGCCACTGCAGGCCGCATGATATGTCCCGCCATGGCATCGACGGCATCCACCACCCAGTCTATGCCAGCTGCAATATCCACAGCAGTCCCTTGCAGCTGCCGTGTTTCCTGGGTGTGCTCCCTTGTGTCCCTGCATAGCCCACACACCACCCACATGAGGGTCCGCACCGCCTGGATTTGGGCACGCTGGAGCTGCTGCTGGCCACACATCTCCATCTGCATACCAATCAGCACCTGGTGTGTGCCTGTGGGAGGGGTACAAGGTGACCTGTGAGACATCTGTTGCCCAGACCCCAACATGTATGACCTGCCTGTTCCCCATTGAGCCACACCAACCACCTCAGGCATGGCCAGGGGGGCATATGTATGTGTGGAGGCCCACTGTCATCGTGCACGTGTGTGGCCCCACCGCTGTGTCTGGGTGTTGGTGTGCCACAACAGCACATGCAACCATCTTGCCAGTTGCCTACCTGCAGCATCCCTGTGTGCAGATGCCATATGTGCCCGCAGCTCCCGGAGGACGACAGGCACTGCACCTGTTGTTGCAGTGGATGGCCCTGGTGGTGGCAAGGTGGGGCTCACCCCTGCAACCTCGGGCCCCTCCCCAGCCATTGTGGTGCCTGTCTCCCCGCTCTGCTGGGGTGACCCTTCATCCTCCTGGGTGGCCACCTCCTCAGACAGCACCTCGGCCCATGGGGTATCTGGGGCGTCGCTGATGGCAATCTCTGCATATTGTGCCTCAACAACCTCCGCAGGCTCTGGCTCACTGCCACTGTCCTCCTCAGCTGCCTCGATGGCCTGGATGTTACCTGGGGGGGGGAGAACAAGGTACACAGTAGATATGGGATGTCACAGACAGAGACATAGAGCACATTGTAATGTAGACACATATTTGTGTATGTAGCCCTTGTGTTCCTCTGTCTCTCTTACCTGGTCAGTCATGGGGACAGAAACTCTCCTGCTTACTCCTTCTTCACCCCCTGTACCCCCTCCACCATGCATTGTATGCACAGAACTAACCCATTTGATGGGGATGCCCCATTTTCTAACCCATATCTGGGGTGCGGACATCCAAGTCTGACCTGCAGCGTGGAGTACGCATGTGTGGGTTATACCCTGACCTTGGATGTCCTCACCACATCTCAGATATTTCCAGGACACCCTGACCTATATCCACGCCTACATCTGCCCAGCAAAAGAAGGGGTGATGGGAGGGAGCTCATTCTGTCAGACAGATATGTGGAAGGTTTTGGGAAGGAGGTTTGACTATATCCCCTATAATGTCTATGTGCAAACACTAACGGGGAATGTGGACTCGGGTATATGTTTCCCTAGGTCAGACACACCTGCTCCTAGGACATGGGCCCGCTACCCCCGTGGCATGCCCAGCATGTGCGTGGTAGATAGCTGTATGTGTGCTGCATGTCCCAAACATAACTGCTAGGGGATAAGCCGTGTCCAGCACTGGTGAGAGGCCATGGATATTGATGGAACCTAGGCACTCAGCCAGCTGCTGCTCCAGGGGCGTGAGGCTGGGGATGAAGGGACCACCCCTGCCAGTGCCACTAGCATGTCGGTGTTATGCAGTCATGTGTGCACAGACCCCCCTCCTGATATTAAACATCTTGCGGAGGCTGTCAAGGTCCCTTGGTGGCCCCCCAGCCAGTGCCACTGCCCCCTGCACCCACACCTGGGTCCGTACACTAACTGTTGTGTGTGAGCTCATGCGCCCATACAGCTCCTCATAGTGTTCAAGGACACTTGCAAGCAGGTTGTGGTTTTCCTGCTGTCTAAACCATATTGCCCTCTTCCTCTCCCCATCCGGCACAGGCGTCCACCTATGCTTGCCTATGGTATGCTGCTCATGCCGCTCCTGGTTGGTGCCAGCCATACCCGATGGGCCGGCAACCTCAGACGCAGGGTGTTCCAACCCTCCCGTCTCTGGGGACTGCGGCCCTGCCGTTTCTCTGGACACCCCACCTATTGTGTCCTGCTGCAGCATGTCCCTGCTCTCCCTGTCCTCCCTCTGCATCCCGGACCTGTCTTACCTCATGTGGCCTTGCCCCTCCCCCATCACCTTCACCAGCCCTCAACACCTTAGCCACTCACCAGCCCTGCCTGCTGTTACCTCTGCCATGCACCAACCCAGCCACTCACCACCACCACCACCGCCTACCACCCTTGCCACTCACATCCCCCCATCACACGCACATCTTGCGCATGTGCAGTGCACAGCTCCACCTATGCACCCTATGCATCTCCTGTGCACATGCGCAACGCGCGCAGACTCCGAAGGTCCATAAATCAATGCACACACATGGTACACACTGAGGGGTTAGTGCTGGCGAGCAAGGTTGGAGGTGTGCATTATTGGTATTTAAGCAAAAGGAGGGTCAGAGGCAGGTTAGGCATGGAGTGTGGCAGGGTTGGTGAGCGGTGAGGGAGGTAGGTAGCTGGGTTGGTGTGTGGTGGGGGAGGTGAGTGGCAAGGGTGGTGAGTGGTAGGAGAGGCGAGCGGCAGCCCTGGTGAGTGCTGGGGGAGGTGTGTGGCTGGGTTGGTGTCTGCTGAGGGAGGTAGGTGACACGGTTGGTGGGTGGTACGGTTGGTGGGTGGTGGGTGTGCTGTGTGGCTGGGCCAGTGTTTGGGGGTGGAGGTGAGTGGCAGGGCTAGCGTCAGGTGGGGTGGTGAGGGGGTTTGGGTTAACAATGTCTGCTTTGGTGGCCTTTGTGGTTGCTTCAGTTACACTGGGGGATGTGGATGGCTTGTGGTTGCCTGACGAGGGAGATGGTGTCCATGGGGCTGGGGCATGGGGCGGGGGTGCAGGCCCGCTCCAACATAGACCTGCAGCTGTGAGGGCAGGCCAGGCAGGGGCTGTGCTGGCATGGCGCAGGAGGCGTGCCAAGTTGCAGGCCCGCCAGCCTCGCCTCTACAGGCCCAGGGCCCGGCTCCAGGGCATGCATGAGGACCAGGTCATCTCCCTCTACTGCCTGAGCACAGGGGCTATTAGGGAGCTCTATGAGGATCTGAGACATGACCTCGAGCCCCTGACTGGTTGGTCACATGCCATACCGGGTTTGGTCAAGCTCCTTGGTACCCTACATTTCTTTGCCTTTGGCTGTTTCCAGTCATCTGTGGCCACAGTGGGTGACATGAGCCGCCCCACCTTCTCACGCTGTCTCCACCAAGTACTGCATGCCATGATCAGCCGAGTTGGGAATTACATTGCATTTCCCAGCACTAGGCAACAGTGGGGGACCCTGACCCAGGCCTTTGAGGCATTTGTCGGGTTACCACACGTGATGGGAGCTATTGATTGCACACATGTTGCCAATTTTTGGACTGTGTCCTGCTGGGTGGATATTTGTCATCTCTGACATGCACATCATATAACCCTGCTATCCATCTGCCTACATGTCTGTCCTTGACGTATGTCCCGAGTTGTGTGTGTGGGTCATCTGTGTGTGTGCGAGCTGCCGGGGGGGGGGGGGGGTGACGCCAGGTCCTCTGTGCTGCGGTGCTGTGTGTTGATGGCACACTGACATTTGACGTATAACGCCATTTGGCATTGTGTGTTTCTGTTGCTCGTTACAACACACATGTATGCTTTCTGTTTATCTACAGTATGGTGTTGTCTATGCCATCCTGCCTGCCACAGTGGGGTGACTGTTCCTGTCGCATCATCTGTTTGTGGGGAATAGCATGACCGTCACATGCTTGCACATGTGTACATCTCTGCCCTTGTCCAGAGTGCATTGCATGTGTGTTTCTGATGTGTTCAGGCCTGCCGCAAATACCTTTCGGCCTCTGGTATCTGCCCATGTGTCTGCTGTGGTTCAGGTTACTGTTGTTTGCACTCTGTCTACCTCACCCATGCTCTGTATCTCACACCTCCAGACACTGGTGCATAGTGGTTGTGTCCCATCATGTGTTCCCTTATGTTTCTGTCTGACCTGTAGGTGCTGTGGGTCTGCACATACATTCATGTGTGCATGTGTGCGGACATCAGGGACTCTTTTAACGTTCAACATTTCTTTCTGTAGGTGATGCAGGATATGGGTGTCGGCCGTGGTTGCTAACCCCTGTGCATCTACCACGGACATGTGCAGAGATGAGGTACAATGAGGCCCATGCCTCCAGTCGCTCCGTCATCGAGCGCACCTTTGACGTTTTGAAAAGTCGCTTCAGGTGTCTGGATAAGACTGGCAGGGCCTTACAATACCAACTCGTGACAGTGGCAGAGATCATTATAGCCTGTTGCATCCTGCACAACATTGCTCTCAGGCACGATATCGATGTCAAAATTAATGAGGATCTGGAAGATGACCCAAAGTGCACTCCTGTCCATGGCCATGGTGACACATGTGAGGGTGCAGCACTCAGGCACCAGCTGATTGAGGAACTATTTGCATGTGAGTAATGGATGTTTCCAAATGACACTTTTGTATAGATATCTGTACTACTACTACTACTGAGCATTGGTATCGCACTACCTGTCATACACAGCACTGCACTAACATTGCTGACACAATGCCTGGCCATCTGAGCTTAGAATGTGGTCCAACTGCTAACACAGATGGTGTGGGCAGGGGACAACAGCGGGAGGAGGTGATTAATGTGTGCAGGTTTGTTAGGCTTAGGTGATGTAGTAGGCTGACACACAGGATTTTGGATGGTTGTTAAGGGTGGCTGCCCTGCAGCCATAGGTAGTTAATTCCAGGCATTGGGTGCTGCAAGGTGACAGGTGTGTGGTCCCACATTAACAGTGGGTGAGCGGCCCATAGATAGGGCCAGCTGGCTTGATGTGTGGGGATGACATTTGTGGGATATGAGGGGATTGAATGGATTGTATGCTCTGATGAGCAGGGACTGTGTGTTACAGGTGTCGGTATGGCGATGCATACAGGTGTTGGCACTGTTTACAAGCTCAGTAGTAGTAGTAGTAGTAGTAGTATTTGTAGTACTTGGGTTATGCAGGTCAGGGTACAGGGCAACCACAGTGTGACTCCATGTATAGATCAGCAGGTGCATCTTGACCTTGCCTGGGGCCTGTGAGGTATCGTGGCAGGTGGGGTGTTATTGTCACACTGTGCATGTCGGTAGCTTAGCCATGCAGCGCAGTGTTGCATACATTGTGATGTACATAGATGATTTTGAGGCAGACCAGCAAAGTGTAGTCTACAGTGACCAGGTTGGCGGGTGATGGAGGGGGTCATTAGTGCTTTATGTGTATGTTCTGGGTGAACAGCAGGGACCTTGTTGATGTTATCTAGGGAGACACCGCAGGCCTTAGCTACATGATGGGTATGTGTGGGGATGGGGAGAAAGGAGTCATAGAGACATGCTACCTTGACGACCACATCGACAGAAGGTGTATCTAACCTATACATAGACACTGTAAGGGTCGGAGAGGGTTTAGGGGCAATGCCCAGATGTTTAGTCGTGGCCATGCTCAATTCATGCAGCGGGGGTACCTGCAGCCAGCAATGTCAGGGGCAAACTGAGGTCGGGGTATAGTCTGCCAAATATAGCTCATGCGTGGTGAGATATCTTTGGGTCACATCAACGTACAGCTGCTAGGGATAGCCAGGGGATGTGCCTGCTGCACCAGGGAGCTGGGTATGGGGCCAGGGGAATGTAGCAGCCCCTGCATAGCTCCCTTTCATACAGCACCTGGGAGCGGGTTAGCAGTGGAGGTGGACCCACAGGAACACACACTGAGGGTGCTATGGGAGACATATGGGGGTGGCAAGCTTGTACCAGGACCTTTGGGATGAGCACATACAGGGTAGCTCAGTGACGGTTGTGGTCAACGGTCTCAAGGGTAGCAGGCAAGCCCCAGAGGGGACGGACAGGCTATAGGCCCTTGGACCTGGCCAGGAACACGTCAGTGGCGTGTTTGGGTGGGGACAATTAGGTACCGTGTCATGAGGAACTGCCAGACTGTGACAGGTCTAGTGGGTTATGAGAGATGTTGATGTGAAGCTGGTGTGTTTGTTGCACAGCTCCAACATGACATATGTATGTTTCCCTTGTGTTTCTCTATCCACAGGACATGCTTGGTGATGTTCCAGGTGCTGTAGTGCAGTGTCAGCTGTGTGTACCTCATTCAACGTGCAGGACACTGGGGTAGGTGGACATACAGGTGATTTGTGTGTGTGGACAGTCAGGAGCAACACATGTTAGAGGTTATCTGTCTACTGCACATATGTTGTGGGTGACCTATTTATCGGGCTCCCCAGTACCCCATATGTTGATGTTGGCCACACATATCCACATGTGTTCATGTGCAGTTTGTCTTCTACGGCACTGTCTCTGGGACACATCCAACAGGACTGTGTGTGTCTACAGGTCCTAGGTGTTCCGGTGGTGGGCCCCACTTACACTCTTCCATGACATTGTAGCATCGGCCAAACAGCAATGAATCATAGCATTTGCCAGGCCTTTATCTCCACTGTTCGCCCATTGTGCACATACAGGCCGTATGTTACTGGTGTCATGCTCACCTTCTCATACTGTATGTGTGTGTGTGGGTGGGTGGGTAGGTGACACTGTTATGATACAGTGTGCTTGCAGTTTTCACAATCATTTGGTGTGAGGGCTCTGTACACCTGGGGAGCGGTGGTGACTGTGCTATCTCTACCTTACTGCTGTTTACCTTGTGGACATTGTGGACATGTGTTTTGTGTTGTGAGCTGACCTATCTCTTGTGTGCTGACACACCACTATTCAGCAGCATTTTTGTATCACAGATATCGCCATAATGTGGACATGCATCAACAGTGGCTGGACATGGGGACATGGTGACTCTACACATTTTGATGACATCTTCTCCCTTCACTGTGACATGTTGTGGCCTTTGAGCACCTCAGGGGATCCAAAACATGCACTTGCTGCAAACACATGGTAGGTTGCACCTTTGGTCTTTTGTGAATGACATCAGCCTTTACATGTTAATGATTTACTGTCTGTCTCATAAACATTTCCTGTTGGGTCTCTGTACATGAACGCTGATGCACATGGGGTGGAGCTGTGAAACGCCTGTGTAACATGGGCATGGACATGACCATATCCATGTGACACCCTCGTCTGTGGTTCCAATTCAAAATGTCCCCAACATGCAGTGTGTTCTGTGTTGTGATCATGTTATGTTTGCCTGTGCGATGTTTCCTTACATACATATTGATGTTTGACTCTCTGAAATTTGGGCTGATGTTGCAAGCAGCATATCAATATATTGTTTATCCTCTTCTGACACAGGGCAGTGAACACACAAAGCACATCTACTACAGTGCATCCGGCGTCACCATCAACCACCTTTTGGAAGACACAACAACACCATGGAACTATCCCTGGGAAATGGTGCCATAGGTGTTTGACCTCTGCGAGTGGGACACATGCCTAGGATGGACAGTATTATTGTTGGACTGCTACTTTGGGCATGACAGGCCTGTCCAACACACCATTGCTTCTGTGCTCTGGCTGGGTTTGTGTTCATCACAGGGGACACACATGACCTTTCCAGTACTGTGGCATATTGGGATGTCACACTTGACTATGCATGCCAAGAGTTTCAAGGACAGTTGTAACATGACTTGTTGGATTGCAGAACCCTTTGCACTTTGGACACTGTGTACTGGTCCCCACGTGTGCAGCAGGGACTGACATTGTTGCTGTATGTTGTACATCCTTCTGACATTGTGTTGTTGTGTTTTGCCCATGTGTGTGACATGGAACGCAGGATACACTCATCTGTTTGTTTCAACACGAGCATAAAGCCATGCGTGTGGCACAGGGGGAGCAATGGAGAGGTCCTCTTGTCCATGTCCACCTAGCCTCCACTTGGACATGACACAGTATTTGCCACGACACCACTTTACTGCACATCAGCATCTTGGATTGTTGTTTGCAATCACCAAGGGTGTTACAGTGCCTGTGTGGGTATCATGTTTCAACGTACATGGTGCATGTGCATGTGACTGACTATGTTGGTGCAACACAGCAGGTTGCAATATGGCTTCTGTGTGGATTACTGTAACATGTTTGACCTTTCTTTCCATCTCTAGATGCAGGTTATTGTGTCTGTTTACTGTACAAACGTGACGCTCTGCATTGATTTGCAAACCTAGCATTGCATGTCTGTACAGTCCTATTTATCCCCTGAAGTAATGACACTCACATTGCCCCGTTATATTTGGAGTGTGGCAGTGTGAGTGTCTATTTTCTTCCTTCATTTGTGCATTCCATGTACCGTGATATATGTGTACAGACACTGTATCCACACCAACCAGTGCAGGGGGACCTTCTGCATAGTGTTATCTCTGCATGTTTCTGTGGTTGGTTTCATTTGCATTCTCTGTGTTCATGTGCCTCTGCTACCTGTTAGCATATCCTCATTGTGCATTTGATGATTGTTTAGGGTTACATTGTTGAAGCTTTGATTCCTATATCAGGCATTATGTGACGACTGTAACATATATTTCAATATGTGTGTTTACACTTTATTGCTTTTAACAACATATGTTGTTTCATTTGTGTGCCTCCTGTGTTGGCAGACAGATATGTTTTAAGGAACAGATCATGATTGATGTGTGTTGGGCCCTCATCATGCACCGCCTACTGTCTACATGCACACATATGTAACTAACACATTTGGGGCATGCAGCAGCATGTGGGGGGTAGGGGCCTAATGCATACTGCACACCATGCACCTGATGCACATTATCTCTCCTGCCCATCATCTGTGGACAGGCCAGTGACTTTTCTGTAACATGTGGGTTGCTGCCCTGCAAAATGTGTTCTCAGATTTTCACCTGGGATCCAATCACCTTGATATTATGATAGGCGGTATGGTCTGCCAAATATAGCTCATGCGTGGTGAGATATGTGTTGGACGTACATTTATCTCTGCTGCTGCTTGAACACACTGACACACGTATTTAGTGATTTCCTGGTCATGTACATGGCCCACCTGTGCTCACATCCTTGTACAGTGCCAGCTGTCTATCTGCCAGCCATCTGCCACATCACTGGGTGTTACAGTTTCCCATACACACATTTCCTTTGAGGTAATAATATTTGCATTGTGCTTGGTGTGGTTGTTTTGGATAGTGGTTACGGACATGTTTTGTAACACCATAGGTTGCAGATTTGATTCCCACATGTTTGTTTTTTTTGTGTTATGCTAACCTGACCATGAGCTAACTACAAGGTTCATCACCTATCCCCACACCCTTCCACCTCTTCACTGTACACCAAAGTGTGCCCTCTGTGCTGCCTATCCATGACATTTTAGCTGTTACATATGTCTCTTTCTTTGTAGTGTTCACATAGACAGTCTGTTTGGGGCATTTGCAATGCTGTGGTTTAGCTGGTCTGTGGCACACCTGTTTGCAGGTTTAATTCTCACATGCTCCTTTTCTGTTCTGTTCCATATTTTGCCATGCTCCACAGGGCATCCCTTGCCGCCCTTTGGGTTTAGGTTTTTTCCTCTTTTGCATGCTGTATCCACTGCATAACATTTCATTGTGTGCGTGCATGTAGTTATATGTGGTTCTGGTCCCAATTACAGACTGTGATTTGAGCTGTACACACCAGATCTGCATATGCATTCCATCATGGTTACTGTTGGAGGTTTGCCTATCCTGGCAGCCAGCAGGCTTCTTGTGTGATGCCCTGCAGTATTCTTGTATGCAGCCTTTGCTACTGACCTCACATTGGTGGTTTAGCCTACCGGTTTGTGCACTGACATTTGTGCTAATGGTCATAGGTTTGATTCATCTCTGTTCTCTTTCATTTGTACGCCTGTCCTGCACAGCTACTTTTCATTCCTGTAACAGTCATATCTGTGCAGATCTGTGCTGTTAGCACATTGTACCCTTATCACAGTTGCCAGCCATCCTTCTGTCCTCCTATGTATGTCTGGCAGCTGTGTGCCGTCCTGCCCTGATGTGCAAGCTCCTACCCCATGTCCTACACTGTTACACATTTCTGCATTGCAGCTGTTCCTGTTTGCCTCTCCTGCATGTGCTGTGCATGGCACTGCTACTCCTCTGTCCTCCTGTCACTGCACCTATCCTGCCACCTCTACCTCCTCTGCTGGACACATCTTCCCATCCTCTGCCACACACTGTCATTGTTGCATGGTACATTACCATCATCCTGTGCATAACTACAGCTGGCCCCAGTATGTTTGTCCATTTTTCAAACTGCCAAATGGGCTGAACACAGATTTGTCTGATCCATCAGCTCAGATCTACTTCCTTCCATCACTTGTGCATTGTCTTTCCTTGGTGCTCTGTGCGATGTTGGGTTACATCTGTGTTTGGCCCATACCTTTCTTGCTTTTCAACTTGAGGAACCTTACTGCCCTTGCCAACATTTCTTGAGTGCCCTATACATCTTTGGGGCATCTTTAGCCACACCTTAGATTCAGCCAGCTTATGGGGCACCTAATATGGTGCCTTGGGGGTTGACAACCTTTCAACACGCCCTCTGGGGCACATTATAATCCACCTTGGCTGATGTGGTGGTTTAGGATGTGCCTTCTGGGGCGCCCTGAAATGTGCATTATTTTATGGCACTGGGGTGCGGGTATTTTTAGCTGGCAACACAGATTGTTGGACTGTTACGAGTAGGAAAAGGAATTGCCTTGGTCACCCTTATTCATTAAGCCCACTGGGGGATCGACCTCGTGACCCTTGTTTCAGCAGTCATTGTATTAACCAGTGTGCTACACCTCTATTGCTGCGATTGCAGGTCAGCACGCGAAGTTAAGGTTAATGTGTAGTAACATGCGCGGCTCCCTCTATCACACGATAATGGACACGGCACACTTTATCATGCGATAACTCACGATTGCTACCTTAAGACCGGAACGCCCACTCCTTATATGGCATTCTTCACATTATCGCTGCAACTAGCGCCGGTGACATTAACACGGTTTAGTAAACATACCCCTTAAATTCAAGGACATACATGCACATGAATGGACTTCTTACACACATGCTTCAGCAGGTCACCATTCTGTAAGTATGCATGTAAGACTGATCATGCAGACTTTCACTGTGCATGCACATGGATGAAGCACATGTTTGCATGTTTACATTTTAAAATACATCAATGCATGTACATTTGGGGCAGGCACCCACTTTTCTTAATAAAATAGGCTTAAAATAGGTACATTCAGGGTGCCTAAAGCTCAGCGCCCGCTGATAAAATTACCCTCTATAGTTGTAGATATATAGGGAGATAGGGTCATAAATAGAATAATGGAACTGATAAAAATTGTCTATCCTGTGCTCTATGCTCTCCTTTTTTATTTTTTATTAACTTTCAACAGTATAATCCAAGGAAAACATATCTTGAACAGATCATCATTAGATCTGAAAAATATGGTGAAGGAAATATAAAGGAAAGATGACTGTAGATCAATGTCCCCACAGTCTACAATACAAAGGGATCCAGATCCACAATTTAAAGAGAATCTAACACTGAGTATAGCATAAGACTAAATGATATCTGAGACAATTCATTATTACTTTATGCATGTTCACTGGGTTCCTGGCTAAGGGTCCTAAAGCCTGTTAGCTGGTTAACGTGTGTTTTCACATGCGACAACTGGCAGTCGGGAACACTGAGGCGTAAACATGTTTGCCACTGCACGCTAAAGCACACATTAATCGGTGAGCACAGAATACAGCAGGGAAGGGATAAGCGTGGGCAAGGAAAGCACATTAATGTGAGAACCTGGGCTATTGCTGCATGCTTGGAAGCAACATGTCACCTAATGTGGGATTATGTAATGACTCCTCTATGGGAGTCACTATGGGCCCAATACAGAGACACAAATAGAGGGGTCGGATGTCCTGGTTGGATGTCCGACTCCCGTTTTGGCCCAGTACATACAGAGGGTTAGTGCAGGGAGCACTGGACAGGGCAGGAAGGGGAAGGCTGGAGGCAGAAAGTGGGCAGAGCAGGGGCGGGCCACAGCACCCGGACATACAGGGCCTATTCCGGTCAGGTCCTTGTACGTCCAGCGGCCGCACTTAAGACACCCATCTTATTCCACCAGGGCAGGATGCCATTGTGATCGGGGCCTTCTGCCCTCCCAGGACCACAGGATCACCATCGGTGAGCTCCAAAACCTGATCCCAGCTCTGGCTGCCCCCTCCAAGGTCAGGCGCTGGGGAGAAGAGACTTTAACCACTGTCGGGTCTTGCTTGCTCCTGCTGAGCATCCCAGTGCCATGGCGATGGGATGCCACACCATCTGCACACCAGCAGGAGCACTTAGCGGTGGAGATGGGCAGCATGCTGTACGTCTCCCCACTCAGAATACTGTGCATGCCGGTCTGTCCATGTTCCAAGATTCTGCAACCATGGGAATGTAGAGTTCTCATGATTGTAGAATCTGGAATAACTGTGCTCTGTCCATATTTTGGATATCCAGACAGGCCGGACGTACACAGTGTGGAATTGGGCTCCACGTGAACTCATAGTAGTTGAGGGCACGTGAGGTGAACCCATCATGTTTTAGCTGCCGAGAACATGCTGGTCACACCCCGACAGCTAAAGTGGAGGCTTTGCAATTAATGTGTGTGAGATTGGTACATTGATGGCAAATCCTTAGTGGTCTTTAGTAAAAAAGGTATATCAGATGAAGAGCAAGTTCCAGAGAGGTCCTGGACAGTCTTACCTGAGAAATTTAGTAAGCTGGGTTGGATCATGAAAATTGTATTTCACATTGTAGCCTCTTCTGAGAAGTGATAGTCTTACTTAACTCCACTTTGGGTCTTTATAAAAGTAGGTTGTGGTCAAAGTTAACTGATGTTACCTCAGACTTTCACTTCACAGAGAGCTATTAGTGAAAACAAACTGCTTCCTTTGGGAGAAATGAACTAAGCTAAAAAAGGTTCCTACAAACCACTAAGATGTCACAGGTGTAGATGTTAAACGGGTAAGTTTTGAGTTTTCTTTAAATTCTTGTCAGACACTTGAATTGAAATTGTTAAAATATTGATTGCACACGATGTTTAAGTTAAATGGCTAGTTAAAAAATGGCCAATGGAAATAAATAAAGTACATGAAATGTTATTGCGCAAGAACAATTGAAATGCCAGTAACAAATATATTTCAATGTACATTTTACTACTAGCAATAAGTTTAACGTTCTTATTCCCTTTTACGGGTTCCTCAAATACAGGTAAGTTTAACTTTTCAAATTCACTTTTTCTCAAAAACATACGTTTTAACACTCAACTCACAGAAAACCGCAATAATGTTTTCAAAGCTACTTTTCTCTTATGGAACTTTCTTTTCCTTTTCCTCACTATGAACTCTGAAGAGCTATGAACTCTTGGGTTCTTAACTGTATAACAGATCCATAGATCTAACTATATACATTTTTGGCTATGTACAGTTATAATGGTAGATATTTTGTAAAGTTCTTTCTGAGTGGCTTGAAGTGTTCCATGAACAGATGTGTTTTTAGGTGTTTTCAGAATGTCTTTAGGTCAGTGATTTTCCTGAGTTGGTCCGCTAGCTTGTAACTCAGCAGGATTTTTAAAACTACACTTGGGGCCTGATTTTCATTTGAGTGGTGCTATGTGTCGTGTCGGGGCATAGCCCGCCTGTCATCCGTCTAACCTAGATTTTCAATGTCAGGGTCATATGCGGCACCGGATTGAAAATCTGGTTCATGCCGTACAATGTTTTCTATTTCTGACGTCCAGTTATATAGGTACCAGCCTTTAAACTGGGTTCTTCTCTCCAGACCTGCCTGTCAGCAGAACTTTATTTTAAAGCAGAACTTCTCTTAAAGAGTTACTCAAATTGTCTGACTCTTTTCTCCCTTTAAGATAAAATAATCCCAAATTTCTGAATTAAGCTCTCAAAGGTTTTCATAAAGGATCAGCTCAAATTAACTAATAGCCTCCAAAAATATCAAATCAATAAATTATTTTGTGGTAGGCGAAGGCCTATGATCCACGCTGAATGAACTAGGCAGGCAGGCCTAAGCAGCTTGACCTGTAAATAAAGCCTGTGGTTAGGCCCTGAGGAGTGAAATTTCCCCCCAATATTGTCTCCATAGAACTGAAACCTAATTCAGCTCAAATGAACATAGCTGAGCAGAAACGAAACTTAGAGAAAACAGTAAACCATTTTAATTAACACTGATAAGATGTGTGCAGCTTCTATGGAATTAATTAACTCTGTTGAGAGAAAGGTTACAGTGCCCTGCTTTCCCACATATTCCAGCTGGATAGTGACCTTGGAGGAGAAAAGTATCGAAGTTGGTGAACTGACCATTGTAATTGGGACTGAAAGGGGGGCAACCAGGTGCTGAGCTCAGACCAAGGTCCCCATTGGATAGCTACGTAACGGTACCGGGACCAATAGAAGGTTTAAGAAGGGTTACCGGGACCAATGAAAAGTTTGCCTATGTCTAGAATGGGAAAGAAAGCTATAAAAGTTGTTGTTTTGCTAGAAACCATTGCTCAGCCATTTTGAATGTGATTCTGCTTGAGTCTTGTGCACAAATAAATGATTTGGACCTTCTGAACAGACTCCTGGTATTATTGGGTTGTCTGCTGCTACATATTCTTGGTGCGTTGGCCAGGAAGTATGGTAATAGAGGGTATACAGGGCAATATACCACGACTTTCCGCCTCTACAGGTTTGGTCCTGCCGGGATCGTGCCCTCCCGATGTGGGCTCGGCTCCCAGGCGCCACCGGTCCAGTTGCATCGGAGGGAGTTGGGCCAGGCCTCGGCAGGTGCCGGACCCAGTTGGAGCCAACACCTCGAACCCGTGGGGGGAGTCTGAGGTCCAACTCATGCGCTTGCTTGGGAGCGGGAACCGGATCCGGTGAGTATAGTTTTGATTTGACTAGACAGCTGAGTCAGAGCAGAACTGTTGTTTGAAACTTTGGAATTTGTTATTTGGTAAGAGAGCATTATCAACTCTCAAGACGGTCTGATTAACCCTGCATGAGTATGCGCGGGGCGAAACCATCGTCTTTTTGATTTCGATTTTGGAATTTGATAAAGCCTAGTCAGCAGAGACAGGATTGGGCTGTTTTTGGGATACGTTGCTAGCATGATTGTGTGAACGAAGTGTGAATAAGAAGTCTTGCAGCACGGACCAAGTGAAGGCGGACTCCTGAGTAACCATTTCCTGGCCGGGCGACCGCGTCCAGGTCGTAAAAAGGAGGAAGCGACTGTCGTCTTGTCTTGTTATTTGTTTCCCGTAAATGTTTCTAGGGCCGTGAGGACCCCTTACCCACGGTCCGCCCTCCTTTTTCCCTTTTGTTTGTCGTTGCGCGCACACATCGATATGGGAGGGGCGGGGTCTTTATCTTTATCTTTATCTTTATTCGTACAACTTGATTAACCGCCCAGGCCGGAGCGTCAGGGCGGTGTACAATACAAATTATAGGCTACCGAAAATAAAGTTAGAAAGGAACGCCAAAAAACTGACAGGAAAGAGAGGTAATAAGACAAAGACAGAAAGAAGGAAGGGCCCGATAGGGCAAAGTGGGCAAGGTAGAGGGAGGGCAGAAAGGGGAGGGAGAGGGAACGGACTACTGGGGGATGTTCATGGGGGGAGGGCACGACCAGAGGACAGAGCACCGTCGACAGGAGGAGGAAGGTCGAAGGCTTGGCAAAAGAGGTGAGTCTTAAGAAGATTTTTGAAACGAGGGTAGGAACGTTCTAAGTGCAGAGACAGGGGGAGTGAATTCCAAAGGGCAGGACTCAGGAAAAAGAAAGCGGAGTGACGGGTAGATTCTAAGTGAGCCTGTGAGGGAGAAGGGAGAAAGAGGCGGTTACCGAAAGCGGAGCGAAGAAGACGTGGAGAGGGCTGAAGAAGGATGGCGTCTGATAAATATTGAGGGGTGTTGGAATGGAGGGCCTTGTGCGTGAGAATAAGAATCTTGAAGATGAAGCGAAACTTGACTGGGAGCCAGTGCAGGGCGAGAAG
Organism: Ichthyophis bannanicus; assembly: GCA_033557465.1. Classification (NCBI taxonomy): domain Eukaryota; kingdom Metazoa; phylum Chordata; class Amphibia; order Gymnophiona; family Ichthyophiidae; genus Ichthyophis; species Ichthyophis bannanicus. The sequence continues at coordinate 126,477,199 of CM066050.1, forward strand.
GCATGGAGACACGTGGGAACGGATTGGGGAACCAGTGATAAGGCGGGCGGCAGCATTCTGTACGATTTGAAGACGGCGTAACTGGGAGGCGGGGAGACCTGCATAGATGATATTGCAGTAATCCAACCGAGACATAACTAAGGAAAGGACGAGTGTGATAATAGAAGAAGGAGGAAGTGAAGATTGAACAGCCCTAGTCCTACGTAGGTAAAAAAAGGAAGTGCGGATGACAGCTTAAATATGTTGGTGAAAGGAGAGGGAAGAATCCAGAGTGATACCCAGATACCGCAAGGAAGAAACCAATGGAATAGAGCAGGAAGACATAACTGGGGCCAGGCTAGGAGAAGGGAGACCAAAAGAAAACCAGATGGCGTAAGATTTAGAGGGGTTGGCATGGAGAAAATTAGAGGCAAACCATGAGGACACCGAGGACAGACAGTGATTGAGTGGGACAAGATCGGGGACAGAGGAGGAAGTATGGTGAACCAGCAAGATATCGTCTGCATAAACATAGAAAGAGATGCCAGGCTGTTGGATTAGTAGGGCAAGTGGGGCAAGAAAAACATTAAAAAGAAGGGGGGCGAGAATAGAGCCCTGGGGAACACCACAGATGGAAGGGGATGGCGGGGAGGCTGAGTGAGAGGAGTGGACAGTAAAAGAGCGAGACGACAGAAAGGAACGAAACCATTGCAGAACAATCCCACTAATCCCACAATCAGATAAGCGAGCCAAAAGAGTGCGGTGATCGACCATGTCGAAAGCGGAGGAAAGGTCAAGAGACACCACCATAGAGAAATCACCGCGGTCATGAGCTGAGTGCAGTTCAGAAAGGAGGGCTGTGAGGATAGTCTCGGTGCTGTGACCCACACGGAAGCCGGATTGACGGGGGTGGAGGGCGAGTGTGGAATCTAGGTGAGAGGCAAGTTGGGAAAACACCACCTTTTCAAGGATCTTTGAGAGGAAAGGAAGGTTAGTGACAGGTCGCCAGTTTGCAGGGGTGGCGGGATCGAGGGTGGGCTTCTTCAGTATGGGGCGGACTATGGCGTGTTTCCAATTAGAAGGGAAAAGACCGGAGGACAAGCTAGTGTTGAAGATGGATAGTATAAAAGGCATGAGAGCAAGGTCTGGGATCAACAGCCAAGAAGACGGTAAAGGGTCGAGGAGGCAGGTGGTCTGATGAGCGGAGGAGATGAGCTTGAGTATTTCTGGAGCAGAAACGGGTGAAAAAACCCGCCAAGTGTGGGTAAAAGTGAGAGGAGGGGGTGGGGAGTTAACAGCGAAGAGGGCAGAGGGGGAGGCAGGGGGAGAAGAGAGCGGGGAGGGGCAGATTGGGAAAGAGGAACGAAGGGAGAGGACCTTGTTCGTGAAAAAGGAGGCAAGGGTAGATGGACTAGGGGCTGAAGGAGGAGAGTGGGGGGGGAGGGAAGAGGTAGAGGAAAGGGACTTGAGAATAAGAAAGAGACGGCGAGAGGAATTAGAAGAAGTGGAGATGAGCTGGGAAAAATAAGATTGTTTAGCAGAGGTAATCTGGGAACGGTAAGAAAGATGGGCAAGCCGAAAAGCAGACAAAGAATCAGAAGTACGCCGTTTTCCGCCATAGGCGTTCTGCTCGGCGGACGTGAGAGCGGAGAAGGAAGAGTCCAGAGTGGTACCAGGGATGCCGCGTAGAGGGACGAAGTGAGGTGGTGCGAAGGGGGGCAAGGTCATCAAGGGCAGCTGAAAGCGTAGAAGACCAGGTGCGAGCCTGATGATCAACAGATAAAGTACAAAAATCAGAAGGAAAGAGTGAGCTAGCCGGAGGGAAAGAGCGTAAGGTATGGGGGGTCAGGCGCCGCCGAACAATCGAGATTGTAGGGTCCGAAAGAGAAGGCGGTAGAGTAGAGTAGCAACTGAGAAAGGAAAGGAGAAGAGAAGACAATGGTGATCAGACCAGGGGACCGGCACGGAATGAATAGCAGATGGGGTGCGTGTGGATGGGTCCAGAGTAAGAACGAGGTCCAATGTTCGACCAGAAGCATGGGTAGGACAATCTACGTGTTGTGTGAGGGACAGGTCAGAAAACAGAGAGGTAAGGGTCTTATCACGGGTGCGGAGCGGAGGGGCCAGGTGAACGTTGAAGTCTCCTAAGATAACCAAATATGGGGACAAGAGAACAGAGTCAGAAAGGGTAAGCTGAAGGGAGTCCCAAAGGTCTGGACGCAGTGACGGGGGAACATAGAGAAGAAGAAAATAAACTGGGAGAGGTGAGTTAGAACGGACTAGCAGGGATTCGGGATAGGCGGGGGAGGGTGAGACTAAAGAGAAGGAAAGGGTGGACCGATAGATTAAAGCCACCCCACCCCCTGAGCGACGAAGGCGGGGGGTATGGAATGCTGAATAACCGGGGGGAAGGCATTGATTGAGAAGAGCGTCCTCCCCCTCACGAAGCCAGGTCTCCGTGAGGAAGAGCGCGTCCAAGGAGTGTTGGGTCAAAAGATCATGGACAAGGTGGGTTTTGGAACGGATAGACCGACAATTCAGGAGAGCCAAGGAAAATGTGAGAAGGGAAGTGACAGAGGGAGACACGGAGGAAGGGAGGGCGGGGCTCAGAGGGATGGGAAGAGAGCGGCAGTAAAGAAGATTAGCAAGGTTACGCGTTGAAATACCTGGGGGAAAAACAGCCGGCAGCGGCCGGAGACTCCAGATAACGGGAATAGCGGCCATACTCACCAGGGTAGGGCTGAGACTAGCAGGAGCTGGGGTAGAACACGGGTCCACACGTGGATAGGTGCTCAGAGCAAATAACAGGAGCAATGCTACAGTCAGGGCAAGGGAGTGCGGCCAAAGGGAGGGGGTACAGGGAGGCCTACGGTGCTGGTCACCCCAGTCGTCGCCCAAAGGAGCTCGCTCAAGGAGCAGGTCCTGCTCCTTGGGCGCGCTCCTTCGGCACGCACACACGGTGCACGCCACCGCGGCACTGAACGCCGCACAAGGAGTCCTTAAATGCCGGTGAGTACCTGGAGAATGACGTGGACGCGTTGCACGCGTCCACGTCACGTCCGGGAGGCGGGACCTCAGGCAGCAACTAGGTACTGTATGGGAAGGCAGGTACCGGGAGATCTGGAGAATGACGTGGACGCGTTGCACGCGTCCACGTCACGTCCGGGAGGCGGGACCTCAGGCAGCAACTAGGTACTGTATGGGAAGGCAGGTACCGGGAGATCTGCAGGGAAGAGAGAATAACAGCAGGCAGCATACAGCAAACAGGAGATAATAGCAGCTGTAAAGGGTGGCAGTCTACTAGGCACACTCCGTTAGAATGTATGATCAAGTATTTTAATAAAGGATATTCAGGAGATTATGGAGTGAAAATGACTGCCTCACGATTGCAGCTTTTGTGTACTAGGGAGTGGCCCATTATAGACCCCATGTGGCCCCGAGATGGAACGTTTAGCCTAGGGATTATTCGATCAGTTCATCAGAAGGTGCGAGCAGCGCACCCTGACCAGTACCCCTATATAGACTCTTGGTTAAGTATTTGTGAGAATCCGCCCCCTTGGGCAAAGCGCTGTTATGAAGAGCAGTGCAGAATATTGTTAGCATTGACAGATCAGACCCCAAAGGCAGGGACAGCTGAGAAATCTAGTCAGAAACCTATTCTGGTAGATCCTGAGACCCCGGGAGTTGTAAAAGTACCCCTGCGTCCTGCGGCAGTCCCACAGCGACAGCGAGACCCAACTCCGGAGTCACACCCGGAAGAGCAAGTAGATGACCCCCCTCTTAATGAGGATTCTGGCACGGCCGAGACTGAAGAAAAGGCTGAGTCAGAAGAAGAAGAAGAAGAGGAAGAGTCCTCTCAGGGCGACACGGATAGCGTAGTATCAGCTGCCAGTGCAAGCTCATCTGTAACGAGCGAAGCGCCCCAGGCCAAACGCACTGTGCACAAGAAACCCTTGTTAAGAAAGTTACTGTGAAGCTACAGAAAACTTCTGTTAAGAAAATGCTGCCACTACGGCAAGTCCCGGGACTGCCCGTGCGAGATGAGCATGACCAAATAGTGGCGGGACCCCTGAGTTTAGTATATGTGCCTTTCTCCACTGCTGATTTGTTGAATTGGAAAATGCATTATGCTTCTTACACTAATAAGCCACAAGAGTTAACAGAATTAATGCATACAATTATGGAAACTCACCAACCCACTTGGGCAGATTGCCGTCAGCTCCTGTCTACTTTATTTACCACTGAGGAGCGGACACGAATTAAGCGAGCAGCTATCGACTGGCTAGCAGATAATCCTGTAGCAGACGGAGCTGAAAGAGCAGGAATAGACAATCGCGAAGCAGCTCAGAAAGAATTCCCTAAAGAAGACCCCAAATGGGATCCAAATACTGAATTAGGATCCAGAGCCCTGTCACGGTTCTGCCAAGGCCTCATGCAAGGTCTGAGGAAGGGGGGTCAGAAAGCCATGAATCTCTCTAAAGTGACCGAAGTTAATCAGGGCATAGATGAGAGCCCTGCAGTATTTTATGAAAGATTAACTGAAGCGTATAGGATGTACACTCCCTACGACCCAGATGCACCAGGAAGCTTATGCATGGTGAATTCTGCTTTTGTAAACCAGTCACAACCAGATATTAGATGTAAGCTACAGAAATTAGAAGGGTTTGCGGGCATGAATGCAACACAGTTACTAGAAATCGCTCATAAAGTGTATGTGAATCGTGATAATGAAAGACAGAGAGAAAGTGATCGAAGGATGAAGAAGAAAGCAGATTTTTTGGCTGCGGCCATAGTGGAACAGAAAAGGGGAGGTGTCCCTAGTCGAAGGAGCAGAGGAAGAGGGCGGGGCCGAGGAGATGACCGGCCCCCATTAGGCGCGAACCAATGCGCCTATTGCAGGGAGGAAGGACATTGGAGAAGTGCATGCCCGCGACTCGAAGAAGCCTCTCAGGATGAAGGGGAACACGCCCCTTGGAGGGAGAGAGAGAGAGGCCGGCCCCAAAATCGTAGAGGAAACCAATCAAGAACAGTCTCAACGTGAACGCACGGAGGCGATCCAGGGAGTGGCAGCCGCCACAGCCTATGATCTGGATGAGGCAGATTAGGACAGACCGGGCTCCGAATTCACTTTAGGTCTCCAGGAGCCTATGGTCAGTATACAAATAGGAGACCAATTCATGGACTTTATGGTTGATACTGGAGCAGAACATTCTGTAGTAGATAAACAAATAGCCCCTCTTTCTACAAGAGCAGTCACCATTGTAGGAGCGACTGGCGCTAAAGCCACAAAGTCTTTCTTCAAAATCGTATATGTAATTTAGGAGGACAGCAAATAACGCACCAATTCCTTTACATGCCTGAGTGCCCAGTGCCATTACTGGGACGAGATATGCTAGCCAAACTGCAGGCCCAAATATCCTTTACTGAGAAAGGAGAGATGCAAATGACAGTAAATTCCCAGTCAAAACCTGCTGGACTGATGTTGCTTACTGTCCCACGAGAAGAGGAATGGAGATATTACAGTACCGAGCCAAGTACTGAGCCAATCATTGATACCTATTTTGAACCTACTTTGAAAAGCATTGATTGCCCTCCTGGATTATGGGCAGTGGGCAATCCACCAGGCCTGGCCAAACATATAGCTCCGATAATTGTGAACCTCAAGCCTAGTGCACAGCCAGTACACGTCAAACAATACCCACTTCCAAGAGCAGCAATTGAAGGCATTCATCGCCACTTGCTAAGGCTACTGGAGTATGGCCTACTCAAAGTTTGTCAGTCGCCATGGAACACTCCTCTCCTGCCAGTGAAGAAGCCTGGGACAGGTGACTACCGCCCGGTGCAAGATTTAAGGAGAGTGAATGAAGCAGTCGAAACCATACATCCAGTAGTGCCAAATCCCTACACACTCCTAGGATTGATCCCTACTGAAGCTACTCACTTTACTGTTATGGACTTGAAAGATGCATTTTTTGCATAAGATTAGCCCCAATTAGCCAATTGCTGTTTGCCTTTGAATGGCAGGACCCTGTCTCAGGGAGACGGGGCCAACTCACTTGGACACGATTACCTCAAGGATTCAAGAACTCGCCCACCATTTTCAGTGCTGCATTAAACCAAGATCTTTCAAGCTACCCAGTGGCCCCTGACAAAAGAGTACTCCTCCAATATGTAGATGACCTACTGGTAGCTGCCACATCGGAAAGTGAATGTATACAAGCCACAACTGACCTCTTGCAACTATTGGATGAAGCTGGATACAAAGTTTCCAGAGCAAAAGCACAGCTATGCCAAAAGGAAGTAAAATACTTGGGCTTCCGTCTAACCAAAGGAAGCCGGCAATTGGGACGCGAGAGAAAAGAAGCCGTGTGCAGTATCCCAACCCCAACTACCAGAAAGCAAGTCAGAGCCTTTCTGGGAGCAGCTGGATACTGCCGGATATGGATACCCAACTTTGCTCAGATTGCCAAACCACTATATGAAGTTACCAAGGGAGAAGAAAAGTCACCACTCGAGTGGGGACCCAAACAAGACACTGCTTTCAAAACCCTGAAGGAAGAATTGATGTCGTCACCAGCACTCGGGTTGCCAGATGTCCACAAGCCATTCCATCTATTTGTGCATGAGATGCAAGGAAATGCTTTAGGCATGTTGACTCAGAAATTGGGACATTGGGATGGACCCGTAGCATACTTTTCGAAACAATTGGATACTGTGGCCAAAGGATGGCCACCATGTTTAAGAGCAGTCGCAGCCACAGCATTATTAGTGAGTGAGGCAGATAAACTCACCTTAGGACAGAATCTACGTGTTACCGTGCCACATGCGGTACTTGCCCTTATGGAACAGAAAGCAAATCATTGGCTCACCAATTCCCGAATGCTGAAATACCAAAGCATGCTATGTGAAAATCCACAAATACAACTGGAAGTGAGCCATGCCTTGAACCCAGCTACACTGATACCAATCAGTGAAGACCCTCCAGAGCATGACTGTATAGAAGTCATGGACACTGTATTCTCAAGTCGACCTGATCTGACAGATGTGCCCCTGGAGAATCCTGATCAGACTTATTTTGTGGATGGAAGCAGCCTCATCATTGATGGACGACGCTGTGCAGGGTATGCAGTAGTCACCCGGGAGGAAGTCATTGAATCATCAGCCCTTGCATCAGGTACATCAGCACAGAAAGCAGAGTTGATAGAACTCACCAGAGCCCTGGTATTGGGGGCGAAAACTTCTGCTGAATGTATACACAGACTCAAAATATGCCTTCACCACTTTGCATGCACATGGAGCTCTCTACAAAGAACGAGGGCTCATTACGTCAGGAGGCAAATCAGTCAAATACGGCCCAGAAATATTGATGTTATTAGATGCAGTATGGGCCCCTACACGCGTGGCCGTCATACATTGTAGAGGACACCAAGCAGGAAAAGGAGAAGTGGCCCAAGGAAACAGATTCGCTGATGTTTCAGCACGAAAAGCAGCCATGACCGGCCAAATTTCACCACAGGCCACACCAATACAAGCAGCATTGTTTCCAGTACCTCTTAATCTATGGACACCACGATATACCACCAACGAATTGGATTACTACTGTAACAAAGAAGAAGGAGTACTGAAAGATGGATGGATTGAACTGCCACCACCAGAGGGCAGTCAACCTCCAGGATGAATAGTGATTCCTGAACTCTTGGGACCAGCCTTTGTCAAAGCCTTTCACCAAGCTACGCACTATGTGAAGAGTGCTATGGAAAAGCACTTAGACCACATTTTTGTATCACTTCATTGGGAGCCCTGTCAGCCTCAGTGGCTCGCCAATGTCTGATTTGTGCCAAGAATAATGCCAAAGAGGGTCCCACGCCACCACCCCGAGTTCAGTCAGGAGGTGTTACTCCCATGCACCACCTGCAGATAGGACTTTACTGAAATGCCAAAGTCTGGCGGATACCGCTACCTGTTAGGATTAGTCTGTACTTTCTCTGGGTGGGTGGAGGCCTTTCCCACCAGGACTGAGAAAGCCCGAGAAGTTACTAAAGTATTGCTGAGAGAAATTATCCCCAGATTTGGAATTCCAGCAGTAATAGGGTCAGACAATGGGCCCTCATTTGTATCTCAGATTACCCAACAGTTAGCAAGTGCCTTGCAGATACAATGGAAGTTACACACAGCATACAGACCTCAGAGTTCAGGGAAAGTTGAGCGAATGAATCGAACTTTGAAATCTCAGATATCCAAGGTATGCCAGGAGACCCACCTGAAGTGGCCCCAGGTTCTCTCCATAGCCTTACTTAGAATATGCTCAGCCCCCGTGAAGTCATCAGGATTTTCCCCTTTTGAAGTTATGTATGGCAAACCTCCACCAATAGTCCAGGGTGTGAAAGGTAGTTTGTCACAGATAGGTTCAGAAATAACCAGACAAGAACTTCTAGCTCTTAGTTCTGTTCTGCAGACTCTCCATACGTGGATACAGGACCAGTTGCCCATCAATTTGACAGAACCATTGCACCCCTATAAGCCTGGTACCTCGGTGTGGGTCAAAGATTGGAAGAAGACACCGTTGGAACTGCATTGGAAGGGGGCCTTATACCGTCATCCTGTCTACCCCGACTGCAGTAAAGGTAGCAGAAATTGATTCCTGGATCCACCACAGCAGAGTCAAGCCAGCAGCAGTTCCAGATCAGGACCAGTGGACAGCAGAGCCGCATCCTGACGTCCCTTTGCGTCTCACCTTGTGGGAGGACAACCAGCAATCTAGAACCCCTTGGGGACACTCAGAACCTACAGTGTCCTACAGCAGCCAAGTCTTTCGAAGAGGATTGCTGTTTCTAGTACAGCAAAGACATTTGTTTTTTTCATCGAATAACTGTGCTTCCATAGACTTTCGTCAGGGCCAACTACAATTGGTAAGTTGGCACCACAGCAGGACATTTGAGGATCTTCAATCAACATTGACACCCGTTGAATTGCTTCATTAGCAAACGGGTCAGCATTGTGCCAAGAAGAAGAAGACGTCGTGGTCAAGATTTTCCAGCGGAGACCCAGAAGGACTACAATCAACATGCATCTTTGTTTCTACATTGTTCTGGTTGCTTGCCTGGGGAGTTTTGAACTTGCCCTTGCTTTAACCCCCATGTACTGCCTGCATTACTTCCACTCGGACTGGAATGAAAGTAACTCAGACTTTGCTTTACCATTCTTACTATACCTGTACTGGTACGGTAAGCCGGTGTATTTATAACACCACTGAACTGAATGTTTGTACTAAGGGAAATACTAAAGTTTGTTTCCACCCGCATCAGAATCCATCCTATTACACTTTAGAGATACGATGGAATGATGCAGATGGAGATTTACTTAATGCTACCTCCCCACTCACCGATCCTACAAAGTATGCTGTGTTGTACTTTGATGCTTGTGATGCTATTAATAGAGATAGTCATTCCAAATGTGGCCAATTGGGAGAAAACCTATGCCCTTAATGATAAGTACATGTGTCCAGAAGGAACGACTGGATGGGGAGAATGTACAGGTAAACGAGCTTTAGCCAATGAATATAGTACAGCCCCCATTGCAGACTACTATTGCCCAAAGTGGGAATGTGTTTTCTATGCCACATGGAAAACTGGTATGGTAGAGAATACCAGAGACAATCAAATAGCTGCCTTAAACCAAGCCATATGTGAAGGATATAGAAAAACATTGCAAGAAAAGGTGCTTGTAATCCATTACAATTGCTCATAGTCAATCCTAGTGCGTGGAAACAAGGGTATAAGTTTGGGCCTACGTATTGCAGGTTCTGGATCAGATCCAGGAACCATTGTATATATAAGATTGAATACTCAAGCCCATCGTTCATCACGATACCATATACATAATACTTCTATGAGACCATGCATGTAAATAAGTTTGATATCCCTCACCCTTCCCAGAATTTGTTCTAGAGTTAGCGGGAGCAGTAGTCTCCAGTCTACATATTTCAGATTGCTATTTTTATGGTGGAACTAAGATGGGTGATCAATGGCCCTGGGAATGCCCAAGAATTGAATTACTCAATGACTTATAATCATACTGAACTGCATAAGACCACTAGTGAATGGGTCTTAGCACACCAATAGTTGGACGTCTGTGTTATGCTCGAACTGGACCCCAGTTCACCTTGCAGATAGGACAGCTGGTCTGTCTCAGTCAAAAGTTCTATAATGACACTACGAAGCAGACGTCTTGGTGGTCAGGAGTTAATGAATCTGAACCCACCAATCCATTAGCAAACTTCCCTGAACTTGCTGATCTATGGACAAATCTCGCCCAACCCCATGCTTGGCAAGCCCCACCTGGCTTGTATTGGATCTGTGGAACCCGAGCATATGCCCGACTCCCTCTCCACTGGGGAGGAGCATGTGTCTTAGGAACCATTCGACCTTCTTTCTTTTTGTTACCCACAGAACACGGAGAGCAATTAGGATACCCAGTATACACTAAGAGACAGAAAAGAGCAGCTCTCCAGATAGGCAAGTGGCAGAAGTGGGATGGGGAAGATTGGCCACCTGAGAGGATCATTGCCTATTATGGCCCAGCCACTTGGGAGGAAGATGGTATGTGGGGGTATCGGACCCCTGTGTATATGATAAATCGCATTATACGGTACAAGCCGTAGTTGAACTAATCACTAATGAAACTAGCCAAGCACTCACACTTCTAGCTAGACAAAGCACACAAATGCGCACTGCAATATATCAGAATCGCCTGGCCCTAGATTATTTACTAGCAGCTGAAGGAGGGGTATGTGGGAAATTGAATTTAACCAATTGTTGTTTGAAAATCGATGATAAAGGGTCAAGTAATTGAAGATATTGCTGAAAATATGCAAAAACAAGCTTATGTGCCAGTACAAACCTGGCATGGTTTTAGAATACCTACCTGGTTTGAATCTATCTTCTCTGGATTAGGGGGATTTACCACTTTCTTTATGATAATCCTAGTGGTTGTAGGTTTGTTTCTATTGTTACCATGTATAATCACTTGTTGTATGCGGTCTATTAATAGTGGTGATTGAAAATACTGTAGAACGGAAAACTGCTACTAAGATTTTAGCTTTATGGCACCCCACCCCCGGAACCATTGGTAAAAACCCTACTCCTGTGTAGGTAAGTGATTTACATCTCACACCTTATTAGCATTCGGGTGAGATTTCATCAAAGGGGGGAATGTGGTAGGCGAAGGCCTATGATCCACGCTGAATGAACTAGGCAGGCAGGCCTAAGCAGCTTGACCTGTAAATAAAGCCTGTGGTTAGGCCCTGAGGAGTGAAATTTCCCCCCAATATTGTCTCCATAGAACTGAAACCTAATTCAGCTCAAATGAACATAGCTGAGCAGAAACGAAACTTAGAGAAAACAGTAAACCATTTTTAATTAACACTGATAAGATGTGTGCAGCTTCTATGGAATTAATTAACTCTGTTGAGAGAAAGGTTACAGTGCCCTGCTTTCCCACATATTCCAGCTGGATAGTGACCTTGGAGGAGAAAAGTATCGAAGTTGGTGAACTGACCATTGTAATTGGGACTGAAAGGGGGGCAAAACAGGTGCTGAGCCCAGACCAAGGTCCCCATTGGATAGCTACGTAACCGGTACCGGGACCAATAGAAGGTGTAAGAAGGGTTACCGGGACCAATGAAAAGTTTGCCTATGTCTAGAATGGGAAAGAAAGAAAGCTATAAATGTTGTTGTTTTGATAGAAACCATTGCTCAGCCTTTTTGAATGGGATTCTGCTTGAGTCTTGTGCACAAATAATGATTTGGACCTTCTGAACAGACTCCGGGTATTATTGGGTTGTCTGCACTCTGCTGCTACACTTTTACTACACGAGCTTCCCTCACCCTCTCTCTTTTTCTATCAAAATCAATTAAAATCTCTTCAGAATTCCCTCAGTACCCAACACTCTCAATCTCAACCTCTTTCTTCAGCAATGGACCCCCAACTCCTCACATACAGTTCCAGCTCAGCATTCCTACACCAGCATTGCAATAGTCCATGGACCCCAAATTCAGTACTTTGCAGAAGTTTTTACAGAACCTGGACCTAATAATACATCTAATGGCTGTTTTTAAGATAATATTGTTTTTTTAACCCATATTAAATAAAATACACCACTAAAACAGTCTATTTCTCCTAGAAATAGGGACTAAACAAACCTCAGTAGATCCCTGCGCTACATCAGCACCTGTTAACATCTGCTGAGCACACTCAACACACACAGCATTCAAACACTTTCCTATATAAACTTAAAATTAAACTTATTTTAACTTTATTATTTATTTCAGACTCCTCTAAGCCTTCCCATGCTCACTATTGCATTCTTTTTCAAAATCGAGGCTCCAGAGCCCTGAGAAACTAATGCTCCAGTCACCAAAACATTTTAAGAATTATTTTTTATGGCTCTCTAGACTTGCCCAGCATCTCTTCTATCAAAACTCCATCAGCATTCACTGTCTCAGTCCTCCCCCTTCTCATTTATTTCCATCCAGTAAAAAGGGTCATGGCTGCTTTAAATCTAGCACTTCCTTCCCTTGTAGGCCCCAAGCCAGGCACTCCAGTAGTGCAGTTGCAGCTCTGGATGATCACAGTCTCAGTCGCAGCTCTAGGCCACCAGTCTTGATCTCTGCACAACAAAGTCTTCAGCCTGCCTCTTCCTCACTAAAACTGTGAATGCCTGCTGAAATCAAAGTATTGGGAAACTAAACAAACACACCAGTTGTAGCAGCCCCGCCCCATCAGCCTCATTATTCACTTACTAAAATTAGCCATGCTACCACCAGCCCAATGCCTCCTCACATTTTTTTAATTATTTCTCAGAATCACCATTAACCCACAGCAACACACTAAAACCACAGCTTCTTTAATTTATCTATTTAAAAACAGCTTTCAGTCAACACTTCCCTAACTCTTTTTACTTTATTTTTAAACTATTGCCATTTTCTTCCTTATTATACTTGCTAAACGTATTTTAGCAAAACAAACCAGTCATCCTGCAGCCCCCCCCCCCCCCCCCAAGACATCAGCATCCCAAATAAATAAATTTGCACTCTTGTTTTTAACCTGGTTTGCATTTAACTATTACAATTTAAGAACATAAGAACATAATGTGGTAGGCGAAGGCCTATGATCCACGCTTATTGAACTAAGCAGACAGGCCTGAGCAGCTTGACCTGTAACTGAAGCCTGTAGTTAGGGCCAGAGGAATGAAAAAACCCCCCTGAATGAAGTGACACCATAGAATTGAAACTTAACTCAGTTTAACTGAACATAGCTAAGCCGAAACGAAACTTAGAAAATAAAAGAAAAAACAAGTTTAATTGGTACTGATAAGAGAGCACCAGCTTCTATGGAATTAATTAACTCTGCAAAAAGCAAGGTTACAGTGCCCTGCTTCCCATATGTTTTAACAAGCTCAGCGACCTTGGAGGAGAGAAGTAACAAGTTGGAGACACTGGACCATTGTTACTGGGACTAGAAGGGGGGCAACCAGGTGCTGGGCCCAGACCAGAGTCCCGATTGGGTAGCCATATCAGTACCGGGACCAAGAGATGGGTGAGAGGGGTACTGGGACCAATGAAAAGTTTGCCTATGCTTAGAATGGACAAGAAAGCTATAAAAGTTGTTGTTTTACTAGAAGCCATTGCTCAGCCATTTTGAAATTGCTTATTGCTTGAGCCATGTGCACATTAAACTGGCTTGGATCCTTGAAAAGACTCCTGGATGTATTTTTTGCATGATTATTTGCTGATACATTCTTGGTGCTTTGTACTAGAAGTGCGAGTGGTGGATAGTTTTAAAGTGAATAAATCCAAGTAATTCGACTTGATGTTTGGTAATGTTTGATCCATGCAAATCCGACGCAGGGGAATCTCCCTGGGCCCACCGATCCTCTTGTATCGGAGGGAGTTCTGCCTGGCCTCGGCAGGCACTGAGTCCAGCTGGCTAAGCACTTCCGACCCGGGGGAGTCCAGGATCCAACTCAGAAGCTTGGGAACCAGATCCTGTAAGTATAGTTTTGAAAACCTGTCTATACAGATGAGTTAGAAACTGCAGTTTGAAACTTGTAACTTGTAATCTCGAGAACTTGGAACTTGGAATTTGGAATTTGGTAATGAGAGCACTGATGCCCTCTCACGGACGGTCCTATTAACCTTGCATGAGTATGCGCGAGGTGAAGCCATCGTCCTTCTTGTTTGGTAAGACTTAAGTCGTGTTTGAAAATCCTTGTATGAGTATTCGCGCGGTACAGCTTGTTTAAAAAAAAAAAAAAAAAAAAAATCATTATTTAGTCTAGTCAGAACAGACAGGAACTTGGAATTTGTAATCTCGAGATATTGGGAATTGGTAAGAGAGCATGATCACCTCTCAAGGAAGGGCCGAGTAACCCCGCATGGGAATTCGCCGGGTGAAACCCTCATCCTTTTTGTAATTGGGAAAAAGACTAGTCAGAATAGATAGAAAGGAATGCATTCTAAGATACGGTGCTAGCATGATTGTGGAATGAAGTGTGAATGAGAGGTCTGGCAGCACGGACCAAGCAGAGTGGACTCTGGACTAGCGCAGTTCCTAGTCGGGTGACTGCGTCTAGGTCGCGAAACGGATGAAGCGTTTGGTGTATTGTCCGTCCTGTGTATTTGATTTTTGTTATCTGTTGAAACCACGAGTTTCCCTTCTGTTATAAATGTGAGATTATTATGTTGAGTACTTTGTGCCAGTTCACTGGTTAAGAAACTGTATTAATAGAGCAGAATGAAGACCCACAAACACCTACGGTCATTTTTAGAAATCAAAAGCTGGTCTCACCCAGTTGGTTTTAGCACAGTGAAAAGCTGACAGGGGGCGTGTCTGTGCAGGAGAATGTTTGGTGCTGTTTAACCCTATGCAGGCATGTTTTTCAACGATCTGCTGCTGGACTAATCAGGACAATTATACCTGTTTCTACCTGTTTTTTATTCACTTTGTTCTGATAGTAATGTACCTCCTGCTGTGGTCATGTATTGTGTACCATTCAATAAGATATTTAGTCAAGGAGTTTAGTTTTTAAGGTAGTATTAATCATCAGAGCTCCGCAAACAGAATTAGTTATAATCTCTGCTCAGTCTGCCTTTCTAAGTCAATTGAGCCTCTTATATAGCGGTTACGTTGCAGAACTATCCCGGAGGTGACGGGTTTACTACAGTTATAGTGTGTAGGGTAAGAGTAGTTATGCCGGGCAGATAGGTATACTATAGTTGTGGGCGTAGCTTTGCCTGTGTTTTATGATTCAAATAGGAAATGATAAAGAACTGTTTTTGTTTTTCCTTTGATCTACAAGTAATTAGATCACGACTTAACATTGATTTAAAGTGTTTTTTTTCTGGCATATCTGTCCATGTGAATGAGAAGTCTCTTTTTATGAGCACAGTTCAATTGTTTTCCCCGCGAGCAGAGGGGTGGGGCTTCCACATATCCTTAAAAAAAAAAAAAAAAAGGTTCTGGAGAGACAGTTGGAGACTGCAGGAAATTTCTCCTAGGAATGAAAAAGGGACTGCGATTTGAAAAGTCTCTTCATTTAATCGAAGCGTGATGAATTTATAATTAGTTTTTTTCTGGGTTTCACTAGCTCTGTTTAACCAAAAGTTTTAAAAACAAAGTTTATCTTTTTATGAATGAGTATAAGTCATTGAATGCATGCTTCCCCTCTGTGCTGGTTACTAATGAACAAATCATTTATCATTTCAGTATTTAAAAAAAAAAAGGGAAAGGTGTACTGAATTTAATGAAAAAAATACGGAATTTATTTTAAATAATAACTTAATGAAATAAAAAAATAATATCTTTTGCAGAGACATGCTACAGATAGCTATAGTTCTCTCTATAAGAAGCATAATGGATGTATGTGCTCAATCTAAGTGTTTCCTGCCTGCCCTATGTTTACAGAAATAATGAGTGGCTTTTCAAGTATGATCAAGAATTCAGGTAAGGGATTTACTGAAGGATATGAAATGTCTCTGTCCCAATCAGGATTTTTGCCCAGATATTGTGCTAGATATCCTGTCTCGTCTCTCTGCTCTCGTCTCTGGTAAGATAGTTCTCCCTGTTCAGGAGATTTGATGGTATTAAAATGACAAGACAGCACGATTTGCAAGATTTTTGTGGGTACTAGGAGACACAGAGAATAATGGCCACGATGCATAAGAATCCCCATCTGGCCGCCGAGGTCGGGAACGTTAATACGCCACTGTAGAGAGTTATACCATGCCAGTACACCATATAGGGGATACACCGTAGAGTATCAGCAGGTACGCGCCCAGGCAGATCAGCAGGCGAAATAAGCGCACTATATAGATTCCTGGTTAAGTATTTGGGAATAGAATCCGCACCCCCTGGCGCGGCACGCGCATGTTAGAGGAAAACAGTGCAGAAGAATGGTTATAGCAATAAAAGCCAGAATTGCTAGACAGAAAACGGAACAGCCTAGAATAGAAACGAGCAGTGGATAAGGAAAAGCACACGGATAGACCATCATGGTACAAAAGATACTGTCGAATTCCCCAGAAAGCAACACTACGATAATGTCACTACAGAGAGGGAGAGAAGAAGAAAAAGGAAAGCAGAACCACCGAACCCCCAGGTGCCCAATAAGAAATAGGGGACCGGGGGGGGCCCAGGGCGTGAAACATTGCCTGCCCCAGGAACCCACAGAGAACGGCCAGAGCCTAAATGGGTCGGGACCACCAACCGCCCGGTCCCCACTCCTAGAGAAGATTGAAAGAAGAATTAGTGGAAAGAGAAGTGGAGGATGTCAAAGAAGCCATGTGATCATCAGGAAAAAGCGGAGGATAGGAAAGGAGTGAGAAGCAGACAAGGAAACTCCCCAGGAAGAGTGAGGAAGGACAGTGTACAAAATAACTCGAGGAAAGCCAGCGCTAGCACTAGCACGCCAGTGGAAAGAGAAAACCCAAAGCAAACACCAGGTGCGGAAAAGAACAGCGACACTGAAAAGGCAACGACCAATAACCATTAGATTTCCCAAATGACGCCCATGGGAGGACTAGCCCAGACTGTTTCCCTTAAGGCAAGTTCCGGGATGTGCCCGTAAAAGAGGAATGATTAATGATGAAGTGGTAGCGGGACCACCTAACCTTATGTGTATATTCATTTCTCTACAACTGAATTGTTCATTAATATTGGAATAGCGGACCGGCGCATTCATGCCTCCTATACTAGCGCAAGCAACCAGGATAGATGACAGAATTAGGAAAGTAGAATTATTGGAACTCACCAACCCACTTGGCCAGATTGCCGTCAGGAGGGAAAGAAAAAAAAAAAAATCAACTGACTGAGATAGAGGGGCATTGCTAGGGAGAAACAGATTCCAGGTAGCGAGGGGGGGGGGGGACTACAGATACCCAAGTTAGTTTGCTGGCCACCTCTTGCAACAGGGGGGAATGGCCACCCGCTCCGAACTAGAAGTGAAAGTCAGCTGACCGGGACTTGTTTAGTAACTGAAAATAAACAAAAAAAAAAGCAATACTACATGGGGAAGTTTTATGGGACTTTGATTGCCCTAATGAACGGAAATTGCAAAGAACTGGAATGAATTTGCGGGCATAATGGTTAAATGCAAGTTAATCAGAGGGTGTGTTGGAATTGTTGAAAATAAATGTAAACAGAGAAAGTGAATGA